>CM076090.1:37652945-38252945 GCA_038088585.1 Chrysina gloriosa | reverse complement strand
ATCATACAATGGAGTTATTGTAACAAAGTTAAAAATTTAACGTTTTAAAAAGATTTAAAAGTTTCTAAAATTTACAAATTTCCAAAAAGTTTCAGGCAAACTTCACGTGTTAAAATGAACTTCGACATGTGTAACATTCGGTAATCGAACAACTTGTGACTTAAGACATCCAAACGGTTTAACCTTCAAGGAGGCTGCTTTGGAGAGGATCGTGGTAGTATGCAACGATTATCCAGCCACCCACATGGAGCCGACACAGCTTAAGGCAGGCCAGGACTCTATTATGGAGGCATATAACAGCATTAGGGAGCAAGGACTTCAAGTCCGTTTTAAAAATTCACGTTTACGCGGAAGAACCGCTCTGAACCGCTTTCTCAACCGAAAGCTGTTAAGTCTAATTGAAGGAATAAAGCTGAAGAACGTACTCTAAAGAGGCATGGGGACCACAATAGATCTGGAAAGGTCGCAGTGCAACAGGCAGTGCCACCTCAAGTAATCTTATCTATCTTATCTTAAGTAGAACAAAACATTCTAATGTCGTCGACTTCAGACTAAGAGTGCTGCGTTGCTGTGTTCTCCATCTTGCTGTATGATGTTATGGTCTCGACCTTGAAACATAGAAATGTTGAGAGGTTTAAAACGTAAATCTATCATGGACAGGTAATGTGAAGAAAAAGAAGATCAAAAGGGGAAGTTAAAACTCACACAATGAGAAGGGAGAAATATTTGTTGCTGAGGTTTGTTATGCAGGGATGGCAATGTCCAGAAGTGTAGGTCGTTGAAGATCGTTTTAGTTGAGCAACCTAAGAGAATGGTATGGCCGCAGTTCCTATGAATTAGTCGAAACTGCCGTCAACAAAGAGCGAATAGCCTTGCTATCTCTAATCTCTATAAGAAGAAGTAAACGGAAGAAGTAGCGGAATTTGCAGGTTATAGAAAACAATTTGCTGCTGATTAGTTATTGGAATAAAGCAAAATTTGTAATACTTTTTGTAATTATATAATATATATATATATATATATATATATGAAAAATACTCGGAATATACAGTCAATAGTAATATTTATTTAAAATTCCAATAATCGACAGACGTTTTGAGTCCAAAAATTAAAATCAAAATCAAGGGGAACCGAGGTAGCAGTAACAAAAGGAAAAGAAAAGGTAAGCCAAGCTTACCGGTTCAAATCCGATGTGTGGGGATTAATAATCAAATTTCCGAATAAAAACATCCATTAAAATTCCCAGATCAATTACATTTAAACCTGTTTAAAAATTTACGCCTCCCAGATCTCAGTTACAAGAACGTGTCTGCTCGTGAAACACATGGCCACGGAAAATGGCAAGATCGGAAACCAAGCGAGACGCAGGAGAAAGAAGAGAGGGACTTAACACGCCGGCGTAAAATACCTGCGAAAAGGAAATTACGAAAAGGAAGCACACAGTCGATGTTAATAGAAGAATACAGAGTTATGCAAAAATTAATAAGAGATTAAAAATTACATTTTTTCCAAAAAGTTTCGTCTTTTAACAGTTTTTCCAAAAACGTTTGAAAACATTTTTGAGGGTGCATGATGGACGTATGACTGCATGATGGATGCAGAGGAAGGAGAAACCTGTAAGGAGCAAAAGTATCCAAAAAATATTGATAAGATAAATGTAAATTTTTAAATTCTGAACTTTTGTTACAGCATTTGAATTCAACTTGATAAAGCAACTCTCCACAAATTTTCTCTTCGTAATATTCGTTTCTATGTATGTATAACTTTCGGATTGCTAAAGCAAAAGGTGTGATTTTGATTTACAACGTGGTCGGATAAAGTACTGTGGGTCTGGCCGGTATGAAGTCTATTAAGCCTATGTTGGGTTGAGCGCTTTTTCATGTGTTTTTGTTTTAAGCTTTCTAAAAAGTGTGGAAGTCGTATTTTCTGATTGAGAAGCCACCAAAAGGTTAAATTTGCCAAAAAGTCCCTTATACCGATTGAAGACGTGTTCAAGGTAAGGCATAGTTGTGAACTTCTGCTCCAATGACTGCGACCGATTTGTCACGATGAAATTTTTGACTTTATTAGCCAGGAAGGCTGTGCTGTTTTTTTATGACAGATTTCATCAACTCTAGCAGGTAACCACTTTTTGATGGAGTACATACTGTGATGCCGCCCTGCTTGGTCTCAAAAGAATTTCAAGCATATTTTTACTTTTTAAAAATCAAGGCTGTCATGACAATTGAGAAAAAATATTTTCTGATCAAGTAAATTACCATTTTGGTGAATAATACAGCAAAATATTATTGAGAAAAGTTGTTCTGAATATGAAATTATGACTGTACACAAAATTTGACAAATATCGGACTACTTTGACTAAATCAGTATTTGGTATTCTTGCTTTGTAACTGCAGAAAAACAAATATTCTGTATAAGTATATACAGAATACTTTTATTCTGTGGTTATAATGCGAGAATACAAAGCAAGTACTGATTTTATCAAAGTGATTTGAAATTTGTGGAATCTTGCATAGAGTGATAATTTCATATTCTGCACAACTTTTCTTAATAACATTTTGGCGTATTATTGATCGAAATGGTACTTTACTTCAACAGAAAGCTTTTTCTCAATTGTCATGACAGGCTTGATTTTTAAAAAGTAAAAATGTGCGTGAAATTCTTTTCAGATCACGCAGAGCGACATCCCAAAATATTAAAACGAGATTGGAAAATTGATAGTAATAAATCGAGCAATAAATGTAAATTAATCGCTCAAAGTTATGACGGGGCGTCGGTGATGAAGCCATTCATTATCAAAAGAACATTTCCACATGCACATTGTATTCATTATTACGCGCATCAATTTTATTTAATTATTGAACAAGCGGCACAGTGCATTAAAAAAATAAAAATTTTCTTTGCAAATTTGTAGTCATTTTCAAGTTCTTCTTCGCGAGCGCCAAAACTAACGGTAATTCTTGATGAAATAGTCCAACGTATGTAGATTACCACACGCCGCTCCTACACGCTGGAATTTTAAAAGTCGAACTGTGAACACATCATTTGAACACCAGGATTCTTTCAAAGAATGTTTAAAAATTATTAACGAAAAATTATTGACAAAGACGGGATGGATTCAGTTACTATTAGTGAAGCAAGTGGTTTTTGAAACATTTGAATTGCCCCGAATTTCTCTACTGGTTAAAAATATTTCATGTAATCACGCTACACGTTCAAATATCAATTAATCAGACTCAAACGCGCGGGATTGAAAGTGCTCAAATGCAAAAGGCAATTGAACAATTCCAACAGCAAATTATTCAAATTAGAAATTCTACTGATAATGACAATAACAATGAAGAACGCAATAATGAAGAACCTGCTAGGAAAAGACAAAAACGACACCTGGAGATAATAGAGTTGTTATTGCAAAGGAGGTATGTGACACAATTTTAAGCCAAATTATCGACCGATTAAATTATAGAGATCACTTAAGTGAAGGAAAATTATGTATGAACGCGGTGACATGTATGACGTAAGTTGTATTTCGCCATTTTTGGTGTTTATAACACACAATAACCTAAAAAGTTTTGACGGATACATACCATGGATATTATTTGTACAACGCCCATGTCAACAGCCGAATGTGAACAATGTTTTTCAACCCTGAAACGCATTAAAACCTTTCTGAGAAACCCAATGTCAGAAGATCGACTGAACGCATTGGCAGTCCTATTAATAGAAAAGAAGTTCGTCTAGTCTATTCCGGATTTGGATAACAAAGTCATTGACATTTTTCCAGCTTGAAAAATAGGAGAATGGATCTTATATACAAAAAATAGTAGGTAAGATTTTACTTGTGCCCACCCTCTTTCAGAACTTAAGTGCCGTCACTGAGTTATACCCATAGTGAAGTCAATCCGGAGACATATTATATGTAAGCAAGTTAATAATTAAATCCGAATCGAGGCGGCGTTGGAGATATGCAGCCCATCTAACAAACCGTATACGTAGTGATGCGTAATCTTTCATTTCTGTTAAATTGTTTTTCGATAATTATTTCATGAAGTAGTGCGATTAGTTTTTTTACTTACAATCAAATATATGTAATTATATCCGTTTATATCTGAGGCGTGCCGCCGTTAAATAATCCTATCGATAACACAAACATGTTAAGATTTACGGTTCCACACGAATCACCCACAGAGGAAAGATGTTATAAGTAGTGGCCGACCGAACATTCGGTTTTGGTTTCGGTTTCGGCCAGTTTCGGCCAAGAAATCTAGTTTCGGCCATAGTTTCGGTTTCGGCCAAAACTCAGCCGAATCTTCGGCCGCACCGAAACTCAGTGTTCGTGAATTGTCGTGCTTCATTCGAGCAAGTTCGAGTCTCGTAATTGTCAGAGTCAGCAAGTTAATACCTAAATACATAAATATCTCCTTTTCCTACATACCGTAATTGTTGCTTTTTTTTTTATTTCATTTAACACAAATGAACTATATAACATGTAAAACATACACTAGATTTCAGCATACAATTGAAATTTTAATATGTTTAAATAAGTTTCGGTTTCGGTTTCGGTTACGGTCGAAACTGAGACCGAGGCCGAAGGTTCGGTTTCGGTTTCGGTTTCGGCTACAAATCCTGTTTCGGTCGGACATTAGTTATAAGTAGTGTTAAATGTGTCGCACTTAAATACATGGAATATTCATCCTTTTCTCAAGCGATTGTCTGTTTCTGTCAGACGCACTGTTATAATGGCCGGAATTTATTATTTTCTCAAATGTTTACGCCACCCTTTTTTGTAACTAGGTTCAACGCCTTAATTACATATATTTGATTGTAAGTAGAAAAATCAAACTAATGGCACTGCTTCATGAAATAATTATTGAAAAACAATTTAATAAAAATGAAAGATTACGCATTACTACGTATACAGTTTGTTAGATGGGCTGCATATCTCCTCGATTCGCATTTAATTATTAACTTGCTGTACACATACCACCAATAACGGTACTAATTTGTAGGATATAAAGCTCAAAGGTATCATTTTCTCTTTGATAAAACCATTAGCATTCTGAAGGTGATTGCAACAAGCAAAGAGTTCGCTTTATTGTCAATCTGAAATACGTCTTATATGCTGAGAAACATATTTCAAATATTGCAGATCTTCAAGGCATTGGCATATATTCTGTTTGACAGTGACATTTTGTTTTACTGAGTTTTGAAATCTGTAGTGTTTGGAATATGAGAGAGATATATGGCATATTCAGATATCAGATTGATATAGGGTAGACTCCTACCTTGTTGCTATCACTCTTGGTTTATTGAGATTTGTACCCTACATATCATTGCCGTCTTTTGATTGTGGTGCCATCACTCACCACTTTAAAAGGTTACTTTTTCCTTAAATACTACCACGTAATAGAAGATTTAATTAAGATTCGAGGTAGCTATTTTCTAAGTATATGGTAGACGGAACCGAAATCAATCGAATAGAATTGCAGATCTGGCCACATGTTGACAAAATACAAATTTAATAGATTTATGGCAAGAGTAGTAAAATGAAAGACTAGTATCATACTAAACCATACATACACATATAACGCGGGAACGTGAGACCCTCAAAATTCTACTTCTTATGAACGGCCTGTAATAATTTGTCTTCAATTATGTAAGGAAAAGTAAGCAATGTATACGAAAATGCAAGCCCATTTTGTACTTGGCCTAAGGGAAGAAAGGAGTGCCAGTAAATCTGTCTTGCGCTGGTTCTCTTGTTCATTACTGTCCACACATACATTCTTATTTTTATTTTGCTGACTTCATACTGAAATAGAAATCTTTATGTCTATATTTTTCAAATGCAGTTTCTAATGCTGGATCAGGGAATGAATAGATACAGAGGTATCCCATTTCAAAAACAATGGCAGATTCAATGGTTTACTAAATGATAAACTGAATAACTATTATATTTTATATACCGATGGTTGCTTGCATACTTTAACTTTAACTTTATTGCCATTTAATTCTGAGAGTATCAGCATTATCATATAAATAGGTTACAAAAATATATAAAAGTATACCACAAAGCAGTAGTAAAACACCAAAACTACATTCGCGCGTCTCCCCAAGATAAAATCCCATACGATAGAATGGAATGAAAATTAGCAAAGTAAATTATTTCCAAAATATGTGGTGACACATGATTATTCTAGTTTCTCAATGAATCTATGGTCCGAGTGAGCTTTTCAGCCAACGAGTTGCCATGAACATTCCAATCCAATTTAGAATCCACTCAGACTCCCAAAAATTTTACACTGTTCACATCAAATCTACAGGTATTTTCTGAACCTTGAAACCATTGTTTGTGTTTTACGATCATTAGTAGTCAGTCTATTCGCAATAAACCACTCCTATCTATCCATGAGCATACTGTTGCTAATACGTCCTTAGGGTCTTTACAACAATTTAAGAATGTGGTATAATAACTTATATTAAAACACTATTGGCCTCACGATAGAATCCTACGAGACTCCATGCTTTACGTGCAGAATTTGTGAGTAGGTACCACCCCAGTAAACTGTTTGTCTACGATCCTGAAGATAGGATTCAATAAGCCTAATAGTATTACCATCGAATCTATGTTTCTCTAATTCTTTCAAAAGGATGGGGTATGACACACAGTCAAAGGCTTAACTGAAGTACACAATTACTGATGTGGGGTAGAGACCCTTTTCAAAACAATCCAGACTTGTGGTTTTTGAACCCAAACTGATTTTTACATAATAGAGAGTTACTCTTTAAATAATGAGCTATTCTATTTTTTAATAATCTTTCGTAAACCTTTGAGAATGTGGCTATAAATGATATTGGGCGATAATTAGATTATTCGCAACCATCACTACTTTTAAAAACTGGTACCACTTTTGATATTTTAAATATTCTACGGAAGACACCATCTCTGTATTGAAGTTCAAAGGTACAATTATTATGCTTTTCAGTGTCTTAAGTAAGATAGTGTTTAAATCACGGAAGTCGATACAGTTGTTATTATCTAAAGAATCAATGATATCTCTTATTTCATTAAAGCCAACAGCAAGCAATTTAAAGCTAAATTCCTCGCTACACTGCGGGATTATATCACAGTTTTCTGTTACAGTTGGTTTGCCAATTAAGTGGTTGATATAACGCCAAGTTGATCTACTTTTATTTTCGTGATTCTGATTTGGCATTGATGTTTTTCTTACTGTATTCTTAAGTAAGTGTTTTGTATAAATCATTTCAAAAAATATAGTTAATCGCTAGTAAGTGACTCCAAAATGTTATCAAACCGATTTTCCACGGACGTATATCCTACTTTAGTTTTCATTTTCTCTTCAGCGAAGGCTAGGGAATGTACACAGGTTTCGAATGTTTTATTGCGTAAATCATGATCACGCTATAGGCCAGAGACAAGTCTCGATACGTTTACACAGTCATTCCATGAAGTACTGTTTAGTATATTTCAGCTACTTTACTGATACAGACATATTTCCGTAGCGATGAATTTGCGATTATGGAAGACGCGACTAAACCAGAAGAGCTAGAGAGAAAGAGGATGCGAAACCTTCAGAAATTATTTAGCGTTTACGAGGTGGTGTAAGAGTCCGTTTTTACAACAGGAAAATGCAAGAACCCATATCGCACAAAGAATGAGGGATCTATTGAAGGATTACGCCAGGAACTGCTTCCAAATCCATTCTACTCGCCAGATCTGGCTCCTAGTTATTTTCATCTTTTCCCAAATTTTAAGGAACCAGTACACGTGTTCGATTTGTAACTTTAAATGAGGTAAAACTGGCGGTTTAAGAAAATTAGTAACATGTTGCGATACGTGTATTCAATTAAATGGAGATCATATTAAAAAACTACATTGAAATTTTGATGAAAATGGACGATATAAAAAAATTATAGCTACATTCTGAGAACTTCGACAAAAGTTCAGCGTCTATTAATAATTTATATCACCCGAAAAGAACATTCAAAACGTTTTTCATTACTAACTGCAAAACTGTTGTCGATTGCTTTAGTTTGTTCAATATTTTTCAAAACAAAATCCTCTGCACATAAAAATCTTCTATGAAATTTCTGTATACAATTCAGTAGAGTTTATGGTATGTGGGTCAAACGATAAACTGACAGTGACAAATGAATAAGTCGACCACCTAGCAATATAATGGACGAAACCTAGCTCACATTCTAATTCCATCCGATATTGGCAGCCTAATGATGTAAGTCATACGTCGTAAATCTGTTGGACCAGCTGACACCCGCCTAAGAATTAATAAATATTGTCTTAAGTTATTACCTGAGTTTTATTGACTTGTTTATATTAAGATAAAATTAATTAAATTGAATGAAAGTTCAAAAAGAAGCAAATTCACGTAGGAGCAAAGCATTTGTTTTATTGAATGTAAACCAAATGATTCGGGTATCGTTGTAGCACAACTTTCTGTTAAACTATTTGCTGAATGGGTTGCACTCTTGTCGATTATCTTCATTGAAGCACCATGTGATATACTATATTTTACGACTTTATCTATTGTCGGAGCGTTGAATTGTCGTTCGTGTGTTCCAGCGGGCCGTTTGTTTGCTCTGATCACGACTTTAGAGTCATCACTTGGTACTCGAATCAATGCATGTTGTTCATGAAGTATTTGCTGCAAATCTTCAAGAATTTCTCTTTTCATTGCATTATTGATTGTTTGACGCCGATCAAGTTGGTCTGTATAGTCGAAAGGGAAGTGATAATTACTGATTTATGATTACCAAAAATAAAGGTTACTCTCTTATTAACAAACATTACCTTGAATGTCGGATAGAACCCGCGTTCTTCAATAATGTTTGCTCCAAATGACGTCATTTGGAAACATGCGTTATACCTTTAAGAAAGAAAATGTGGTGATTCTTGAGCTTCGCCATGAAGCAATGAATGCAATGGCTCAGGTGACAGCACAATCCAGGCGTTTCTCCAGCGAACTTCAACGTACCGCAATGGACGCACACAACCTCCATAGGGCCAATTCTAACGAAAGGGTGCGAGCTGTAGTCAATTGTGAAATCGTATTGAAACGCTCCTCGATTCAAATTGACACTTAAAGCATTTTTTCTTGCGGCTCGACGTTGTTGATCTCTGTGTTCTACTCGACGATTTCTCATTGTCAACCAAACCGTTTCACGTACGGCCTCTCTTTGTTCTTGTGTTTGTGAAGAACGAAGTCGGGCCGTACTAACACGGTGCCCTTCTCTCGTGCGATTTGTTCTTCATCTGCAGTGGATTGATTCGCATATTTCGCAGTCTAATTGCATTAGGGCTTCGTTGTGAAAGATTCGATCTTCTCGCTCGCGGCATTGTAAATAAGACTATGATGGATATTGCTGACTTTGCTTCTATTATGACATAACAATTATTCATGCGCGCACAATCACAAATGTCATAACCTTAATTGACTTTGCGCGCACCATGACAACTGTCATAACCTAACTCACCAAACGTCGTCAATTTGTTTATTCTCTAATTTTTTTTCTTAATTTTTTAAATGTTTTAATAGTTTTCTTTTTTCCTAAACCTTCGCGTAGCAATTACGAACAAACCCGCAGAAGGAAGTATCCAATTTGGTGCAGTCGTTTTCAAGTTTTAAGCATCCGAACAAACCACGATCCATTTTTATATACAGAAAAGATATATATACATTTCCGTTACTGGAAAATGTGATAAAGAATTACCATTGGACCTAGAAAGGAAACTGTGGTTCAACACTACGTATGTCCCAAACAGCCTTAGTAAAACAATCACCAGATTAAGAAGCAATCACGGAATCTGCAATAGCTATTTAATGAGGATTAAACTAACTACTGACTTTAGAAAACATTCTCAGAGCGTGCCTGAAACATTCCAATCAAGGAAGGAATATGCTTGTTATGTATTGAAAATAACAGTAAATGTCTCCAACTAAAGGTGACCAATAATTCGTTATGCTTTAATTAGTGAATGACTTTTCTACTTTTGTATTTTTTTATCTAAGAATTGGTTTTGAAAAACTTGGGAAGTTTATAATGGAGAGCACAGAGTAAAGAACAAAAGTTGTTCAATTTTATTTTGAGAGACAACGTTCGATTATTCTGACATAACGGGCATATCGTAACTTCTTCAGTGTTTGACATGCACCTAATGCTCCAATTTATTGATTGGTTCAGCGTTTTCAGGAACAAGGGGCTATCCGAGATTTTCCGCGTTCCGGAAGATATCACGGAGTTCAAAATGAAGAAAACAGTACTCTGTTTGTTTATTTTCTATCAATAGTTTTTAATTAAATATTTGCTAACGTGCTATTGAAAGAAAAATCTCTATGTCCGTATATCTTTATCTAGTTTCTAATTTTACGTCAGCAAATAAAGAAATATACAGGATGCTTTATTTGGAAAAACTAACTAAAGCTAATTTTTTGCGAAACCGAATATCCGAACAAAATTGAAAGCGTAAAATTGCTTAATATTTGCTGTGTAGTGTACTGAGAATTTGGATAATTTCTCAAACAAAATTGCACCGACCTAGCTTTCAATTAATGATATAAAAAGCATAAATTATAACAAATTATATTTATAAATTTTGAGAAATATTTAACATAAAATAAAGATAATTACCTAGTGTCGTGTGTGTGTGAGTGTAACTTCTCTTATTCGATTATGGTTTTTCCTATGTCTCCTCTCTTGAATTTCTTCTTCGATGCAGCTGTATTTTCTATGGGTTCTTCCCTCTCTTAACTTCTTTTTCGGTGTGGCTCTATTTTCTATGGATTCTATCCTTTTTTAAATTCTTTCTTCTCCGGCGTGGTGAGGTTCTTTTTATTCACTGGTACTTCCTTTAAAATCCTTGTGGTGCAAATATTTTTTAAACTTTTTTGTTGACTTATCTAAGTTGTCAATTTTCCTCGTCGTCAAAAAAACACCTATTTATTTTTTCGGAAACCAGGACTACACTACATTAATTTTCCGTTGTCCAGATAACGAAAAGTTTTAATTCACCATGACTTCAGTTCCTACTTAACGTAACATTGTTATAAAAACCTGTATTGTTAATGTCCAGGCATCCTTGATTATTTATATCTAGTGGTTATTAGAAATTCTTGTGATGTGAAAGTGTTGAATTTATGTGTTTGAATGTTTACAATGCTTTTCCATCTTTAATCGATGCTTTTATAATAATTAATAATTTTATTTCTAAAAATAAGGAGCTAACACCCGTACGGTAATAAAATGCTTAAAAGGTGGTGTGCGTGGTATCGAAAAAGTATAAATAGAACCCAAAAATAAACCGAATGTCATTTGAATATAAACATCCATAACCTCAACATTTACTGTAAATTTTGATATATTGAATTATAATAAATTATAAATTCTCTAATGGTAATTAACCATTTGAGAATTCCTTTTATTCATTAAACCTTTGTCTTAGTTGAATAATACACCTATCATTTGTATTAATTTAAATATTAGGAGGATCCCAATTATTTTTGAAGTACTTTTTTATTCGAAATTCTTAAAGAGGTAATGATTTCATATAAATTTGTATACTTTTTGTAAGTGTAGTTTCGACACAGGTACTCTTTCAATTATGAAGTTTTGTAATGCGTAGTTCTTGAGGCGCGGCATAGATTATCGGAAACGAAAAATCCACAGTACAATACTTATCACTAAAGGCCGGATAATATGCAGTTTGCATAAATTTGCATATTTGCATAATATATGCATTTTGTATATTATTTGCATATTTTGTAGTAATTCAGTATATTTGAAGTATCCGAGTTTTATTTATTTATTGGATGTAATTTATTATAGGATAGGGATTACTAAAAATATGTCGTGGTTGTAATAAACAAAGAGTTAAACAGCCCTCTTTAAATTAAAAATAGCATTCTATGAAGCCTCTTCTCGATACTTTTCCGATAAGCGCTTCCAAAAATTTATTAATGCTGTTCCCATACATCTAGACCAGGACAGAATTCAAGGAAAAGCTAATTCCCTGAAACTTCTAAATAAATACAAAAATACATTTTACCAGAAAATTAGGAGCACAGGTGTTTCTTTGTTATTCGGAGAAATTTATTCCCATATTCGAAAGCAATCTTATTTATTTTAAACGTCATTTTACGTTGGTTTTTCGAAGTGTAAACTTGTGGGTTGTTATTAATTCTAATAGCAAAAATGCCGAAAATAGCAACTGTGCCTTATTGTGCACCTTATTCAGAATTGCGTATAGATGGAGAAAAAGTATTTTGCGTAGCATGCAGCAAGATTGTAAGGCGAATTTAAGTTTATTTCCTCTTATTAATCTATAGTTTTTAAACGATGTTTAACAAAATCACCAATACAACGCTTCGACAAATAATTTTATTTTAAAATTTTATTTTAAAATGAGTAAAATGAGATGCATATTTCATGCGGATTTTTCGCATATAATCAGCACAATACGGAATATCTGATATTCCGTATTCTGCTGACGATTTTTAAATAAAAATCATTTTAAAATAAAATTATCTGTCGAAGCGTTGTCTTGGTTATTTTACTAAATGTCGCTTATTCCGATTGCTTCGGAAACTCTTTACACATTAGTTTTTATTACTCTTTTATCTTTTACGAACACTTATTTTATTAGAAAACAACTGATGATGTGATATTTTTAACGCAGGTTACAATTGAGCGAAAGTTTCAAGTCGACTAGCATATTAACACTCCATCTCATGCTGCAAAACTATCAAAGATGAAATTGCCGAAGAAGAGTCAACAAACATGACCGCAATGTTTGCCATCAACCTTCAAAAAATCGGAACAAGAACAATTTAATGAAGATTTGTGGCTAATGTTTGTGTCGACAGATATTCCACTACATAAAATAAACAATTTAAATGTCAAGTTATGTTTGCGAAAGTACACCAGCAAATATAATATTCCCGACGAGAGCATCTTAAGAAAAATTATATTCACCGTATCTACAACAATTACCGTTACATATGCGCAGATGAAACTACTGATAGTGTGGGCCAATACATAGTTCATTTAATGATAGGTATCCTTAACGTATCGGTTCCAGCAAAATCTTATTTAATTTCATCCAAACAGTTGGAAAAGGCAAATAATTTGACAATAACAAGGTTTATACAGGAAGAACTGAAGAACTGGCAACCTTTTTCTTACCGGAATCGATTCCAACAGAAAAAATTCTATTGTTTTCAACGGACCATACATGGTGAAGGCAGCTTGCAACTTGAAAATCTTTTACCCAAATTTAATTCACACAACTTGCTTGGCGCACGGACTAAATCGTGTTGCAGAAGAAGTAAGAAAACATTTTCCCTTGGTAAATACTTTAATTAGTAGTGTTAAGAAAGTGATTTTAAAGGCTCCAATAAGAGTTCAGTTTTACAAACAACATCTACTCGATATTCCGCTTCCTCCTCAACCAGTAATCACACGATGGGGAACGTGGTTGGAAGCTACTACTTTTCATGCAAATCATTATGAAGAAATAAAGACAATTATTATGGATCTGGATAGCGATACACAATCTGTGCTATACGCCCAAAAGGTGTATTCGAGTAAAGAAATACCTCAACAGTTGGCATTTATTAAAGTCAACTACAGTTTTATTTCCACTTCTATATTGCAATTGGAAAAACAATTTATGTCGCTAATTGAGAGCGTTGAAATAATAAACAAATTTGAAAAGTTATGTTTTGATGTTAAAGGAAGGGTGGGAAAATCCGTGGATGAAAAATTAATAGTGTTAAGTGTAATAGAAAAAATGAGGGTTTTAAAAAGCTAAAGGATATTGCTAAAATCTTGTGTGGTGAGTCAGTAGAAAATATTGAGTTGACAATAGAGGATATTTCTAATTTGATATATGCTCCTATAACAACCGTGGACGTAGAACGAACCGTTTCAACATATAAATACATGTTATCAGACAAGCGCCACAATTTTTCTAGTGAAAATTTTGAGAAACATGTAATTGTAAATTGTTTTTATACTTAATTATGTTGTAAAATGTTATAAATAAACTTGTAGTAAACATAATGGAATTGTTTTCTATAGTATTATATCTTCTAACATTACTCCTATTTTTTATCTGCATATTTGTCATAAGAAAGTGCATATTTAGGCCAAAACCTGTATATTTATGCGCATATTTCCACTTCTTTTTGCATATAATCCGGCCTCTACTTATCACTTAATGGTTCATTCATTCAATATATTTCATTTCTTTCTAATTTTCGGAGTGAAAATTTTTCCTTGGAAGATGTAGTTCAATAAGACAAGATTATTAAAAATAAAATTTTCGCCTTCAACTTTGTACTATATCAGTGCTTTTTGCTGTAAAGTAATTGTGTTCGATATATGAATTGAAAGACATAATAAATTTATGTGAATCATGAATATAAATAGATGAACTATTAGTTTCATTCAAATTTTTCCGTGCTGCTGTATGTGTTGCAGATGCCATACTGCGTAGTCCTTTGCAGAGGATAGATTTACGATTTACGAATACTTAATAGACTTAAAATTAGAGTCGGACAGTCAGTCAAGTCACTAGCTACAAACAAGGTAAAATAAATATAACATCGGTGAAACTAGAAGTTCACGTAAGAGTACCGTCGGAATAGAGGATGATTTGCGTCGAATGCGCGAAGCGCGATAACTACTACTGTTACGTTGGGGCAGCAGCATTTAGCACACGCCGCGCTTTTGCTTATAGCACTTAGGTGTATATACAGATATATACTAGTAGATTTGTTAAGTATCTGCTCCGTGTGTGAGTGAACGTAAGTTATTCTTGACTTCTTCCATTTGCACTCGTTCCATCACATGTGTGCGATAGTATGAATGAGGCCCGCCGAAAACACGATTTTCAAATATTGTTAATGCTGGTTATTCGCGTGGCCTTTGCCGACCTTGTTTCTACTCTTCAGTGTGTTGAGCTTGACGTGCGTGTATATGCTAGTGCGTTCTACTATTGCGGTTACGTTATAAGACTTATAACTATCGGGTAAAAATTAGTTGACGAACACAATTTGAAGGTGCGCAATATTTGCGTTACGTGCCCGTGTTAGACGATCTATTGGAGAACTTTAATTTCTCGTGTTGGCGGTCAGTGAAATTATGTGTTTTGTGTGTGAATTCATGTAAGTGGTTTCATTATCATAGTTATTCAATAGTCCTAAAATCGTCATATATCAGACAGCTTCACTTTCAGCATTAAATTTTAAGGTAAGTCAAAGTATTAGTGTTTTAAAACTCCTTATTTTAATTTCAATCACATTAATTACTTATTACTTAGAACAATATAACGAATGAATTATAAATTTAAACGGTAAATATTCGGAAAAGTAATTCTTATTGCCATCGTGTTATGTTAATAGAAGTGAGATACTAAAGAACACCTGATTTTTGATGCCAAATGTGATTTGCATTTAGTATTTATCTATAAATAACAAAATAATCCGTTCATTTCTTGATGTGTTTGTATACCATACCGCATCGAAATACGTACGGAATATTTCGTTAATAGGAAGGAATAAATACGTTCTTCCTTAGCGAACGTTGCATTGCAAAAATATTCTTCAATATTCAATAACTTTTTTACCGAGAATGTTAAACAATTCAAAACTGCCATCTTCCTTTTATTAAAGCCTCTTTGGCTTTGCAAGCAATCCAATCGCCTTATTGATTACAGTATAAGTAATTTTCGCCATCGTATTTTTTATCCTTGGCGCTTTGATGTAGTCAGTAACTATTTCGGCAACATTTAATACTTTAAATCTTTGTATTATTAACGCTCGATGTCGTAACAAATGATTTAAAATTTTTCGTTGTTTGATCACCGCTGGTTGCCTGCGGTTTTACTTAACATGTATCAGATTTATTAGATTCTTTAGTAGGATTGCTTGTTTTGAACGTTGATGATAATTGGCCCTTCCCGTATCTGTTCTATTTCCACATCACATCATCCGTTTGGATTTCCTACTTCTATATATACATATATATACATATATATAAATATAATCTGGTAGCGTCCAATTCCCAACTTGAAGATCGTTGGTCGCTTGTATCCAGTTTTCGTATTTCGCACTAGTCTGTGATGTCCCACCGTTCACGGGGCGTAACTTCCGTAAAAACTTATTTAATTTGTTTGGTGGCAGTTTCTAACGTAGTACAGGTCTGTTTTACTAATTTAATTCAATTAAACGAAGAAAAACGCTTAAACCTTTTAAGATATGAAAGAATATGCTAGGACACTAAAAATATATTGAATAATGTAACATTGACATGACATAACATAAAAAACAAAACTATCAACGCAACAGCATGGTAACCAACAAATCGAGCCAAATCAGCATGCGGTGCCTACGATATGCTTTTGAAATATATATAAAAACAAAAATGATTGCAAGAGCCGCTCTCAACAACGAACGGAGATACCATACCGCCCATCTTGAAAGACTCGCCTTTCAAGAAGCAATGAAGTATTAAATGAATTGAATGAGTACATAGAAGCATGCAGAAATATATGAATCAATTGTCTTTGTTTTCTAACGGCAGCACACATAGTTTTGACAAAGGCGGCTTCAGGATTCCGCCCCGAGTTTGGACGTTAACTGCACGGATGATGTCGTCCGGTCCAGGAAATACCTCTTCGACGCGTCCAAGGTTCCACTGAAGTGCAGGTACATTGTCCTCCTTGATGATGATCGTTTGCCCCGGTTTGAGGATAGATTGTGTTTTTTTCTTCCACTTTGTCCGCTGCTATAGGCCCCTTAGATATTCGTTCCTCCAGCGTTTCCAGAAATGCTGCTTTAGGTGCTGAATGTGTTGCCATTGGGTCAGTCTATTCGTTTCAACATTTAAAATATTGAGATCTGGTAACGATGTGAGGGTGTCTCCAATTAAAAAGTGGCCAGGACATAAGAAGGATAGGTCATTTGAATCGTCTGACCGGAGTAGAGTAGCCTCGGATTGCACGTGGTTCCATGACGTCATATTCGTCAATTCTCTAATTGAACTGATGCGGTTGGCTACAAAGGCTTTCCACTGTTTATTATTAGATTTTATCCAGGCCAATGCAATTGTTGAATCTGTCCAGTAGTACTCCTTAGTGAGCGGTCACTGATTCTGTCAATCAACTTGTCGCACAATTCTGCTAGCAGCACGGCTCCGCATAGTTCAAGTCTTGGAATGGAATCGACCTTAGTGGGGCTACTCTTGATTTCGAGCACAATAACTTGCAGGCTACATGCCCTGATGAATCTATAGACCTAACGTACGCTCCATATGGGTCTTCGCTGGCATCGCAGAATCCATGCATTTCAATTATTGCGGTTTTACCTACAGGAATCACATTCCTTCAAATGTTTAGTTTGGATAGGTGACAAATGTCTTTCTTATATAGCTCGAATTTATAACGAATGTCACTGGAAACTGACTCGTCCCAAGACGTCTTTGCTTGCCATAGTCTCTGCATTAAATTTTTTTAATAGAATGATGGGACCAATTAATCTTACAATTAGTGGATCGAAAATACTGGCGATATACGATAAAATTGAGCGTTTTGTTGTATTGATGTTGCCCTTCGTTTCAGGTCTGTCATATAGCACCATGTCGCTATGTGAGTTCCAGCGAAGTCCTAGGGTTTTGATATCTTCTTTTTCCAACGAATGAATGGCTTCCGTGGAGGTGGAAATGTGAACACTTTCAAAGATGGTGCGATCGCTCGAGCACCATTTCCTTAATTCGAATCCTCCTCCTTGTAACAGCGAAGTAATCTGATTGATGATCTGGATTGCCTCTTCTGGCGTATCCGCGCCCGTGATAAAATCATCAACGTAGAAATCACGCAAAGTAATTTTGCTTCCGATTGGAAAACCATGTCCGTCTTCCTGGATTAATTGATAAAGACATCGAATGGCTAAATATGATGCAGATACAGTGCGATATGTGACAGTAGACAATTCGAATGTCTGCAGAGGATGATTGGGGTTATTGCGCCAAAGAATTCTTTGAAATCGTCTGTCATTCGCGTCTACTAGAATCTGCCTATACATTTTAGCTATGTCTGCTATCAATACCACTTTATGCGTACGAAAACGGATAAGTATGCTAAACAAATCCTCCTGAATTGTTGGAGCAACCATTAACTGATCGTTAAGCGAAATCCGTTACGTTTTTTTATTCTTTCTTTTCTTTCCGAATAATGTTGATTGTTACGCTCTATTTGATTGATTAAATCATCGTTTCTAAATTTTATTTATTCCTCATTTAAGACCTGGAGAGACATCTAACGGCCGATATCCTTTGAATACTTTTGTTGATAGCGGTCTCCATGCCGATGGCGGACATCCGTGATTGTTTATTCTAGACGGGGAGTAGTCCGTTGACCGTGGCAGAGTAATCACGTTGTGCGAGAGGTAAAATTTCCTCCAAGTATACTTCAGAGGAACTGCAACCTTGTGTTGTATATTCGGGGAAATACTTCGTATTCCGTCACCCATTGTAGTTTGATATCGTCGATTGTGGAGAAAGGGGCGGAAAAACCGATGGGATCGGATTCGTCGTAGCACGTGGTACCGTCGCCATTTTGATTTAAATTAACCCTGTACGAAGAACGGTAAGCGATGTTCTCCATCCTAATCATGTTTCAACTTTCCTTTCTTAGGGTTTTTTTCTACTTATCTTTTGGTTCCGTACTGGTTTTTCTCGTACGTGGCCGATTTCGTATCAGGCCTAAAATACGAATTTTACATCTTGAATCCGGCTTCTACAGTAGCCCGGGGCGTATCCAGTTCATCAAAATTAAAGCTCGTTCTGCCTGCTATTAAAGACTCGTCGACACCACGTGTGTGTTTTAATTGTTGTCGTCGAAGTTCTCCTTACGACCGCCCACGAATTTGTTAACCTTTTTAATTTTAACCATCTCGATTCCTGCTTACCAAGGAGCACACAGGGAGGGGTGAGGCAGGTGGCGCCCCCATACAGTTTATCTTCTTTTAATACACGCCCTCGCCGACGAGCTGGCTGGCGCCTGTGTGCGATTGTGCTTCCTGGGGGTAATTGGTGGCGTAGGGGAATTTAGGGCTTCGATGTGCGGTATTCAGAGACGAGGAGGGGAGGGGGCAAAACCCGTCCCAAATCACAGTAGACTTTTTAGCGGATCCGTCGAAAAAATGCGAATATTGCGTCTTAAAATCAATAATCTTTGCAATTTTTTCTCAAGATTATAGAATCTTTTTAGAGCCAGGCTATATGATTCACCTTATTTCTCCGGATTAACCTTAAATAGAAGCTTGACGACGAATCTCCCGATTTCATCGCGGGTGTATGTTTCCGTATAGTACTTTTCACACTGTTGTTCTTCGAAAGTGAAGTGACTTGTTTTGGGATAATCCTCTACTTTCCAAAATGTCGTAAGTTTGTCGTTTATTCAGTTATCTACCACTAAATTGTGTCGGTTGCCCTCGCATACCTGATAGAACCCAGCCAAAGTGCGTTTTCTGTAAATATGGATGTTCATAGCTTGTTGGAATTTGTCCTACGCACAATAATTTCATAAATAAGGTAGCCCCGATTAGCATATCAATAGGTCGCGGAATATTGAATTCTGGATCAGTCAATCGGATATTTTTGGGTATATCGAACTTGGTCACATTTATAAAGGTTTGTGGTAAGTTTTATGTGATTTTTTCGACTACTAAACATTCAATAGACG
Organism: Chrysina gloriosa; assembly: GCA_038088585.1. Classification (NCBI taxonomy): domain Eukaryota; kingdom Metazoa; phylum Arthropoda; class Insecta; order Coleoptera; family Scarabaeidae; genus Chrysina; species Chrysina gloriosa. The sequence goes on along the minus strand of CM076090.1, from coordinate 38,233,168 downwards.
CTTGAAAGCTGTTGTGTTTAGATTATATCAATGCTGATGTGCATAGTAATTGCGCTTCCCATTTCTGGTTTGTGAAAGCATCAATTTTTATTGTAATTATATATACTAATAAATCGTTCCAATGGTCTGTAGGACATCCTAACTATTTCAAAGCGGGTGTGTGCTTTAAAATACCGTCTTGAATTGACCGAAGTGTAAAGTGATTTTCCTTTGACATTGTAGATAATTCCAAAATTGATTTAATGTGATTTTGAATGATGAGGCTTTTATTGTCGTATCTGCCCTTTAACATATTCCATGCGATTGAATAATTATCGTTAGAAACAGATAAAGAATTTGAAACTTCTCTTGCATTTCCCTTTAAGGCAGATTTTAGATACTGAAATTTCTGTACGTTTGGTAGTGAGTGATTGGAATCGATTAAAGAAAAAAACGTATCATGAAAGCTGGTCCAGTTTCATATAGTCCGAAAAGTTCTGGCAGTGTTATACGAGGTAGATGTATGCCTGTTTGATTATCAAAACTCTGTGGAGCGGAACCTTGTTTGGAATTGATTTCGGAATGACTTGAGATGAGCTGACGTATTTTACTCATTGAATTAAGATAACAATCCTCAAACAGTGATAGAGGCGTTCTTTGGCATTTTAGAGTCTTGATTGCAGGAGTAATTGACGTTCGGAATCGAAATTGAAATAAAAATAAGAAAAATTAATTGGAGACCCACCTCTTAATATTGTGTACGCTGGCGCTGATGGAGTTGTCGATGATATCCGGCTCGAAGGACCAGAAATATGGTGACGTCCAATTTCCAACTTGAAGATCTTGTATGGATTGTATCCAGTTTTCGTATTTGGACGCACCAGTCTCTGATGTCCCACCGTTCACGGGTCGTAATTTCCGTAAAAACTTATTTAATTTGTTTGTTCGCAGTTTTTAAAGTAGTACAGGTGTGTTTTCCCAATTTAATTCAATTAAACGAAGAAAAACCCTTCGAGCGTTTATGCGATTGGGGCTTCGTTTTTGAGATATTAAATTCCAAAGAATGGAGTGCGCACGCCATACGAGTCAGTACCAAATCGCGTGAATAGAGTTCAACAAGCCGCGATTGCCAAACGGACAAGGTGATGGACTGCAACGTGAAGGTTCTGGTTGCGATTTTATTGACTCCAATTTTTTTTTATATCTTTATGTTTTAATTTTGCAAAACCCCGAGACCCCACTGTTTTGAGGCTTTCTTTGGGGTTTGCAGCAACGAAAGCCACAGCGTTTGGATTATAGTTCAGAGGAATATATTTCTTCATTGAGAATGAGAGTGGCTTCTCCTCATACTCATTTGGGTCGAATTCGTTATCGTCTTTCGATTCCCGGATACACTGGAAATATAAAAATAAGAAAATCTTACATTTTCTCTCTCTTTTGTTATTTACATAAACGAAACAAATTTAGTTCTCAAATGCCCTTTGGAAATCATCAATCGCACTCAAAATCGCATTATAGAATTCTTTTCCCATGGCACGTACTGCACCAGCAATCTCTCCACGAGCGACGCTAACATTTGATGGTCTTCACGAATTCGGGGGATTGCGTGAAATTCCGCTTGATATCTCATCAAAAGCCGGAGTTTCATCACTAATTCATTCCTATTCGAATAGTAATCCATACTTATAGAAGGATCTTCCATCGCCATATTTTCGATCGAGATCGATTTTAACGTAATAAATATCACGACAAGCATACGCAAACTGACTGGAATGTAACAGTGAAGAGTGAAACAAACTTAAAGTGGGAGAATTTTCAAGAACAGTCGGGAAGCAAATAAACCAAAGGGAATACGTGTCTATCAAAATAGAGACACGAAAATTTTCAACGTACAGCTCATTGTTATTGTATCCTCGAATGGAAGTTTATTGAACAATGTAAAGATTATTTAAATTGTTTTTGACTATTGAATTCGAACCACTGATGTTTGTGATCAGGGAAACATCTTTTTGCCTTTCTGTCCTAGGATGAAACGAAGCAAAAATTGTTTTCGATTGTTTTTAATTATTGAAATAAAAAGAATGAAGTCAATGAGAATCGAAACCAGTACCTCCAGCTGTCTGTAGGGCTGCTTGACTATTTGTAGAGATGCAAATTCTTGCCTTTCGAAATTATTACGTGGGTCGGCGCTTGGAAGATAGTTGGAGACGTATCGATAGATTGACACAAAGTGAACTTCGAGTCCAAATATTCCAACTTGATTGCCGTACTTCAGTTTGAGCCGTCAGTAAACTATATTAACTTGGTTTTATCGAGACGCTGTAACATTGTTTTAATATCTCGGAGGCCAAATTCTCACTTTAAATAATAGCAGCACTGTTTCAATTACTATGGTATGTGCTAAATCAATAGAATGCTAGTGCTTTAATGTATGCATGTATATTACAGTTGCACATACTTTATTGTTTCAATCTAGGAATCCCCGGGCGGAATTATATTTTCCAGCTGCTTCGGATTTTACAAAACAACTTTTCTTGTTCAAAATTTTCTACTGCTACGCACCAATTGCAGTATATATTTAGTTCTAGTGGCGCGGGCATTTCTAAGGAATCAGTTTTTACTCAACAAAAATTGGATGATCTTTTGGGCGGTTGCAACTAGTCAAATCAAAGACTGAGCTTCTCGCACCTTGTTTTAAGAAATATAACTTCCTGGGTAAATTCTTCAAAATTAGAAAATATAGGGATTTTGCATGTTTTCACTAATTGTACGAACATCCTTGTTTCTGTAGTGATATTAATGGTCTCTTTGGAAGCACTAAGATGCCTCATGAATCAGATCAATAGCATCCTTTTATAGATAAGTCGTGTAGAAGCCTCAAAGCTACTTATTGCACAGTGGGAACCAGTTCTTTTCATTTCAGTAGCGCATTCTGTACAATTCAAATTATCTGCTCAGGCAGGTATGATAATGTATTTAATTATTTGTTATAAAAGAAATCAATGTTTCCTTATTTTGTAGGTAGCTCTCATGGAAGCTGCCAAAGGCTTTGAAGAGAATTTTGCATATGCATCCATACAAAGTGTCAATGATACAACTATTATATCCATGAGACTATCAGGGTCGTATTCAATTTTGTCAGTGATCTAGTGAAAATTTAAACAATGACGATGTATTGGACAAAACGTTTACGTTAGACGAGGCATGGTCCAATTTATCACGCTGCGTGAATAGCTAAAATTATAGAACATTGGGAACGGAAAATTCACATACTTTTATCGAAACAAGTTTACACCCTATTAAAATTGATATATGGATGGCATTATCAAGACGATATATTGCGGGGCCTATATTTCTTAGTGATACAGTAACTGCTGAAAGAATAATATTTTACGGAAGTATATATATATATATATATATATATATATATATATTTCGTGACCATTTTTATACTTATCTTATATGATAGTTTTCTACCACTAATTAGGTCAATGAAACAAGACTGGTTTGAACGATAGTTATATTTCCAGAACGTTTATCGTACAAACGTTTTCGGAACACCTTCTTATATCTTATATGATAGTTTTCTACCACTAATTAGGTCAATGAAACAAGACTGGTTTTCGAACAAGGTGTTCCGAAAACCTTTGTAAACGTTCTGGAAATATAACTATCTTTCAAACCAGTCTTGTTTAATTGACCTAATTAGTGGTAGAAAACTATCATATAAGATAAATTTTACGGAAGGATATTTTCAGCAAGATGGAGCAGCAACTCATACTGCATTTGATACATTGAAACATCTATGACAATTTTATGATGATCGTGTTATTAATTATGGAAGATGGCGTGCAAGGTCACCGGATTTAACACCTCTACATTTTTACTTCTTTGGTTTTCTAAAAAACAAAGTGTATAGACAACGCTTTGATAACATTGATAAGCTATAACTAGCTGTTCGGCATGCTATTCAAGATATTACTGTTAAAGATTTGAGAAAAGCATTTGATAATTTAGAAAGGAGGATACAATTATGTGTAGAACAGAATGGATCACATTTTGAACATTTACTGTAATTTCACACAATTTATTAACTTTACTCTTAATGTAAGAACAGTTGTTAGACTAACTGAATACATAAATTGTCGAAATTATTAAACTTAAATCTATCTCAAATTGAGAGGCATAGAATAAATACTTACGATCTATCTAGCGACAAAATCAAAAGTACATAAAAAAGTAAAGACAATTTATTTTTATTATAAAAATGTGCACCCCAATTAAAACTTTGATCTCCACTTTCTGCAATATAATATAAAATTTCTTCTTTCATCACTCTTCTTTCTTTACAAGCTACACTGTTTATTTTTACGTACGTATCAAGTTGCATGTTTTTAATTGCTTCTAAAAAATATCAATATTTGGATAGGGCGATGAGCAATAATTGATAAGTTTTGCGTGAAAGAAATTCACACGTATTTGTTGTACGCATGAAGCGGTATTTGATGACCAAATGTATGGAGGGAAAGTAGAACAATCTTTGATATATGTATCCACCAAATAGTCTGCGAATTTCGTGATATGATCATCAGGTTTATCCGTGGCAAATTTTTCTGCAAATACTTCTCCAACTTCTCTACGTTGCAAGAAGGTTAGATGCAACCATCTTCCAATATCAGACTGTTGATTCTTATATTCCCCGGCAAGACCCATATGCTGAATTTTTCTGTACCTACAAAAATAAAGTATATTGATAAAGTAAGTACACGTATATTGGTTAAATAAGTTGAGCTTTCCACTGCTTCTTTTTGTGTCTGCAAATTACTATGAATCAACTCGAAGGTCTCTCTGATATGCACTCCAGTTTTCTTTTTACACTGTTATTCATTTTTTGTCGGTGTATATCACAAGTTTGTACACTTTCATGTTCGTGTTTGGCAATTCGTCTTGAGAAAACTGGATTACCAGTATCGCCCATAATATATACTTTAGCTTTGCATTTTTTACGATGCAATACCAACACATTTAACCGGTCGTTTTCAATAGTATATATTGATAAAACTTATAATTTTCGTACACTATCAAGGGTTTACCGCGCTGACTTAACATAATACATAATACACAAAGCCATCTTAGCGCTTATACTAACTTGAGATCTTGATACTGGCACACGCACGTTTGAATTGTAAGAATATGCAGTTGCTATTATCTCTTTACTATACGTATTTATAAGCAATTAAGAGAATTTTCGAGAATGTCCACTGCCTGTTAGGTAGGTGACCGCGTTCGGGCGGACGGCAGTTATGGTGTAGGATTATCTATCCTTAATAAACAGATATTCTTAAATTTTGGTTTGGACCGGAGCTAAGGTGCACCGGTATAATTGACTTAATCACAGGTATCGGAAGCGCGAAGCTAAATGCTCCACAGTAGACTGGCGTATGTGGTTCTAGATCTCTCCACATATTTTGTACAGGTTAAATGAAAGCGGGATTGTCCGATAATTATTGACATTTGGTATTTTATATTTATCTAGAACTTATTTATTATTTCGATACCGGTTTAAAGAAATACTTTCTTTTATTAACATTCTACTTTCTGCGCCATCTATGGTTTAGTAGTAAAGTTTTAATTACTTATAATTTCGCTTGGCTGCATGGTATTAAAAATAGTTGCTAACCCACGTTTAGATCGAAATTGGCGAAAACCTACTAACTAAATGGATTGAATCGAGATCGGAACCATGCTAAACCGGTTTTTCGCCCCGAAAAACTCGCGGATACTAAATTGTAACAAAATCTTGAGAGTAATTTTCGATAACACACTTTACGTACCGCAGAAATAGGTAAAAGCGGGACAAAAAAAGTTTCTGGGACCGGGACCATGCTAGATCAATTTTGTGTTCTCGAAAATCCCCAGATACTAAATTGCATAAAAATTGCTAGTCATTTTCGATAACCAATTTCATGTACCGCAATACCAGAAATGTGTGTAAACCGGGTCAAAATGGAATTTTCCGGGACCGGGACCACCCTCTCTCTCTCTCTCTCTCTCTCTCTCTCTCTCTCTCTCTATATATATATATATATATATATATATACAAGAATTGCTCGTTTAAATATATTAGATTAGATTAGAGCCGTTTTCGAGAACCCAATTCTATACATATACAAGAATTGCTTGTTTAAATATATTAGATTAGATTAGATTAGATACACATAATATATGTAACATAAATGAAATAAATCTTATCAAAGTAGTATAAAATATACAAAAATGTAAGCTACAAACCATTATTATACAGTCCTAGTCGTAAAAACACATTTAATCAACCGGGAAAGCGCTATTACCGGGAAATCTTAAAAACGGCTAAAAATGAACAAAATTTATTTTAAAATGTCTTTATAAATACGTACACTTCCAATCCAAGGCGGGAAGGTCGAATTTCAATAACTATTGCAATATGTACTACTATATATATTTTACTTCTTTTAAATAAAGTAAAAGTTAACAAAACCTATCTTGTATAAAACTTGCACGTTAAAAAAGAAATATAAAACAAACTATGTATACATTCCTACAAATTTTATTAAAAAAGAATCATTAATTTGTGTTTGTTTACAGCGACAGATTTCTTTTTTAAACTGCAATTTCTGGTTTATTGATATTTTTGAAGGTTTCCTCTTCTACCTCCGTACAAGAAAAATATGCTCTGATTGTTTTCAACGCCTCCAAAACGTCGTTTATTTTTGGCGTAATTATTTCTGATAAATCTTCATTTTCCACTTCTGATGGTGCATTATAATCGGCGATTAGTGTCTCAAGGCTTAAAACTTCATTGGTTACTAGCTCATTGTCGAAGTCATCAAAACTTTTCAATTCAGTTAATCCTTCTTCCATTTGTAAAAGATCTCGCTAGCCTTCATCAATTTCTACCTCTTTGGTTTTGTCTTCCCTTGTAAAGTTATCAACACCTGCTTTTTTGAAACAATTAAACATGGTCTCTTTCGGAATGTCCATCCATGCAGCGTATAAAAAGTGATAGCATCAAAAACAGAAATTGTTGGAGAAGTCGAATTTTAAGCTGTTCATAATCGATAGATATCGTTGGATCATCCTTTTCGTGTAACCTTGTTTCAGAACTTTTATGATGCCTTGATCAAGTGGTTGAAGCTGACTGGCAGTGTTAGGTGGTAGGAAAATCAAGTTGATGTTTTTGAGATTTACCTGTGTCGGATATGCAGCGCAATTGTCGACAAGCAAAAGTATTTTGCGGTCTTTCAATTCGATGTCTCACTCATTCAACCATTGCACAAATCTATCTCCAGTCATCCATGCACGAGATTTAAAAGAATAAATGCAGGGAAGCGGTTTTTTCTTGTCTGTGCCTGTGCAATTCGTGCATACGAGAACCGTTAGGCGTTCTTTGCTTAATTTTCCTCCATGGCATTTTTCATTTTTTAAACTAAAGATCTACCAGGCATCACTTTAAACAACAACCCGAATTCATCCGCATTATAAATTTCTGAGGGGAGCCAGAGGTGAGGGTCGACATTTGACTTCTCCAGTCGAATATTACACCAGGATTTACTGAATTTGACTCACCACAAATTTGTTTGTACGCAATAGAATGTCTGTTTTTAAATCTATCAAGCCCTCTAGTTGAAGTGGTGAAGTCTGTATTCCAAGACCGTCCGCCACTTGGAGGGCTCTTTCTTGTAAAATTGGGCCACTTACCGGGATGGTGGAGCTCCTGGCCTGGACGCACTAACTTTTCAGAATCGTTTCAAGCTCTTCATATTTCGCGGATCGTATTATTTTACGACTGGTTTTCTCATGCACCGAAACAAATTCACTCCGCTTCTTTAAAATTGTACGTAAAGTTGGAGCATTGATGTTTTTTGACGCCGCAAAATCATTTTGATTTAAATTAGATTTATCAAAGTCTTTTATCAGATCGCTTTTTTCTTTTAACGAAAATCATTTCCGCGACATGTTGCCAGCAGCGTAAAAAGTAAAAGACTGAAAGGAAACCTTGATTACGCAACCGCCAAATGAATAAGTCAAATTCTTGGAAAATTGTCTAGCCAAGATTCGTGGAACATCTTGGTGGGATTTGTTGATACTAATATTTCATTGAAATCGTAATGATGTTCACTTCCCAGAAATATCTACACCATTTCCGTCTGCTTTTTAAACATTTATTTTAATTTAATCATATCTAGTATTGTTAGATGTTCGTACATATGAGAGTTCAATTACGAAATTCGGCCATAATGTACTAATTACGCATTTTTGCAGCTATTTGATTCTACAGAAGTAGACAACTTGTTTTGCCACAAACTCCTGTAGTAGCTACAATCGCGCACTCGGCTAGCCCGCCGTGGGAAAATTGTGTTTAATTAGAAAACTACTTTCATTATTCGCAGACGCGCGTTTCGCGGTCATACCGCTCATCAGTGCGACTGTGTGAAGTAGTTTTCATTTCTATAGAAGCTCTATATAAGCCCGGGTGTTAGATATTCGTACATATGAGAGTTCAATTACGAAATTCGGCCTTAATGTACTAATTACGCATTTTTGCAGCTATTTGTGTGTGTGCGATTGTAGCTACTACAGGAGTTTGTGGCAAAACAAGTTGTCTACTTCTGTAGAATCACATAGCTGCAGAAATACGTAATTAGTACATTATGGCCGAATTTCGTAATTGAACTCTCATATGTACGAACATCTAACACCCGGGCTTATATAGAGCTTATAGAAATGAAAACTACTTCACACAGTCGCACTGATGAGCGGTATGACCGCGAAACGCGCGTCTGCGAATAGTGAAAGTAGTTTTCTAATTAAGTACATATCTAGTATTTTCAAAGTTAAAAATTCATAATTGAAGTATGTATGTACATTAAAAATATCCTTCAATGGGGTGTTATAAGCGGGAAATGAGAGCGTTATAACGAATAAAAGTACTACAGAAAATTAGTCGCTGGGATCGGGACCAAGAAAAGAAAGCGTTACAGCCGGGAAATCGTTATAAACGGGAGCGTTATAACAAAGTTTTACTGTACATATATGTCCTTACTTCTCGCAAAGCGGGTTGGGTTCTGATCCACGAACTTAACGCGGGCGAGGATAAAACCGCTGGCGACAGTGAGTATGCACACGCACCTGAACACCTGAACATTTCCCGACATGATTCTCTGTATGCCGCATAACGTTCTGACTGCTCGTTTTTGTAGTAGTATAGCATTTTCTTCGTCAGGTGCAATCAGCCACTCCCAGCCAGTAGTCGAGATCGAGGGAAAGTATTTGGATATCCCTAGTTGCAAGTCAGATAGGTGCCCTCTTATGCGTTCCTTTATCTGATTTTTTCCTCTATGTTCAACTCACTTGATGCAGTAGCCGTAGATTGAAAAGCAGTCAGATCGTTCTCTCTTATGGCCGAGATCCAAAGGGCAAGCTTGTTCGAAAATGCGCTGGTTTTATCACTTGATGATGTGATAGTTTCATGCCGTCTCTGCATACTTGAATTCAAAGCATTAAGTTTGTTGAAAATATCGGAAAGGTACGCCAGCTCAGCATACCAAACGGGCTTTTTAAGACATTCACAATATTCAAATTTATCATTACTTTAAAAAATGCAAGTAGTTCGTCTTTAAGTTCTAGAACTCTGGTAAGCATTTTTCCTTTGGAAAGCCAACGAAATTTGCTGTGGAATAACAACACTTTATGATCTGCGGCCATTTCTTTACAACGTTTCTCAAACACACGCGATTTTACAGGACGAGTTTTTACATAGTTGATCGCTGAAACAATCATTTGAATGACGTCACCCAAACAATTTCCGTCCGTAGTCTTCACCATTAAGGCCTCTCTATGAAAAAGCAATGAGTAGTTATTACTTATGGGTTTTTATTCCGCACAAAAGTCAGAAATCCCGTTATACTTCCTGTCCTTGCAGCAGCGCCATCAGTACATATAGCAATGCAATCCGTCCACTTGAGTCCGTTATCTTGAAAGAAACTATCAACAGTAGTAAATATATCAGCTCCAGTGGTTGTTGTTTCCAGTTCTCGACAAAATAGGTATTGCTCAATAATTTCTGATCCGCAAACAAATCTCACAAAAGCTAATAATTGAGCTTTCGCTGTAGAGCAAATTACGTATTTGTTAAGTTTTCGATGACATTACTTTGAATATTAAGTGACATGTCCTTAATGCGCCGATGAACTGTATTATTGGACAGAGGTACTTTTGAAATCTGCTCAACTGCTTCCGGTCCCAACATAATAGCAACAATTTCTTTACATGCCGGTAATGTAAGCTCTTCGCCGATATAATGGGGTTTCTGTTTCTTGGTAATCATTTCAGAAATTTTGAATGATTCCAAAAGGGCTTTATCTGAAAGCTTTATTCGTCTTTCCATCATGACAGAAGAGGCTTGAATGGAAGTATACAGGCGTTGGAAATATTCTCGCTGTTTTTGAGAGACGCTGTGGTGGTTTCGTTCCAAATGCCTTTTCAGCTTGTTAGATATCCCATAGACTCATTTGACAACACTATCCCACACACCAAACATTTCGGACTAGGTTTGTCCCCCGCGCCTGTCCACGTAAATCCAAAATTTATATATTCTTCTTTATAGTGGCGGTTATGATGATGAATACAGCGTAATTTTTTTTTTTTGGAATATTCATATATTCATCTCCACTCTCCTCAGATGCAGAAGAGCTGTCGATGTCTAAGGCTCCCTTTTCCCTTATTACAAATCTGTCCATGATAAAAAGAGCGCACTAGCAACCAGCAAAGACACGAAACAACGAAACAGAAGAAACGCGGCGACTGATTACTGATTACCAAAAAATAAAACGACTAAGAAGTTGATATCGGCCCTCTTATTGTATATAATGAACTGACAATTACTCCTGCTTTAAAGGAATGATGCGAGGTGGTGATGAAAATAATAACACACTGAATTACTTCACTTATTTATTACCACGATGATTATTGCGACAACTTCGCGGTGGTTCACAAAACTGCTTGACTGAACTGAGATACAACTGATTTTTAGCTGCTTAACAGACGATGAGCTGAGCTACGACTGCCACTGTAACTCTAACTCCAACTGATAATGAGCTAAGTTACGACCGCTACTGTAACTCTAACTGCCTGTGTCGGCATATGTTGGTGATATATGTATATATAGTCAGATAGAAAGTGTAGTTCCAAATAATGATTAAAGCCATCAATCAAATGCTTCTACCGGTACCTCAGTCTATGTCTGATGGATTCATGAGACCTAGAAATGCACTTTCGTAACTGTTACGGTCTCCTCTTTTGGAGAAAGCACCACACGGTTACCCGCTTGCGTGTGGATATAGAAATTAAAACAGGCTTTTCTGTTTATGGCGCTTTATTTGATAGATATGATTAGTAATACATTTAATACACCATAAAAGAACATTTCATCAGACAGCTATAATTGACACACTTACTATATAACATTTGTACACAGATATGATTAACACTCACAATAAAAGAAACGATCGTAAATAATCATTTCAAGGCCAAATTTTTTAGATAAAAATGTATCGCAACTTATGCTTATAATGTGTATCACGTCTAGCGTGTATTGTGTTTTAGCCCATTTGACTTAACGCTTACATCTTGCATCGTCGGGCGGTGAACGACGGTCTGTTACTTGAATCCGAAGAATCGGATGGTCATCGCTTCGGAGAAACTTAAAATGCATTTGTGGCTAAACGTTTTAGAATACGTTTTGTTCAAAACAGTTCAAATATTTCGTCTTTGCGTTTGTCCTAAACGATGTAAAGACGCCAGCCACAAACGTTCTGCGCCTAACCGCGGTAAAAACGGCGAAGCCGTAACATACATGTCTCTTAGGACGGAGACGTTGACGTACGTTTGTCTTAAACGTTTAAATTTACTGAAGATCGAAGTCTATACAAAATTTTATGCGGCGGGGCGGTCGCCGTGGTCTGTTAGACGCTAAAATGAAAGAACGTAAGTTCGTATGGTTTCTAAGTACGTTTGCCCCTAAACGTGTATCAGCCTTAAGCCGGATGGCGGTCGCCTGTGCATATGCGGTAGGTACGAAGTAAGACGGACGGATCTTCTTCGGTGTCGCTAAGAGACTTGTACGTATAAGTTGGTTTACGTACCAGCACTATGAGATGCAGACCTGAACGTCGGGGAAGGCGGGTCAGTTCAACCGACGTTCGAGTGATCTTATACTCAGCTCGCAGCTATTCTGCTATGTCTGTATTCATATCTGTGTGCTTGCCTTCCTATAGTACCGACGAAGCCACAGAATGTTTATTTGGATGATTGGACGATTCCTTCGAACAGAGGCCTAACGCAATGGGTTATGATGATTCATTCGTCGCTCGATCTTTTCAGACGGGGACTGCAGACGATTGACTTGTATTCACCGACGGTGACATTCGATACTTTCCATCTTCGCGCAGTTAACCGACCGAGTGTATTCTCGTACGTCTGAACGTACGTTAGAATATACGCACGCACTGTGGCTAGCGTTTGATACAGAATATAAGCACTTAGAACAGTCAAAACAGGAGATAATTTTAAATGTGGCACATACACGATACATGTAACATATATGTCACACAAAAATTAAATATAGTTTTTTAAATATAATCATAAAAGTAAAAGGAACAGTTACTGAAGTTTAAAAAATGATAAATCTTGATATATAGCAAAGTATTGATGCAATATTACATATAAAAATATATATATATATATATGCCTTAAGTCTAAAACAAATGTCTTTAAGTCCTTAGCAGTAACCGTCATAAATTCCATGTAAATGATTTCTTACAGCCAATATCTACAATGACTTGAATGGAACTTAAGTCTAATTAAAAGGTGATTATATACAATGGAATGAAAGCAGTTAAGTAGACTTTCCAGAAGGGACAATGATTAATAGTCAGATGACAAACTAGGTATAATTATATGTGACACATAATGTGCACAAAATAATCGGATTTCGGTATACGCACACCAATGGTCTAGTATATAATGTTCCTGTCCAGATAGATGCACTGTGAAATGGCTGCAGTTTTTCTTGACAGATTATGAAATTTTTGTTATTTGTATTTATAGGTCTCCTGCGGGCAACTTCAGTTTGTTTATGCGTGCTGTGGATTCTGTGTTGAGATGCTGTTTGAGCATACGTGCAATAATTTGTGGGAATTTTAATGTTAGATTTAACACCAATGATAACGAAGCAATTGCTCTGTGTGACTTGCTATATTCTTTTGGTTTTGTCCAGACGATATATGAAAATACAAGATTTAATAATAATAATATTTTTATAAACTTTGAAACGGATAATTATGGTTCCTCAGTGTTTGAACCTAACTTAAGTGATCATCCTGGTCAGATTTTACAAGTGCCTATCAATAAGAAAAACGATTCATCGACAACACGGAGGTGCCGACCTACTCCTCAAAGGGGAAACATTTCTTTCTTTAACATAATAAGTAGTTTTGATTGGACTTTTATAAGTAATGATAGTGTGAATTTCGCAAATAGATTTTCTACTTTTCATGATAACATTGTATTTGCATTGGAGCTATGCGTTTCCCATCAAAGTCATTAAAGACAGGTGTGTTCCAAAATATTGGTTTACGAACAATTTATGCATTATGCCTAGTAATTTGAATCTACTTCAAGACATATACAAAGTTTATCCCTCAGATCAATTGAAAATAATAGTTAAAAACTATAAAGACATGTATGTGAATGCTATCAATGAAGCGAAACGGTGTGCTAATGACTTATTTGTGTTAAATTCTACCAACAAACCCAAAGCAATGTGGTCTATTATTGGTGCGAACTCAAAATATACTAACAGAAATAAAACGAGTGAGTGTTCGCTCTCTCGCGATGATTTTAACGACTATTTTCGGGAGGCGGGAGCAAATATTACTTCTCAATTACCTCTTTCAAATTCTAGTCAATCGGTTCTATCACGGTCGACACCTGTCGATTCTTTTCAATTAGAGAGTGTTTCCTACAATGAGGTCCGCGATGTTATTCATTTCTTAAAACCCTCCGATACTAAGGATGTTTATGGTCTAACCACAAATATATTAAACTTAGTAAAAAATGATATCATTATACCACTTACTAATTTGGTTAATTTGAGTTTTCGGTCGGGCATCTTTCCGAATGAATTGAAATTTGCATCGATCATCAAATTTGCACAGGAAGGGGGATATTAATGAAGTATCTAATTATCGACCAATTTCTGTTTTGCCAGTTGTGTCGAAAATTTTTGAGAAATTAATTAAGAATAAAATTGTTTCCTTTTTTGAGAAAAGTTCATTATTTTGTCCGAATCAGTTTGGTTTTAGGCAGGGAAAGTCAACGACTGCGGCTGTTATGAATTTTGTGGATTTTACCCTGGCATGTTTTGAAAATGGAGAATACAGCGCGGCTACCTTTTGCGATATTACTAGAGCTTTCGATTGTGTAGATCACAGTATTCTAATACAGAAACTTAAATTGTATAATTTCGACTAACGGTCTTTGCAATATTTTAAGTCGAATCTCACGAATAGACGACAGAGAGTTAAAATAAACGATAATATTTCAAATGAATCGACAATGGGACTAGGTGTGCCACAAGGCTCCATATTAGGGCCCGTTCTGTTTTTAATTTAGATAAATGATTTTTCTGCTGTGACCGAAATTGTTCGTCAAAACCCCAGAACATCGACTCGGCGCAGAAGTCAACAAGTTGGCATTTCACGAACAACTCTAAGGAGGATTTTACACAAAGACCTCGGTATATTTGCGTATAAAATCCAACTCGTTCAGGAATTGAAACCGAATGACCTCCCACAACGTTTACGCTTCGCTGAGTGGGGTTTAAATGAGTTGAACGATGACCCAAATTTTGCACGAAAAATCATCTTTTCTGACGAAGCGCATTTTGGGGAACGGACAATCCACACGTTGTCGTCCAGAAGCCAATGCATCCAGCTCGAGTCACTGTGTGGTGCGGATTTTGGAGTGGTGGCGTGATTGGTCCTTTCTTTTTCGAAAATGCGGAAGCTCGCGCCGTGAATATCGATGGTGAACGTTATCGCGACATGATAACTGACTTCTTGTGGCAGGAATTGGAAGATATCGATCTCGATGAATTATGGTTTCAACAAGATGGCGCAACTTGTCATACCGCCGCGCGTAGCATCAACCTTCTGCGCACAAGATTCAACAACCGTGTGATTAGCCGTTTCGGCGATGTCCACTGGCCTGCTCGCAGCTGCGATTTGACGCCGCTGGACTTTTTCTGTGGGGTGCATTGAAGAGTAAAGTTTATGCCGACAATCCCCAAACAATTGATCACTTGAAACAGAATATTCGTGCTGAAATTGCCCTAATTGACCAGGAAACAGTGGACAAAGTGCTTGAAAATTGGTGTTCCAGGATGGCCTACTGCCGAGCCAGCCGTGGCCAACATTTCAATGAAATCATTTTCCATAGTTAATCGGAAGAAACACTGTAGCAAATAAAGCGAAATTCGTTGCAAAAAAATCAGCTTTTGTCTATTTAATGGTCTACTCAAAATCGGACCAATAGATGGCCCACCCTTTAGAAATAAAGATAAGTTGAGTGTACGATACGCTCGTTTAAGTAGTACACAAAACAGTTACAACAAAGTTATCAGATTCTATAATGTTCTCGCTGAGACAATTATAAACTTAAATTTTAATACATTTAAACGGACTTTAAAGGACTTTTTATTAAAATACGCGTTTTTCGATGAGATGGAGTATTTTGTCAGTGTTGGAACATTACGTCCGGACTCGCTATTATGAGTCTGATATTTTATTACTGTGTCAGGTTGGACAATCAAAATTTGGTTAATATATATATTCCTATTTTATATATGTATACATGTATATATATATATATATATATATATATATATTATATTTAGTATTTTTATATTTTCTTACTTTTACGTATGTCATGTGCAATTATTGTATTTTACAGTACAGGCACGAATAAATATTATTATTATTATTATTAAATAAACTAAAGTAATAAAACAAGTTATTACGTTGGTAAAAGTGTGAATTATTTAATATTAAATATAATACATAAACTTTTAGTTTTTCTAAATAGTTACTAGTGGAACGTGAGCCGGGATCATAGTTATATTTGTTAATTTACGAATGCTACTTGTTAGAGCTCACATGCACGTACACGTTGTCTAAAATAGCAGTCGACTTTCGTTGTGCATG
Organism: Chrysina gloriosa; assembly: GCA_038088585.1. NCBI lineage: Eukaryota > Metazoa > Arthropoda > Insecta > Coleoptera > Scarabaeidae > Chrysina > Chrysina gloriosa. The sequence continues at coordinate 38,216,888 of CM076090.1, read as the reverse complement.
ACGTAAAATTCGAACCACAAGAATTTGAATTAAACAAAACATTTAGTATGCAAAAATTTACTTTACTACTGACTTTTGTGTTCATGTTTTGCGTTTTTGACATTAGAGGTTATTGTCTTGGTTGGTGACATTTCAGTTAATTTCTTCGGTTTTCGTTATTTATTTTGTCAGTCGCCTTCGAAAGCTGTTCTTTTCGGAACAAATAGTGAACATCGTTTCCAATTCTTCGACTAAAAATGTTGTCAAATGTGAGTCGGGAAATGAAGAGTGTATCGTTTCGATGATACACTTTTGCGGACGATGCCTGATGAAGGCACTTTTCTAATGCCATTAACAGCTGTAAGAGAGGTAATATAACTTATGCAGTGTATTTTAGTCAATAACCACTTAGCTTACCTAAATATAAGTGCTCAAGCACGAAAACAGTAACCGCAGTTGATGATGAGATATGAAACACTATTTATCCAATACATGAGCATCGTAAGTAAAATTCAATCTGTTATCGGTGACATGCATTAAAATTAATTTTAGATGAACACATTACCCTTAACAGATTAGGGAAAAGATTGCTTGAATTAAATGTATCTTCTGGATGTCAAACATCATTGTATGCTGTCCTAAAAACATTTTAAAATGATTTGGAGAATTATTAAATCTTTTAAGTCAGCCATCCATTATTGTTATGGATAATGCTCCATACCACAGCACTTCGGCACCGAAGGTTCTAAACAGTGTTTTGACATAGGCCAAAAACAAATATTGTAACAAAATAATAATATTGTATATAAAGAAAGCTCTTTGGAAAAGGAATTACTAGTAAAGGTGTCCCTGTATGTAGTTTTCATATATTGTGGCAATTTTGACATTACTACAGTATTACTTTTTAGACATAAACCACCAAAACAATATGTGACAGATAAAATGTCTGAAGAAAGTAAAGTATTATGTCTATCTCCATACCATTGTAATTTCAACCCAATCGAGTTGGTATGGAGCATTTGCAAAAATTTGTATAACCGACATGTTGATAGAGATGGAAAATCTACTCAAGCATGTCTTAATATGTGGAAAAAAGCATTACAATAAGTTTCACCAAACCAATGGACTGATTGTATAGACCATGTGCAGAAGGGAATCGATATGTGGTGGAATCGTGAAATTGGATTTGAGCAGAGAGATATACACTCAAAATCAGGAGAAATGTACACTCAAAATCAGAAAAGATGAGCCCTACGTCATTAACGTGCAAACTTAGTAAAGACAAATATTTGGAAAATTATCTGTTTTATCTCTGTAAAAACAAAGATAGCGATATAAACGTTTGTCGATCGACGCAACATATACTAATAAACGAACCGTCGAATTTTTCCATACAGGGAACAACGTACAAGACAATGACTATATTAGTACAAGCATCGGAATTCATACATCATACTTTGCGACACTGAAAAACTTATTTTGACTATTTAGTACATCCGATTGTCATTTATGTTTTACTGTATTCGTTTTATTTCTACTTGTTGTTTGCTTAGAGTTTTATAAAAGCATTTTTTTGAAAACTATTAACCTTTCCCAAACACAACAGTGTGTCTTAAATTTGTTGGAATGTATTCAGAAATAAAAAAGAAAACAATGGCCTCTTATTACCATTATCATCCGTGCAAGAGATAAAATGGAACAAGATGCGTTAAAAATTAGTATATCTACAGTAAAACGAATTAAAGTGGTGCTCATAAACATCCCGCAAGAAATCAAAGACTGACGATATATCAGAAGCTTTCAAAATGAATATCAGAAATACATTGTACACAATGTACTCACAAAGTGAGTTCTTTAATAAAAGTAATTGTATAATAATACAGTTAATATTTTTTACCAAAAAAACAATTATTACAATTTTTTATTTTATTAATTTCGTTTAAGTTAACCTTCCCTTTACCTTTCCCTTCTGTATTCATGTGCCTCTTCAGGTCTTGGATAAGGGAACATTTTAACCTTCATAAGGTTTTCGGCTCAATTTTGACCCATTTTAGGATAAAAATTGTTTTTTTCTGAAAATTAGTGGTTTTTATCTTTGATATTTTTTGACTTTTATTTAATTTCAAGTATCAACAGCTACATTAACTTTTGGAAAAATATATTTGCAAAAAGAGCATATATTAAATTTTTTACGTTTAAGGTTTTCGGGTCAAATTTGACCTGCAGTAAAAGCTTGAGTTTCTGTTATGCCGAACAGCGCAATTTGCGACATAATTTGGGCCTTAGTAACACGTAATTTAAATATATGTATAAGTGAACGACGAATCCAAGACAAGTTTGCACCGATACGTAAACTGTGGAATAAATGGGTTGACATATTGCCCAAACTTTATAATCCATCTCAAGACGTAACAGTCGACGAGCAGCTAGTTACATTCAGAGGAAGATGTCCATTCCGGCAATACATTTTGTCAAAACCAGTTAAATATGGTATAAAATTTTGGGTGCTTTGCGATTCTGCTACTAGTTATGCCTGCAATATACAACCGCATACAGGATTTAACAGTTGGTATGAAAAGTCATAATGTGGCTTCAGATAATTTTTTACATCATATCAATTGGGACAAAAATTACTAGAAAAGCAAATAGCTTTAGTAGGAACTATACGTAAAAATAAAACTGAACTACCACCAGAGATATTGGCAACTAAAGGCAGACCTGTATTTTCATCATTTTTTTGTTTTACCAAGGAGTCTACCCTACTTTCATATATTCCAAAGAAAAATAAGTCAGTGAATCTTCTCAGCACCTTGCATCACAACCCAGAAGTTAGTAATCGCGAAGACAAAAAGCCGCAGATAATACTAAATTACAATAAATGTAAAGGAGGAGTAGATACGCTGGATAAAGTTGTGTCATGTTATACTTGCAAAAGGAAGACTTAAGACAGCTTACAATGCTTTTATATTATTTACATCAGCCAACCATGGATGGAACGAAAACTGTTTTGCCAAACGTCGACACTTCGTAGAAAATTTAGGTTTGCAGCTTGCCACACCTTATATAAAGAACCGAAAAACGTTCCCAAGAGCACCATTTTCATGAGAAATAGCACAAAAAATACGTGATGTAGCAGAACAGGATCAGTAGCCGTCAACTTCAGCCAAATCTAAAGAAATAATATGTCAACCAGTTAATAATGCAATTAAAAGAAGTCGTTGCCAATTTTGCCCCAAAACTGATAATAAAACACCGTTAGTATGTATAAATTACAAAAAACTTGTGTGTAAACAGCACTCTAAAACAATTACTTTATGTAACCACTGTAAGCTGCTGTAAATAAGATTAAATTTTAATATATAATATACATACTTATATTACTGGAATTAACTCTATAAAAACAATGTACTCGTTTATCTACAATAAATGTTTACTAAAAATACAGCTAACATATGCTGAGTATAGTTAGAACTAATATTTGAAGTCTAATAACATCTTAAATAAAGTAAATTGTTGTCTATGTATACACTTTTCTACTTGGGTCAAATTTGACCCGAAGATCGTTAACGTCAGTGACTTTGAAGACCTTATGAAGGTTAAAGAAACCCTTATTAATATATGGTATCGCTTTGTAAATTTGTGGTTTCAATTGTCATTTAATTTTTACATTTTTGTTAATTTAGCTTTTCATTAATTTATACGATATACATACCTTTTAACTTGTACAACTACTGCTAACTGTATATATATATATGTATATATATATATATATATAGAGAGAGAGAGAGAGAGTAGAATATAAAAACGAGCGAAAAACTCTATTGGGGTGGTCGGTCCGTGAAATATAATATTATATTCTACTCTAAACAGTACGGTCGATATACATTGTTACTATATATATATATATATATATATATATATATATATATATATATTTCGTGACCTTTTGATATTTATTTATATGATAGATCTCTACCACTAATAGGTCAATAAAACAAGGCTGGTTTGAACGATAGTTATATTTTCAGAACGTTTACAAACGCTTCCGGAACACCTTCCTCAGTGAAAATATAACTAGATAAATATATTAACAAACATTTGTTTTTTATTTGGGAACTATCAACAAAATAACTAATGACTAGGATTTCTTGATATAGGGGATGTGTAAACAACTTATACATATATATGTTAGTTTATTCCCCTATTTTTAAATAAAACATACACAAACGGAAGACAGCTATTTATTCCTTTTTACACCTTGACATATATCACCCGTCATTATTTCCCAGGCGTCTCTGTTTTAATAACAAACGTCTGAATTGCACACTTCACATCCCACTTCATTACAAGAAGCTCACACGGCCAATTCTGACCTAAAATTCGTTCTCGAATTTTGAAATTTTTTTTTTTTTATTTCGATTTAATCTCATGTTGCAAAGAGTACGCCTTTTCAACGTCCAGATTCTCTTAACCCTGACGCAAAGAGCAGATCTTTCAGCAACCAATCAAACAAACTATCATTGCAAAGAGCACGTCATTTCAGCGTTGAAGTATGCATAACCTTCACGCAAAGAGCACATCTTTCAACAATGAACCCAACAAGAGCTGTCATTGTAAAGAGCATGTCATTTCAACGCCCAAAGATTCGTAACTTTGGCCCAAAGAGCACGTCTTTCAACAATCTCTTTCTTTTTTTTTTCTATTTGTTATAAGTGGATGAACCATATACAATTCGGCGTCCTTTTGTTACATTCTTACCAATTAAAGCTCACATGGGCATCCTATGACGATTGAAAATAGGAACAACATAATCTAGCAAACATTTCGCTAATTCTCTAAATGTGTTACGCAAAATACCTATAGTGGCTAATGGTTCACAGCAAATAAACAATATATAACAACGGCAGTAAAAGAACAAAACATATAATTATTACTATTAAATTGCGTTTTCAAATTCACCTGGCCATATCCGCATCATGTCTTTAGCAACAATTCTTTTGCGGTTAGTAGCTAAATTTCTAATCTCTACGCGGTCATTAGGTAACAACTGTAAAATTTCGAAAGGACCTTCATATCTTGGATCTAATTTGGACAAATGTGAATTTCCAGATGGATGAAAAACTATATCGCCTATTTCAAAAATTTTGGTCATTCTTCGCTTTTTATCGAATCGATTTTTCGATTCAGAACCGAAAACGTAATGAGCGCTCGTAAGCAATTTTTCGATCCTCACTCAGATTTCGATCAGTATTTGTTATTGATTTTATACTTTCTGTTAATGTTTGAATGTCCACCGAATCTATGGTTTGCCCTGTTAACAGATAAAGTGGGGAGAAACCGGTGGTTTTTTGTTTGGTCATATTAAGGGTTGATTGCAACTTTGGAAGAACACTCGCCCATTCTGACTTTTTGTCATTTACTTAAATTAAATTATTTACTAGTAAATCTAAAACTCTTGAGACGTATCTCTCCACTTGACCATTTCCACGCGGAGCACTTTTGGTAGTAAGATGTTGAGTAATATGTAATCTTGAAAGTAACTGCTTTACTCGTTGATCAGTAAAATTAGTTCCTCTATCACATATTAATCCTTTAGTAGTTCCAAATATATTTAAATAAATTTCTAGTTTTTCACATGTTTCAGGACCAGAAAGAGTTTTTAAAGGAATTAAGAATAAATATTTGGTGAAGGCGTCTATTAAGAGGATATGTTTGTAATCCTCTGATGACGTAGGGAATGGCCCCACACAGTCGCAATGCACAGTATGAAAAGGGATTGGAATTTTATCGATAGGATGTAAGAGTCCCTGTTTGGGTCCGGTATGTTTTTTATTTGCGATACACTTTAGGCAATGATCACAATATTTCTTTACGAATCGCGCCATTCGTGGGAACCAAAAGTAATGGTTTATCTTTGCAAAAGTTTTGTCCGGCCCAACGTGCAACTGTTCATCATGGAAAATTTTTAACAAACCGAGTCTACTTCCCTTTGGTACAAAGGCCCTGTAGATTGGGGGATTTCGATCAGGATTAATTTTTCTAAATAAAATGTCATTTTGACAAAAGTAGACCTTTTCAGAGATCAAACTAGATTCGGCTCCCGTATCAATCAAACAATTAACAGATAAATTTTGTATTTTAAAATTAGTGCAGAAATCATTATCCAGGTCTAAGCAAAAATTATTTATTTTTAAAATTTTTGACGAATTTCCATTTTTCAGAACTATGCCCAAATTTTTTACAGATGTCGCAATTTTTGTTTGATTCTAGGCAGATTCGAATTGCTCGAATTATTATTGTTGTAGTTTGTTAACCTCCGCGATTTCCAACAGTTGCGGCTGATATGCCCAGGTCTTTCGCAATTGTAACACTCCTGTTCCTCATTGTTATTTTTAAATGGATTTGGTCGTTTAAAACCCTTTCCTTGACTGTTTTGTTTGTTAATTTGATAATTACTGAGTAAGTTAAGTAATGCTGAAATAGAATAGACGTTGCTATTAAAAGCCGCTGTTTTGACATGGGCATCTGATATATCACCAGTAATCAGCTCGATTATTTGGCTATCGCTTAAATTAAAATTTAAACACTTCAATGGCGATATTTTCTTTCTTGCGTACTCACAATAACTCGTGGCTTGGCTGCTACTGTACTGGCTTGCCTTACGTAATCGCTCGCTAAGATTCTTCTTTGCAGGATATAATTGACATAGTTCAGCTCGAAAACTAGCCCAATTCTTGTCTGCTGGGTGCCAGTTGTTGTACCATTCCTTTGCATCAGCCTCCAAGACACTCGAAGCTCTACAAACCTGTTCAAAATCGGTCCACGCAAAAGTGCTAGCCAAAGCTTCCACGTCGTTACACCATCCGGCGGTCCCCACATCACTTTTTGAGGGATCGAAGGCGGGAACGTTCACTGATACGGAGGGCAGAGCTTGTCTCTCAGCTACGGCTTGTTGGGGACGCTGCTGCATTTCACGGAGAACAGCCGTTAACACATTGGTTAATTCTTCCATTTTTACTAAAGTACACGAAGCACACGCGTAGCGATTTTCAGGCACTCCCAATCTCACAATCCTTGTGGTACTTTTAGCGGAACGAATCCCACTTCTGATGTTAGTTTATTCCCCTATTTTTAAATAAAACATACACAAACGAAAGACACAGCTATTTATTCCTTTTTACACCTTGACATCTATCATCCGTCATTATTTCCCAGGCGTCTCTGTTTTAATAACAAACGTCTGAATTGCACACTTCACATCCCACTTCATTACAAGAAGCTCACATATATATAAATTATAAAAACTAAATTAATGTGTAAACATACATGCAAATTAAGTAAAACCTTATATCAAAAAATCTTTGTCGAAACCTTAACAATTCTGTTCAGGGACTAGGGAAAACCCAAATTTAGAAAATTAGTAAGACCATGAATATCGGTTTTGAAAATGATTCAATAAAACGTAAGTACAACAAAATTAAATCCGAATTCTGTAAAAAGACGTTAGCTTTATCAATAAATGAATGTTATATTAAAATTAAAATGTTAGAGAATGACATTTGTAATGTTAAAAATGTCATTCAAATGTCGTTACAGGATTCGGATGAATTTTTTAATGTAGCTAATATAAACTATGAAAGAACTTTTCATAACATAAAACAAAACGATATTAATAAATTTAACCAGTTAATAATTTTACAAGAAGATTGGATAATCAACCTAACTGATAAAAAGATTTGTCAAAATGTTAAATTAATTTTGAGTCTGGGTCCTAAGTTTTCTATAGATTTTAATGTCATACCGATAGATGATTTTATTTGTAGTATAGAAAATATCGTTCAAAATTATGAGGAAAACTTAGAACCTAACTTAAGACATACATAAGTTGGTTAACATTTTGACAACTTACAAAAATAAAGAAAACAATAAAAATAATAATAGTAACAATAATATCTTACAAAAAGCTTTTAATGAAACAAAAATTTTTGAAATCTAATAAAGATATTATAATAACTTAATCAGATAAAGAAGAAAAACCATAATCATGAATAAGATTGATTACGAAGCCAAAATGAATTCCTTATTGGAAGATAATCAAACTTATTCGGTATTATTATCAGACCCAATATATATATATATATATTTCTAAAGATTTAAGTAACCATTTAAAAATTCTAAATTCTATATCTCCAAGAATATACGGTATTCCTAAAATACATAAAGATAATATTCCTTTACGTCCAATCGTAAATTGCATTAATTCCCCCACTTACTATCTTTCCAAATTTTTCTTTAAAATTTTAAGCAATATTGTAGGTAAAATTACATATAATGTGAAAAATTCATGGGAATTTGTAGATTCGGTTGGAAATCAAACAATTCCTAATAATTACGAATTAATCAGTTTAGATGTTGTTTCTTTATTTACTAATATTCCTGTGGATTTAGCACTAAAAATTTTAGATAAAAAATGGAATTCCATAAAAGATTTTACAGATCTTCCAAAGGAGGAATTCATTGCAGCTTCGAAACTTTGATTAAATTCTACTTATTTTACATATCAAAATAAAATTTATAAACAAATTTTCGGTATTGCAATGAGTTCTCCATTATCAGCAGTTATCGCAAACCTGGTAATGGAGGACCTAGAGCAAACTTGTTTGGCAAAACTAAATTCTAGTGTACGTTTTTACAGACGTTATGTGGATGACTGTTTTTGTTCCGTAAGAAAGGATAGTATTGATGAGATATTAGATTCATTTGATAGTTATCATAATAGATTAAAATTTACATATGAGAGGGAATCTAATAACTCATTGAATTTCCTGAACGTGACAGTCATGCATAATAACGGCCTTGTGAAAACAAATTGGCATATAAAGTCTACCAATACAGGAAGACATTTAAATTATTTTTCAGAAACATCAAAATTACATAAAATTAATGTAGTTACCGGTTTAGTTGATCAAGCGGTTAGATTAGCTAATCCTGAATTTAGGGAAAAGAATTTAAACAAAGTTAAAGAAATCTTAGATAAAAATAATTATCCAAATAGTTTTTATGAAAAAATAATAAAAAATAGAATTAACAAATTATACAATACAGGAATTAAAAATAATAACAATAAATGTTATAACGCTATTCCTTATAAAAAAGGTTTAAGCGAAGAAATAAAAAAGAAATTAATAAAAACAACATAAACATTACTTTCATTCCAAATTATAGTAACAGATCTCTTTTTACTAATACTAAATCTAAAATAATTAAACAAAATCAGAGTAATGTAGTTTACAAAATAAACTGTAAAGACTGTGATGGTTGTTACATCGGTCAGACGAAACAATATTTAAAGAAAAGGTTGTATAGCCATAAGTATTCTTTAAATTATGATTTTGGTGCAATGACTGCTGTAACAAAGCATTACAAAGATCTTGGGCATTACTTTGATTTTGAAAACACAATTATATTAAAAACAGAGAATAATTATAAAAACGACTAATATATGAAATGATAAATATACAGAAAGACACTAAAACTATTAATTTCAGGACCGATATTCAAAATTTAAGTAATGTATATAGCAATTTGTGAAAATGACATTTGCATTTCTTAAGAAGGAAACCTTTGGCTAGGTTTTTAAATTTGGGTTTTCCCTAGTCCTTGAACAGAATTGTTAAGGTTTCGACAAAGATTTTCTTATGTAAGGTTTTACTTAATTTGCATGTATGTTTACACATTAATTTAGTTTTTATAATTTATATATATATATATATATATATATATATATATATATATAAAAGTTGTTTACACATCCTCTATATCAAGAAATCCTAATCATTAGTTATTTTGTTGATAGTTCCCAAATAAAAAACAAATGCTTGTTTATATATTTATCTAGTTATATTTTCACTGAAGAAGGTGTTCCGAAAACGTTTGTAAACGTTCTGTAAATATAACTATCGTTCAAACCAGCCTTGTTTTATTGACCTATTAGTGGTAGAGATCTATCATATAAGATAACTACTGCTAACGTCGACGAACACATTATAAGCCTTTTGTACCATTTATTTTGATATTTGAAATGTGCCGAATTTAACAAAACTTTAGAACCAATATTTATAAAATACATTCTTAACTTCACCTACTTTTTATTATTTTCATTGTTTAGTTTCAAGGTTAAGTAGTTCGAAATTATATAGAATTGCTTCTTGAATTTATAAATTCCCAAGAATTTGTTACGGAACTTCCTTTTTTGGTTAAAATTTTGATAAACCCCTAAGTTAGAAGATTGTTCCAGAATGTCTTGGAGTAATTTTAATTAATGCAAGGAAATGGCTCCGTTTAAAAAAGTAATGTTAGAAACAATAGGCAACGTATGTCATAAATTAAACATTCTTGTTTCAGACGAATAAAATAACGGAATTAAGTAGTTACACTTAGAAAATGGAAAACCGTTTGAAATTGATAACAGTAGTTACACTCGCTTTTAAAATAAAGCCGGTATATCTTAAGTACCCTTGAATTTTTAAACAAATATTTTTCAATACTCTCTCTCTCTCTCTTGTTTTACTTTCATTTTTAGTCTTTGGAATCTAATAATGATACTTTCTCTTATATGAGAGCGGATCGTATGGTATTATCTATGTAGTTTCTTGCGTTCTAATATCGCTATACCCTAGGATAACAGCCATTAACCCTTGGTACTCAATATAGCAACTGTTACATCAATTCGTAGTATAACATATCAAATACGATCCACCTTATGACATACACGCATATGGGGTAAATACCTCAACAAGACGGTCGACTGATAGATAATTTGTATTCAGTGCAAAATGGTAACAATTAATGAACAATTACAGCAACGCTGAAATGTAGTTAAAAATTAATGTACTATTGGGATAGCATCGGTTTCACTGAAAGAAATGAAGTAATATACTAACTGATTACAATGCCATTTATCAATTGTTACTCTAGGCACTGTGTATCTAAAGTACAGTGGCGATTTTGCAAGCAAGCGTTAACGTGAATAATACGCTAATGTGAACACGAATATTCTTATTTGTATTTTGTCATTTCAAATATGTAAATTTATAATTATATAATTATTTTAATTTATAATATCATATTATCATTCGTATAGAAGAAAATACACTGAGCGACCTTAGAAATGGAACATCCGTTATATTTTTCTTTTATCATTCTGCCAGTTTGTTGGTCGTAATATATATTATAACGGTTTCTTTGTCGCATATAGTATTTGTAAATATTCGTATACCTTATAAAAATGGTGAAATAATAATATATCTCGCATAGCACCATAATCTGCAAATTGAAACTGACAACCGACTGAGTAATTGGTTGTCGACTTGGATAGACTTAATTAAAGCACACACGTCCTATTAAGTTCTCGTGCGATCTCCATAACTAACCATCATTCAGTGGATCATCCGTTCCTTTTCTGAAAAGTAAACTATTTTATAGTAGCAACTAATTCTATAAATTGTTGACAGTTATAGACTATAGTTACACAAACTAAGATAGGGGGCGGGAAAACTATGTAGCTCCTCATTTGTTTAGATACTTCTTCATAGCATTCTATTTACACTAGCCTAATTTCTTCAGTGAAAGGTCAAATATCTCGAGAAGTATTAATTTTACAACATTACACTTGGGTACCGTGTACAACGCCTCATTAAGGGTAATTTAAAGTACTGCAAATATATTGGTTGTTCCATTTAAAAAATATACGTCAAGTCAAGAAGAAAGAATTAGACTATGTTAAATAACTTTTGTTTAAAATGTCTTTTAATATACCATGAGGTCTGGATTAGGCTATAGAACCATTATTATTTATATATACTCGTAGTAACTTATTAACATTAAGCTACTTGAACTTCGGCCGTCTGACTATAACCGTTTGGTTGTACCGGCTAGTTCATTAAAAGGAAATACCAGTGATGATAGTGTAAACTTAGTTATATATGTATATATCTTTGGTATTGGTACAATTGGTACACCTTTTCTATGTCAGAATATTATATAAGCATCAGCATTACCTTTTCTCGGAGGAATTAGATCTTGAGTGACAAATAACTTTTCATTTTTTTAAATCTTCGTCATATTTACTATCTTGGATTTTGAGCAAGCTGAGAAGCAAAATATAGTTTTAGAAAGAGACCTCAAAAGCGAGAGATACGCTTGTAAAAAGGAATCTTAATAAAGACACCAAGTCAGGTTATTGTAATTAAACTTGAAAATAACAAGAAAAAACAAACAATATTTTCCTGAATAGGATTGATGCAACGAATTCTTGAACATGCTGGCCCTCTGAAACAGCGAGTAGATAGCAAAATATGACTAACTACAACTAATGAATGCTTCAGACCTTTTATTTTATTAGAGCGAAGCTCTTTTAGAGAGGTTCTGAGGCGAGAGTTAACTGAGAAAAAGTCAGACGCTTGAAATCGTCACTGGACGCTTTTATCTTGCATTCTTTTTTACTAGTTCGTTCTCTCACACACATACACACATACTCATCGTAGGATATTCTCCCCATGAGGTGGCGCTCTTATTATTCGGACTCGAATTTACTTTAAATTCAACTTCAACTTATTTACTATCGGTGTCGAAATGAAATATTTTTTCCTTGTACATTGTTTATTCAATTATAGAATTTTACCTTTCCTTCAAATAAGTATCAAATGCGTAAAGAGCTTCACTCTTGTCTTGATGAGAGAATATTTATTGTAATACATCCTTGCAAATGCTGAGTAAACTCTCTGTTAGATGTTCTTAGAGACATTTAACTTAATTTAGTCTGACCAACTTCTTTCAAGCAAGCAAAGAGCAACAAACATCTTTGTTACGAGCACGTAACTGTTTTCTAATTACATTCTAATTGTATTGGTAGATGGATAGATGGTGACATAGATTAATATAAATAATTGTAGACTTTGTAGAACGAGTAGAACGAGAGGTAGTGGGTAGGGAAAAGCATTCCAGTAAGCAAAGAGCGAAGTATGTCCAGTAGTAATTTCACAAAAAATGGTTTGGTAAAATTTTAAGTGGTTAATATTTTATTTCTGCACAACTGATTACTCCAAGTCCTAAACCACTCGGACGTGCGCGACAAGTTTGCCCAGCGAAAAAACAAAATAAAAAAACGATTAAAAAAGTCACGCGCACTCGCACATGGTCCTTCGAGCCGGATACTTAAAATCAAAAGATTTTCTAAGCGCAGAAAAAAGCAAGTAATTAATCACATAAAACATTACAAGTGAAACATTAAGTTGAAGCAGACGCACGATTGGACATCCCGTTGGGAAGCAGCCACCATAGCAGTCATCAAACATTTCTCACGATTGGACATCCCATTTGGAAGCAGCCAACGTAGCAATCATCAAACATTTCGCACGATTGCAGATCTCGTTTGGAAGCAGCCAACGTAGCAGTCATCAAACATTTCAAACAACTATTTTGTGGACATTCCGTTTGGAAGGCAGCCAACAAAATAGTCAACAACAAACATTTACGAAAATCATCACGTGAGTTAGGAAATTCCAGTCATTTTTAATCCTGTTTCCATTTCCTCCTTGTACAGATTGATTCGATTCGGTTATAGTCTTATAAACATAAACTGGAAATGGCACAGTCAAGTAATTTAGAAACATTAGAAAAATCTCGTAGTGTTCTCAAGGGTAGTATCACGCGAATAATAAGTTATTTAACAAATAATCCTGATGCGGAAATAGATATACTCGAAACGCGTACAAAGAAATTATAAGGAACTTATGCAACGTTTCAATCGCAAATCGAATTATTATCGGAAAACGAGGAATTAGAATCAATGCACGAAACAGAAAGATCGGAGTTTGAAGATTTATATTATACGTGCGCAGAAATAATCAGTAAACGACGTTGGTTAGCATCACAATCAGTCAAAATACCTTTATGAAATACCTCATGTGCATCTCCTACAGCATCAATAACAACTAAAAAGAATGCACATTTATTGCCAAAAATAGAAATTCTCCTCTTTGACGGAAATCCAATCAATTGGTATGCCCGGTGATTTGAATAAATAAAACACAGGTTTAATTTGAAAATGGACTATAATTTTGGATATGCATACGCGGGGGTACGCAAGTGGTCCGTCTTCGCTTCGTGATTACAAGTATCTATATTCATTCCTTCACCCTCTACAGGTACTGCCAACTCCCTTCATGTGAGGTAAAATTTCCCCAACAAAACTATATTAACAATGATGAACACCCCGCCCGCCTTGAAAGGTACATTTCAACAAGTCACCTAGCTAATTATATAATACAGAACATAAGCCATCCAAATCGTATAGCTAATAGACAAAATAAACATATAAACATCTAGTATATACAGATCTACACATTTATAAGGAAACAAGATATAACTATCATTCTACGCCACCACACACACGCGAGTAACGGTTACGGTTACCATGCGCACAATTCCGTCTTCGCCTGGATGTGTGTTCACGATCCTCCCCAACTTCCACTGAGAAGCAGGGAGGCCATCTGGCTTCAGTAGCACCAAGGCATCCTTTTGAACCGGGTGTGGGTTGTTTGCCTTCCATTTCGTTCGCTGCTGAAGGGTATGCAGATATTCAGCAGACCATCGCTTCCAGAAATGCTGAACGATGGTTTGCATTCTCTCCTACAACTTTAATTTCTGGACTGGACCGCCTTCCACATCCCTGGCTGGTAGTGACATTATGTTGTCGCCTATGAGGAAGTGACCCGTAGTTAAAGCGGAAAGGTCATTAGGATCACTGGAAAGGGGAGTCAACGGACGAGAATTTAAGATGCACTCTATTTGACACAGTACGCTGTTGAGCTGTTCGTAGGTTAAATGTGTATGACCTACAACCTTCGATAGATGTATTTTCATCGATTTGATGTTAGCCTCCCAAATACCACCAAAATGGGGGACCTAGGAGGTATAAATGACCATTCTATTGTCCGAGATAGAAGAAATTTGCGCATGTCGGACTCTTTAATCGATTCCCGGACCCAATTGGAAAAACGGTTTGGCTCGTTACTGGCTCCCACAAAATTATTCGCGTTGTCGCTGTAAATTTTATTACAGAGACCTCTCCTGGCTACGAATCTATAAACGATTCAGTGGTCAGTCCTACTACTTCAAGATGAACAGCCTTCGTAACGAGACAAATAAAAATGCATATGTAAGCCTTAATCAATTTGTTCGTCCTGGTCATACCCGCCTTTATTTCTATAGGCCCAGCAAAATCTACACCTACCGAAAGAAATGGCCTAGCCGGAGTGACACGAGCCTTAGGCAGGTCACCCATTTTTGGCAAATGATTGTTTGGGTTTACTTTGAAACATTTGACACATTTTCTCAATACCTTCCTCACTGTGTTTTTTCTATTTATGGGCCAAAACTTACGACGCATAGTCGTTAATACTGTTTGCGTTCCGGCATGCATATTACGGATGTGCTCATAATGTATTACTGTACCTGTGAGAAGAAGATAACAGTAACGGGTGTCTGCTACCATAAGGTCCCTGTGAGTGTACTAATCCCTCACCAACCCTCAACAGGCCCTCTTTGTCTGACAAATGGATCTACCGATATTATTTTAGTTGATTTTGGGAGTACCTTGTGTAGCGTTAAAGAATTTATTTCCAACGCAAAGAACCCGCTTTGTACAATCTTTACTAAAACCGCAGTTGCACGTTCCAATTCTGCGCGTGTCAACTCACCGTTTAGCCTTACTGTGTTTTTAAGCCTTGCGAATCTAAGCATCAATGCTACTATACTATATGAGGATCAGTGTAGATAGGCAACTAAATCGTTCAAATAAATTATTTAACTCATTCACAATGGTAAAGATCATTGACACCGACTTCTTCCGTTCTGTGTCAGTAGCCAGGGCCAAAACTCCTCGCCTAAACTTAAGAATTTTGGCCCTCGCCACCACAGCGTCGTTCGGGCTAAGTCTTCGGGAGTAGCACCTCTAGACACAATATCCGCTGGATTTAATGCGGAGGATACATGTCGCCACTCGCTTATTAAGGAAGATTCGTGTACTTCAGCAACTAGATTCGCAACAAATGCTTTCTAGTTGCTGGATTCTGCGCTGATCCATACTAGCGCTATCGTGCTGTCACGCCAGAATGTTCGTTTTCTGAATGTAATAGCGATATTTTGCTCTATATTTTTCACCAATTGAGTTAGCAATACGGCTCCGCATAACTCCAATCTCGGCAAACTAACCTTTTTAAAGAAGCAACCCGAGATTTTGCGCACAACAGGTTACAGTGGTATTTACCGTTGGGGTCGGTACATCTAACACAAACTCCGTAAGCGCGTTCGGACGCGTCGCGAAAGCCATGCATTTGTACGTCTTCAAAACCTTGTATGGTAACTTGCCTGGGTATTTTTATATTATTTAATGCCGATAATTGCGTGTGAAATTGAGTCTACGATTTAAGGATGGGATCAGGCAGCTCTTTGTCCCAATCGAGTCGAGCTTGCCAAAGACGTTGTATGAATAGTTTGGCTCTTACTGTCACTGGACTGATCAGACCTAATGGGTCAAAGATCTTTGAAATGGTTGATAATAAATTCGTTTGCTATTTGGTTGTCCGATGTTCAAATGTACGGAGTAGTGAAGCGTGTCTGCTTCCGAGTTCCAGAATAATCCCAAAGTTTTGTTGCTTTATTTATCAGACAAGATATATTCGTCTCTGTCATCTACATTACAGTGTCCTCAAATGCTCCTTTTATTCGATCTCCACTTTCTTCAATGTAGACATGCCGCTTGAAGAGCGTTCGAGATATGCTCCTTTAAGTATAACGCATCCTCTAACGTGTTCGTGCCGGTTATCAAATCGTCCATATAAAAGTCGGACTTTATTATATTGACCACGCGAGAATCAGTTGCGTTGTCGACGGCCGCCTGATGAAGAGCGCGTACTGCCAGGAAGGAAGCAGGAGCCGTTCAGTACGTTACTGTGTTTAACCCATCATATTTTAGCTCGTCCTCCGGTTGCTCACGCCATACAATTCTTTGATACTCTCGATCGGCATCGACTACCTCTATTTGGCTATACATTTTCTCTATGTCTGCCGTGAGCACCATGTTATGTTTTCAGAAACTCGAAACGATACCAAACAGGTCGCGCTGTCTTACCGGACCTATCTTTAACGCATCGTCTAGTGATATGCCCGTACTTGTTTTACATGACGCATCGAATATCACCCTCAATTTTGTTGTCGAGCTATTTTCTTTGATTACGCAGTGATGCGGTAAATAGTAGAGCCGATTTGATTCGTTGGATATATTTGTTTCAGTCATGTGACCCAAAGCTTCGTATTCGCGAATAAACTTGATATATTCCACCTTCAACGCGGGAGTTTTTTTCAATCGGTGCTCTAAATTCTTAAACCGTTTCATATCCGTGTCAGCCGAATTTCCGAGCTCAACGTAATTATCCTTGAACGGCAGACTCACTACATAACGACCATTTGCATTACGCGTACAAGTTTTTACGAAATGTTGTTCACATTCGGATTCCTGATTTGTGAGACTTCGATGCGTGTTTGCTTCATCTATATGCCAAAACTGTTGGAGTTGGTCGCGTAATGTTTCATTGCTAATTGTAAGATGGCACATGTCATTTACAACCGCATCTAGCTGAATTTGAGCGGAAACTACCCACCCCAGTTTGGTGTTTTGGAACACTGGATTGTTTCTGCCTAAATTAATTGTTCCGCTGGTGAATGTTTCAAAAATACTTGCGTGCCTAACAATATGTTTATCCCTCTAGATTGATTAAATGCTACATCCGCCAGCTGAATATTGTGCGGAATGTTTACTAATTTTGGATCGAAAGATAGCTGTGGCATATCTCTTGTTATTTGATTAATAATTAAAAACTTCCCATCGTATTTATAATCCCCATCTTGCGACGTGAGTGTAGTTTCTGTGGCGACCGTGACGGTAGTTTTCGTGTTATTTACCCCGGCAATCGGCACATCGATATTTATGGCATCTAATTTTAATTTAATTGCTAGCGATTTGGTTATAAGATTGACTGTAGACCCACTACCCAATAACGCCCTACAAGCTATTGGTTTTCTCGCACGATTTTTTAAATAAACGACCGCGGTTGCTAAAAGTACTTGGGTAGGTTGTTCCATCATAGCTGTGACCGTTATTGCTTCGGAGCTAACAGTGGCAAGTTGATTATTTGTATGGCTAAATGATTGGTCGGCATTGTGTTTCGTTTTCTGTCGCATGAACGAGTGAATTATGCTTGCGACCGCACTGCCTGCAGCTTCCAGATTTACAATTTTTTTGTATGTGACCTGGTCGTATGCAATTCATACAAAGTCTACGTCGCTTAATATCGCTAATTCGTTCCTTAATTGGCATTCTCAGGAAAGCTTCGCACTTGAAATTAAAATGAGGCTTAAAACAAAATGAGCATGTGATGTTTGGGGCTGCTAAATGCGTGAAATGCTTATCTATTGAACTAGTTTTTGTTTTATTTTTGTTTTATATTGTTTCTAATAATTGACATCTATCTGCTATAAACTCTGTAAGGTTGGTGATTTTCGGATCGTCTATTTTACCAACCGATTCCTCATATTCCTGTTTTGTTACTAAATCTAATTTTGAGAACAGTATGTATATTAATAATGTATCCCAAGTCTCTGTTGGTTGACCTAGTGCGTTTAGTGCCCGCAAATTTTTGTGAAAGTTATCCAGCAATTTTCTGAGATGTGGATGGGATTCGTTTTTTAGTGAATTTAGTTCAAAAATTGTTTTTACGTGTGTATGTAGAATTAACTTTTTATTCTCATAACGTTCTTTTAACATCTGAAATGCATTCTTATAATTTATGCTGGAAACTTCTATTGATTGGATTACATTGGCAGCTTCCCCCTTTACACAAGCTTTAAGATAGAATAGAATAGAATTTTTCAATGTCGCTTAAATACGTATTTTTGTCTATAAGTGAGTTGAAAGTGTCGTAAAATGCCAACCACTGATCGTACTGACCCTGACATTCAGGTAAATTTAGTTGAGGCAGTTTTACTCGACTTCGGATATCCGTGTCATTCACGGCGCTTCTTGTACCAATACTCTCTCTATCTGATGCATTGTTGCTGTTATTAAGAGATATGGTTTTGCTTTTATTCGCGATAATGCGTTTCGCTTCGGCTATTGCCGTAAAATAAGAATTTTCGAATAGGTCTCGTTCTTCATCTTGAATTAGATTTTGTTGTAGACTTTCCATTGTGTTTTGTATATCGTTAAAACGTTCTAAAATACTGCCTTCCACGGAACGAAGTCGCGTTTCTCACTCTATAATATCGCTACCTGCATTAAAAGTAGGTAAGAACGTTTTAAATCGGGTTATTTGAGCCTTTAATTAGCGTTTAAGTTTTAATGCAGTTAACTCGATTTCGGCGTAATTCTCCATCATTTTTTAATTATGTCAAATAGAGATGCGAACTTAGTATGATACGACGTTATATGCGTATATGCGTAGATGGACCATAAAGGAAGCGACTTACTTATTTAGTTTGTGCGCTTGCATTCTCGTAATGTCGGGTGTTTCGTCGCGTGGTACCTGCTTGCCGCGTGATGTAACGCTTTCACGAAACACGTGAGTCTTTATAGTTTAATCCGGTACGTATGGACCAAAATGGTGATTTGAATAAATGAAACACTGGTTTGATTTGAAAATGGACTGTAATTTTGGATATTCAACGCGGAGATACGCACGTCTTCGCTTCGAGATTACAAGCATATTACAAGTGTCTATATTCATCCCTTCACCCTCTACAGGTACTGCCAACTCCCTTCATGTGAGAGGTAAAATTTCGCTAACAAAACTATATTTACAATGATTAACAATGCCTTTCACGATACATTTAAAAATCTAGTTCATGAGAACAATTGCCGGTTCACAAATTTTACACAGAAAATGCTAAAAATACAAAAGTATATAAATCATAGACAATCATATGTAGGTATTCAATCACGTCAGTGCGTAATTTGTAATGAATCACATACCATATGTACATGTACAAAATTTTTAGACCTAAACGAAAACGAACGTATGGAAACAGTTTGAAGGCTAAATTATGTTTAAATTGCCTAAAAAACAATCATTAAACTAGCAAATGCTACCTAGCGGGTTGCAAAAATACGGTCGAAAGCATAACACATTTTACACAAGCTAACCAAGTTCGTACTCCGATTCCCATTCTCAGTACATGCCAAGTTGAACAGCCAAGTACAAATGCATACGCATCGTGTGCCTCAGAAGTACTTTTAGGTACAACATGCGTATATATTTTAGATAATCGTAGAAATAAAATATCGTGCGGAGGGCTTCTTGATGGAGGCTCTCAATCGAATTTTATTACCGAGAAACTTGCAGATCGCCTTAATTTTGCAGAGACTAGGACGGAAATAACATTCTCCGGAGTAGGAAACAACACCACTAAGGCACAATATACGATACAAGCTACAATCAAATCGAGAATATCATCGTTTTGAACAGACTTAAAATTTGTTGCACTACCGATTATAACTAGTTTATTACCCAGAAAGTGTTAGTAGAAATGTTATGTCTATTGCAAAACACATTAAGTTGGTCGATCCAGATTTCCACAAATCTGCAGAAATCGACGCGTTGTTAGGAAACACAGTATTCTAACAATAACTAAGTGTAGGACAAATAGACCTTTGCAATAATGCGGTTATATTACAAAAACACAGGTAGGTTGGATTTTTACTGGTAGAGTCAATGTACCCAATCAATGTTTAAATCAGTCAGATGCATGCGTCCTTTCAACAACATTAGATTATGAACTAAACAAATTCTGGGAAATAGAAGAAATTCAAAACAAAACACATTTTTCAATTGAGGAATCCGCTTGTGAAACACATTAGTCATTAAACACATACCGCAAAGACCACTGTAAATATGTAGTGAAACTACCATTTAATAATAAAAAGAATGAACTCGGTGATTCATACAAGATAGCACTGAAACGATTTTATGCTGTAGAGAAAAACTAGAATCCGATTTAAATTTGGCTTCTCAATATAGAGCCCTCTAAAGAGAATATATAGATCTTAAGCACATGAACGATATTACAAACACAGGTGATAAAGGCTGAGGATATTACCTACCTCACCCTGCCGTAATTAAACAATCAAGCGCGACAATAAAGATTGGCGTAGTATTCGATGGATCCTCGAAATCAACAATTCCCTTAAATACACTGATGCAGGGTCCTACTACACAAGATAATTTAGTAGCAATTATAATGCGGTTTCGGTCACATCAGTTTGTTTTAACTGCAGATATTGAGAAGATGTTCCGACAAATTTGGGTACATCCACATGATGCGGTTTACCAAAAATAGTTTAGCGCGAAAACAAAACCCAACCAATTAAAACATACAGGTTAAATACCGTAACATATGGAACAACATCGGCACCATTCCTCGCAGTACGATCGTTAAAACAATTAATAAAGAATCATGGAAGTGACTATCCACTGGCTGCCCAAATACTCGATTGCGATTTTTATGTCGATGACTTGCTCACCGGCACAAATGATATCAATGCAGCTAATATCTTAATTGAGCAGTTAATTAATTTATTAAAGTTAGGCGGTTTTAATTGACGGCAATGGCTATCAAATGAGCCATCGCTTTTAATGAACCTAAAAAATTCATCTACTTTATACTTTCTCTGCCTGGATAGCTACAAAATGAAAGAGGTGCTTGGGATACAGTGGAATCTCTAAGACGACACTATTAGTTATAATGTAAATTTATCTAAAAAATATACATCTGTTACAAAAAGAATGATATTATCGGATATCGCACAGCTGTTCGATCCACTAGGTTTGTTGGGTATAGTAATTATGCAAGAATTATGGCAGGCTAATTTAAATTGGGACGAGTCAATCCAACAATCATTATTTACTTTTACTGAATGTATGAAGTTCAGAGATCAGTTAATACCATTAAACAGTTTCTCCGTGGAGCGAAAATTTATTTCGAACAAATCTATTGAAATACAATACGTGGATTTTGCGATGCTAAAAAGACGATATCACTTCCCTGCTTAGAATTTTGCGCTGCTAAATTACTAGCAAATTTATATCAATCCGTTATAAGCGCGTTAAAACTAAAGTTTTGCAAAATCAATTTCTATTCAGGTTCCACGATAGCTTTATGCTGGATCCACATCTCTTAAAAACATTCGAAGCCAATCGAGTATTAGAAATACAATCGTTAACAAATCAACACAGTTTTTATCATATTGTAACACATGATAATCCTGCTGATCTTATATCTCGGGAACAATTGCCATTAGAATTCCTTCATCATGAAATGTGGTTAAATGGGCCATCCTGGTTGACCAGTAGGGCGCACAGTGGTTCACAATCGCGTTTTTGCGAAAAAATCTGTAACTTTTTTATTCGTGAAAATTATAACTTGCCATTTTTACTGTAATGAAAATGTATATTTATGCTTTAGATATTATAATAAATAAAAAAATAGTGAACAGAAAAAATGTGGAATATGTATGTAAATTTCTGCGAAGTCATGAATGTTTGCATATATATATCTTAATAAAATATAATGTAGAGGACTCTCTATAAATGACCTAATAATAAAATTAGGTTCGTTAATGGGCAGTTAACAAGTAACCGTGCAAAAGCTTACAAAGTAAGCACAATTTGCATATGCCAATAACCCTGTAGGAATTTTTGACTATGTCAATCGCAAAACGTAACTGCAGACTAATTAGTTTCGTCCTCATTAGGATTCGTCAGTACAGTACATCGTTCTGCGATTGACACAGTGAAAAATTCCAGGTGATGCGCCGATATCTCGGTGAGATGGATATGGTCAAAATAATGATCCCATCTCCCGAGCAGGAGAAATATTGGCATACCCGGTTACATCGCGTTCAGCGACGAAGGAAAATAGCAATGTATTTTCGAGAGCCAAAATTTTAATAAAATAAAATGTGGAGGACTTTCTATAAACGACCTAATAATAAAATTAGGTTCGTTATTGGGCAGTTAACAAGTAACCGTGCAAAAGCTTACAAAGTAAGCACAATTTGCATATGCCAATAATCTTGTAGGAATTTTTGACTATGTCATTCGCAAAACGCAACTGCAGACTAATTAGCTTCGTCCTCATTAGGACTCGTCAGTACAGTATATCGTTCTGCGATTGACACAGTGAAAAATTCCAGGTGATAGATGGATATGATCAAACCAATGACCCCATCTCCCGAGCAGGAGAAATATTGGCATACCCGGTTACATCGTGTTCAGCGACGAAGAAAAATACCAAGGTTTTTTGTCCAGAGCCAAAATTTTAATAAAATCAGATGTAGAGGACTCTCTATGAACGACCTAATAATAAAATTAGGTTCGTTAATGGGCAGTTAATTAATTAATCATTATTTTGACCATATCCATCTCACCGAGATATCGATCTGGAATTTTTACTGTGTCAATCGCAAAACGATATACTGTACTGACGAGTCCTAATGATGACGAAACTAATTAGTCTGCAGTTGCGTTTTGCGATTGACAGTCAAAAATTGTTATTATATACACTATAGGATTATTGGCATATGCAAATTGTGCTTACTTTGTAAGCTCTTGCACGGTTACTTGCTAACTGCCCATTAACGAACCTAATTTTATTATTAGGTCGTTTATAGAGAATCCTCTACATTTTATTTTATTAAAATCTTAGCTCTGGAAAATACATCGCTATATACATATATGTTATTTATAAATACTAAATACTAATTTAATATTTTATATGCTATAATATTAATATTTATTATAGTTAATTATGCATCAGGAAGAAGTATTGCAAAACAAATTTCATAAATCAGTGCAGTGGTCATATTTTAATTTATACATAGGCCCAAAGATTTGTCAACTTTGCCTCTCGTTAATTAAAACTAATAGCTTAAATTTTGATAAATACTAATCTGAGAAGCAATTATTAGATTATCCCATCCGAACATGACTTTAAGTATTACGTAATTGCAAATTTATTACTTAAGTGTACACACTGTTTATTTATATTTGTGATACTATTATCAGTTTAAATTACAAATTTGGTACAATCAATTATAATCTCATCAGCAATTGTATAATTCTATAAAAATTGAAATGCTGTTTATATTAAGTAAATGCAAATTCACTACCTGCACCAAGTTCTAATAACGTATTAAGCTTTTTCTTGGCAAATTAAACAACTTAATTGTTGCTTTTCCTGGTAGGTTTATTAATTTGATAACAATAAGTATATAATAATAATAATAATAATTATTATTTTAGGTGTAAGCTTCCGCGGTCGAAATCACAAAGTGTATCTTGGTTTCCGGGTTGGAACCGCGTCTGGTTTGGCGTGGGTGCCGACGTTTCGTCCACTATTGCAAGGGACATATTCAGGGCTGCTCGTCGATGTTGATCGTGTTGCTGTCACTTGAAGTCAGTCTTCAAGTGACAGCAACACGATCAACCACGCCAAACCAGACGCGGTTCCAACCCGGAAACAAAGATACACTTAATAATAATAATATTCACGCTCCCAAATTGTGAGTTGAATATAACTCATTCACTAACCCTACGAATGACCATACGTTCTCCTAGTATTGCGCTATGGTCGCATCCAAACACGTTTTTCTAAAGAAGGCGCAAAAAACGCAGCAAAAATTAAGAAATTTATTTATAAAGGATTTAAAGGTACCATTGGTACAATTCTTAGATGGTAGCTCCGCGTAGCACCCTATTAGAACGCTTACTACGTACTAACGATATTACAAAATACATGTGGTGTTTATCAATACTTTTTCGGTGACATACACTCTAATTACTATTACACCTAACATAATAATAACATTATGAATTGAATAATAATTCACGGAACGGGAGTACTTTGAATCTTTATCAGTAACATAGATTAAATTTTCTGTTTGCGATTAGTCCAACTTTAGACGACGTTGTTTCATATTAAATTGGTCGCAATCATGGACTAATTCTATTTTTCATAATAAGATCACAAATGTCCACGAATTTGTACCTACCCAAAATGATTTTTTCCGCACCTGAACCACTGTGGGGCGTGTCGATTTTGAGAAAAAATAAAAAAATTGCGATTTTTGCAAATGAGGGGTCTAAAAATATGCATTTTCATGCGTTTTATCCTAATTTGAAAGGTTTTTGCTTATCCATAAACATTTACCTTGGTAAATTTGCGTTTGATAAAAATTTATATTGAAATTTCTTAAAAAAGTGATAATTTGTTATAAACGCCAAGAAAATTTGCTCAAATAAACTTAAAGCATTTTATTTATATTTTTTCAAACATTAAAAAAACATTGAAACAGAATTTAAAAAGCTTCAACCAACAATATTCATCAAATCTTGCTTCGATTCATTCTTAGACATCATTGTCCGTCCCGTTTCTCATGAGTGTACAGTGTACACTTTGCCAGAAGCCTCTGTTACTTGTTTCACACACCTCTCTATGGACTGTCCATGACATGGCCACTTTCGTACTTGCATTGGAGTTTCATATACTTTTACTTTATCTGACCAGTCCATTATTTCTAAAATGGAAGTTACATTAAATTTACTACAGGTGTTATCCTAGCTCGAACAGATAATCTTCTAGTGTATCATCATCTTCATTCCTTAATTCAATTATCTTCTGGATCCCTGCAATCCCTTCTTCTTGGTTATCCGAGCATAAAAGTGTCTGAAGCACCATCTTACTAAATGCGAACCACGATGAACGTTGGATTGTTGGAAAACAATATAGGCTACTGCCTTCTTCTGAGATATTAGGAGCTTCAATTGAAGAAGAATGTATCGAGGTCCTTCCACCCAAGAGAATGTCGATTTAATTGTAAACCAGCAGGGATAGTAAACGCCAACAATGTATTCCACAAGAAGTTGTAACGTCTTCAAGTTATTGCCTTTAAGGCCATGTTTTGAAACACATATGCGACAAATCGTACTTCCAGTTGTTAACCACCGAGAGTGGCCTACTGGACCAATTTCTAATAGTGTCAGATCAGTTGGAAGTACACCAGTCCTTATGGCTGAGTTATTCTGTAACCATAAGCCTGATATGTAGAGAGATCTTTGACAATAAGG
Organism: Chrysina gloriosa; assembly: GCA_038088585.1. Classification (NCBI taxonomy): domain Eukaryota; kingdom Metazoa; phylum Arthropoda; class Insecta; order Coleoptera; family Scarabaeidae; genus Chrysina; species Chrysina gloriosa. The sequence continues at coordinate 38,190,669 of CM076090.1, read as the reverse complement.
TATTGATTTCAAGTTCAGTTGCAGTATTAAGCATATTGCCAATCGTTCCACTCCACTTGTTGTTGGAAAAAGTTCTTCCATCCAACTCTGTGGTCAAGTGCCGCAGAGGTAGCTCATTACAATGAAGAGCAGAAACCAGCCAGAGTTTACGATTCAGTTTTGCCTCAACCCAATGCATGACTCCTTCTTGGCAACCAGTGTTTACGTTGGTTGAGTCACCACCAATAGCCTACAAACTTTTATCAATGCTGTTTTTCTTTAAGAAATCTACAAGATGGTTAGCAATAACTTCAGCATGTTTCCTTTTCGTTAAGTCGTTCTCTGGAGTAAAATGGCAAAGATGCCTTCCACCTGGCTCACTACAAAAAGTATAATGCTCTTAATGCTCTTGAAGTAGAAGAGACATCAAAATCATCACATGGAATCTGCAACGGTTCTTCAGATTCTTGAAGCCAAGGCCCAGTTGGCTGTTCTTTTTCGTCTGAGGTAATAAATTCACTTGTCTGTAATGTTAACTCTTCCTTCTTTTCTGCTGATATTCTGAAATTCTTCTTAAATCATCTTGCCTATTCTGCTTTTTCATTTGTCTTCTGTGGTCACGTAGATGTGGGAATTCAATTTGATGCTGTCCAACAGATTCAACCTTTTCTCTTTGACTCTTAATAAACACTAGTTCTTTGACAGGGAGCAGGAGATATGGACTTTATGTTTACAGCCAGCGGCACCTGGACATGTACTCTCAAACTCTGAACATAGCTTAATCTCACACTTGCAATAAAGTATGTCAAAGAGCTTGTCTAACGTTGCTTTGAAAGCCTCTTTCACTTCCAGTTTTCCTCTGCCAAGTGATATGTTTTTGGGCTTTTCTCAGTTTTCCTCTATCTTCTTCAGAACAGTGACTGTCGAATTTAAAATTGTTAGCACAAAACAACTGTTTGCTAGCTCCCACTTTTCCAGCACTTTTGAATAAATATCCTTTGCAACAGTAGCTGCTGGGTAATTTCTGACATTTTCTCCACTTTGATGTCTTACTAGAAGTCCATATCTTAGAACATCACGAAGAGTTGATAGTTCCGAAGGAAGCATTTCTCGACCAGTTCCAATAAAGTTACTCATGTTACTGGAAGTTGCCAGTCTTGTCTTTCTTTTACTAGTCATGGTTTCGAATTTTCAGATTCTATAAGTAGAAAAAACGATTCGTATGACACTAAAATAATTAAATGAAGAAATTACAAATTAATAAAAAAACACTCAGCTTCAAATGAGTATTGCTAGTTAAAAACTATTTACGAGTAGCATAAAATTTTTTGGCAGACAGTTTGCTGCGAGTTTTACATGAAACGTGAAAATATCTCGACTTTGAAGTAGCTATTTATCAAGCAAACCAATATAATTGCCAATTCTTGTAAATATAATTGTGAATAGCTAACCAAAACACAACCTTTTTGACACCCCTTATTTTTGGAAAAAGAAATTCAAAAAAATCGACACGCCCTATTGGCCAGTGAAGAAACATTTTGGAGAAAAAACAATTATTATTAACCAATTACCATGACTGCATTAAATGAAAGAATGAATAAAATTAATTCTAATGATCAAAGTAACCGTTTTAAACAATTTTCGACGATAAATAAGTTAAATCGAATGGTGGCCCTTTGCCACCGATTAGCAACAAACAAACATTCAAATAATAAAATTACAGGAAACTGACTGCTCAAGAAATACAAGATGCTCATCTCCGTGCAATAAATTTAACACAAAATGTAGAATTTTCTGGGGAAATAAATAATTTACTAAAAGGTAAACAGATGCATAATACAGCCTACTACGATTAAACCCCTTTATTGATGGCCAACATACATCAACATCATGTTCCAGAAGTGCCAATAAACCGGCTGTCTAAATATCAACACATCCAAAGGGTCAAGGAGCATTTCTGGAGACGCTGGCATACGGAATGCCTCAATGAATTATTATTAAGAAGCAAGTGGTACAAAAATAATGCAAATCAGATCAAGATTGATACTCTGGTCACTGTAAGGGAAGAAAATATACCACCTATGCACTGGAGCATGGGTCGCATTATAGCAATACATCCGGGAGAAGATGGTATTGTGCCGGTTGCAACAGTGAAAACCGGGTATGGCACTTTTAGGCGATGTGTTAAACAGCTATGTTTAGTTTAATTCTTTATTTTTATTTTTTTTTATGGTTTGAATTGTATTACATAAATTAATATGTTTTGGTCATCAATTTTAAGATAAACAAAGATGTAAATAATTTTAAGCACATTGATGATAACTCTTTTTGAACGCAGTTCGTTCTAGGTGAGCGGTTATGTTTCGAGCACGTAGCAGTTTCCTAATTATATTCTAATTGTATTGGTAAATGGGTAGGTGGCGACGTAAATTAATATAAATAATTGTAGAACTTGCACACGTGTTGTGTAGGGAACGAGTGCATTGTGGGTAGTGGGTAGGGAAAAGTACTCCATTAAGCAAAGAACGAAGCATGTCCAGCAATAATTTCACACAAAATAGATTACTAAAATTTTGCGTGGATAATATTTTATTTCTGTACAACCGATTACTCTAAGTCCTAAACCACTCGGACGTGCGCGACAAGTTTGACCAGCGGAAGAACAAAATAAAAAATCACAAAAAGTTACGCGCACGCGTACACATCTAGAAACACAGGGTACTACTATTAGATCAAAAAATACAGAATTACTTTGTAGAATATATTAGATTTTACTCGCTACCTTGCTCGCACGAAATTCATCCGAATAAAATGAATGCATTTTCACATATTTAACTTGGACCAAGTACCATCAGATCATTTTTTAATTAGGAAGGTTTCCGTTTTTGTTTTGTTCATGTCTTATGGGTCTGCTTTTGCTTAACTTTGGGGATATTTCTTGATGAATTAAACAATGAAGTCGTGTAAAGGTAACAAAGAGATACACAGGCCCACTTTCGTATTTCTATGTTAGTAGAGATGGGTGACGGTCTTACAGCCCTTTCTGCCGCACCACGCATTTTGATTTCCATCTCCTCCGATCCTCCTATCATTCTTCCTCTATGGCTTTCTTCCACATTGCTTTTTAAATTTCTTTCTTCAATTCTACAGCTGGTCTATCTTCTTCTTTTATTTGTTATTGTATAATTTACCGCTCTTTTTGGCTACGGATCCTCTTCCATTCTCATCGTGCGAGTATACCACTGTAGTTGTGTTTATTCTAGTGTGTCTACAGTGTTGCAAACTCTCCCGTTTTCTTGTTTGATTCTACAAGAAATCCGTTTCTAGTACTTCTACTTGTTTCTTGTCTTTTCAGATAATAATGAGCGTTCCACGCGCATTTTACGCTTAAACATAAATCATTTTTCATCGGATTTTCTCTTTGGTATATACTTTTGGTTGGTTATTCGTTCGAATTTCCTTAGAAAATTCATTCTTATGACTTCTGCTTGTTTCTGACATTTTGAGAAAACAATGAGCATAAGTAGCGCTCACAATAAATTTCAAACTTAATATACTGAAACCACAGACTACCTATACACCACCGACTCAATGCTAAAAAGTTATCCGATGAGATAGATAGATATATATCTATTTCACACAGCAAGATTTGAGGGTGACAAAGAGGGCGCTAGATATCAATTACCCGCGAAATTTAAAATTATTGGTGGGAATTTTAACTTAATATTCAATATGCTTTTGGTCGCTCACGAAGTTACAATTTAATCCGAAATAAATTACTAACACGTAAATACTTCCTAGCATGTATTTCACAAGTATTTACATATTAATAATTTATTTCGGATTAAAATGTAACTTAGTGAGTCGTGCTTTCAAACCCACGATATATGTAGGTATAATAGGTACAAGATGAAAACAAAAATTTGTGATGGTACTTTCCAACCGGTCTGCCTTTTGCTGCACACATAATTCCTCAGTTCGACTTTGGAAATTGCAAAAGTTTGTAACTTCGGGTGACGCAGCAGCAGAGTGGCTTCCCATCTGGTGGCACTCGGGCACTTCTGTTAAAGCTATCGAACAGATCGTCGATATCAGGGATGAAAGCAGCAGTCCCCAGTGCCTGTTGTGGTAACAGTCCTGAAAATTGAAAATTTAAAGAATTATAGATAGTAGTAGTATTCATATGTAGTAATTCTGATCATTTTATTGATTGAAGTGTAAAAAATAGGAGTATATGAGAAAATATATGTAACACTGAAAGTACTGCTAATAATAATAAGTGAATGCTTACCTCTCTGGATACAAAATCTTCCTTTCTTCCTGAGTAGGTTTAGGTACTGCAATACAATAGAACTTCTTGCTCGGATCGTATATATGGAGGAATCAAAATAGTCCCTGCGCAATGTTAAATTCTGCCTCATTTTGGATTCCAAAAATTCAATGCATTGAACCATATTTGTGTCCTAAAACATATTTCGTTATTATTACGTATAACTCCAAAATTGACAATTAAATGGGTGAGTGGAAAACAGTATAAGACCAAAAATATTATATTTATATAGTTTGCTGATTCAATTATATTTATCAATTAACTATATCTTCTATTCTATTGTTGTTTTGTACACTTTACAATCTAGAATTTTGATTATCTATAAATTTTATTAAAGATACATAATTTTAGAACTATTTCTTTCATTTAAGGTTATGTATGCAAATCAATACGTACCTCTCAAAATTCTTCACAATACTTTGCTACTGCACTTCTTTGCAATTTCCCACACAAAACACATTTGTCGCCCATTTCGGCGATGAAAGACGGTACAAGATGGTAGAGAATAACGAATTAAAAAATCAAAAACAACATCTACCGACGCTGATCTAGTGCCAACCTATTAATAGCAGTAAGTACGATTGTCTACGATTCTCGTCGATTCTTAACGAATTCCGGCAATTATCGCGCCACCTGCCAAACCTTGGATTCATACTGACAAAGAAGAAGCATATGATCTTTTTAATTAGGTAAATAAAGAGAACTATAGTGGACAACTTTCCGTATGTACTTGGAGATATGTAGTAATCTGTGACTGAAACGGATAACCTTATTTCGTAGCACAGGTGAAAAATGATCTAGAAACAATTCCATTTATAAAATCATTACATTGTCACAGTCCGCTCACACACGTCGACTACTTGGGTTCTGCGATAGGGAGCGATGACGTCACATGCCCTGCTCTTCTATAAATTATAGACTACGTGAGTTAAATTTTATCTAACCAGTTCACACTTTCGCATGCACTCCTATACATTCATACATTCCGTCTGTCCCAGATTGAGTGGAATCATATGGGTAGAACTTTCTTATTATCGAAGATGAATATTTGGTTAAATGTAAAAGTTAAAAATATCGAACCTGTCAGAAATTATTAAAAAAAAAGCAGAAATCTGTAATTTTTTAAATCAAATATCTAGTACTACCAAGATTAGAAAATCCCCGGAAAATATGAGAACTAAATTCAATAACACACGATGTCAAATCAGATAACCAATGGGCATTTTAACTGGAGAAAGCTTCTAAGTTGGCTGCTGTAGGGATAGAAAAGTCAAATAGAAATAGATAGAAAAGCAATATATATATATATTGTTCCATTTTAAAAAACATTGATACTTAGCGCTTTGTTGGGGCATCCTGTATAAATGACCATTATAAACGTACACCATCTTATCAAAAAATATTTAAAGAAAGTTATTAATTTGGGAGCTACAGTCCGAGGCGCTAGTCGTGGGTCAGCCTGTATATATATATACATATATATATATATATACATGTATATATATATATATATGTATATATACATATATATACAGGCGATGTAGGTAAAAGTTAAAATTAAATCTTAGTTAAAATTGATATAAACCTAATCTAACAAATTTTTGAAACTCGTTTTATTTCAAATTAGAAAATCTTTTCCCTTAGGTTCTTGTTCGTCATACACTTTTTGGCCATTCGTTTATAGTGAACCCTATTTAGTTTTTTTTTTTTTAATTCGCATCAAAAAATTATGGATGTAAGTGTATCTAGAAAACATATAGCTCCCCCAGTTACGCCCACTCAGGGATTTTTTGACCTTGGCACAATTATAGTTATTTTATAACATAATGTTGACACTTCGACGCATATTGCAGAAGTAACAAAAGGTATAAGTTGCTGCACACATATATACAAATGATAACTATATTAGAACAAATGCCTAATAATCGGTAATAAGCAGATTTTGTTATGAGGGTGGATGATGTGTTATCATTAATTGGCGTAAATCGGACTGACGCTGTCACTTCTTCGAATTTTATTCTACAATGGTAATTTATCAATGACAATTTATCATTGAATAATAAAATTCGAAAGCGTGGCAGCGTTAGTCCGATTTACACTACTTAATGATAACACGTCATCCACCATTTAACAAACTCTAGTAATAAGTAATAGATAAGTGTAAATTGATAAACTATGATACCCACAATACAAAAGTAGAAACTCCTGTATACTCTCGATACATCATCCTTCTGCAACTAACTTGAAGTAATCCTTGTGGCCACTAGCGAGCAGATTACCAAAATTTTAGTAATTCATTTTATGTGATTATATGCAGTTCAAGTACTCTTTGGTTCTATAACTAGTGCTGAAAGAAAGCTAACAATACATATGTACTACATCTGAACCTATTATACTTATTTCTGTCATTTTCTTGACCAATATACTGTTAGGTTAAATAGAGACTGCAGAATCATTTTTAAATATGGAGAAAATACTAGGGTAAAAACTTGAAAATTAAGGAAACAGAAATCTATACATCGTCAGAAAAAATAGAAGACTATATATAGGAAACTATGAAGGTGATTGCAAGGACTGTGGTGTAATTTACTGATACTATATCGCATCGGTAAAACTCCTCACCACACAATTGTTTCATAATAAGGAGCTTGATCTAGGGAAACGTGTGCCACCGACCTTATTATGAAACAATTGTGTGGTGAGGAATTTTAGAGATGTGATATAGTGTCAATAGGAAACTATACCCAGGGCATATAAGGCACACACAAGTTATATAGAATAACTAACATACATGACAAAATACATCCAGAAATAGTATGACGGATGTATAGTAGAGGTAAGATTCATAAATAGAATACGAGGGGTCGGCACTGCGGCATTCGTAGAAGCTCTATTTAATACTTCTTCTGTTTCATAATAAGTGAACTATTTCCATTTTCTTTTAAACTTATTTACAATTATTTATTTTTTAATTTTATTTTTAATATTCTTAATATACACCACATATACACCAAATCCTTAATCACCTGTGCCACGACCTTCAAAATATTTGATAGTTTATTTTGTCAAATGCACGGCTGAAGAAGGCAGCGGTAAATTTGGTAATTTAAAAATTCGGAACAGAAGATATTGCCAATATTCGATTAGTTGATTATAGTAAAAGAAGAGGGACACTGCGGTCGTTATCATTTGCGGTCTAAATTCTCCCTACCTCACTATGGAGGTGGCTAAAAAATGGTGAAATGAGAAGCCATTCTAATTCCTTGAAGCCGCCTTTAAATGAGGACAATAAAGTAGCACGTCCGGATTATTGTCTGTCGTTTGTGAAACAGAATGACGGGTTTTAGGATTTAATGAATTACATCCACATTGATGAAAAGTAGTTATATATCACTAAAGTGAACCAGAAAATGTATTTCCTGCCTGATGAAGTTGAACCATGTCGTCAAGTACAAAGTAAGTCAAACATGAGCAAAGTAATGTTCCTAGCAGTTGTTCCCCGTTTCCCGACCGCGATACGAACGTTACCGTAAACGTTACTGCAATTTAATGGAAACATTCGAATATGGCTACAAGAACTAACCTCACGAAATAGCAAAAATCGACCTAGAGGTGCTATTGTTACCAAACCTATTGATATCTGTGCAGATATTTACAAACGTATGTTAATGGATAAATTGATTACGGCAATCAAATAAAAGGGGCTAAGAAGCCCCTCAAAAAATACTTCTCTAATTATACAGCATGATAATGCAAGGCCACATTGCAATATTGAAGATGACCAACTACGAACACTACTTTTCAATCGGCTAATAGACCCGATTTGAATGTGCTCGATTTTGGTTTCTTTTCGCCTATTTAGCGACAGCAACGTTCACCGCGCAATATGGACGATTTAATTAATTAGATATACATTAGAAATTGTGATTGTAAATTTACAATTAATAATGAAATCGATTATAGATTGTAACGGAAACAATAATTATAAGCTTAAACATATTAGTAAGGCAAAGCTTCGTAGGGAGAATCACTTGCTTTCTATTCGTTTGTTTTAATATTTTGTAACTTATTTTGGAAAAATGTAGTATTTCTACTTCTTACAAATGAAAATGGCTCATTTATTGTGGAATAAAGGGAAGTATAAAACAGCAATATAATGTTCATTATATTTCACTTATTTGCTTTTTATTGCAACGCCTATTTTATCCAAATCTCATTTAATACATAAAAATTGATCAACTGGGTTGATTACGACTAGGAAGTTTGTTAATAAAATATATTGTTAATTCGTCGGCATCAATGAGCAGACTATTGAAGTATTTTATATACTGAATAGTTTGATTATTAAAAAACATTAGGCTAGATTTCACTAAAGATAAGTGGCTCTCGCCTACAATTGCCGAATACAAAAGCTTGTAAAAGTTATGTAAGTAATTCCGGCAATATGTTATTGAGGCCATTCGCTTACTCGTTAGTGGGAAAATATTTTGAAGGATATTTCTATATAGCAGGTGAAGTGTAGGTTTTCTTGGATTAAGAATTTGAAGTATATACATCATATTAAAACAAAGGTAGCTTTTTATTGTCTAGACAGATTAATTAAGTTAAATATATCAAGAGTAGATTTTAAGACGGCGAATAATTTGTGGTATTCGACATGTTGAAAAACTCAAGTGAAATAATTATAAAAGAACTATCCTTTATTTTCTTTAATAATTATTAGCCTTTATTTATTGCCCTATCCCAACACGACATAAAAATATGCAGTTAAAATTTTTGGTAAGTGCTGGCATATGATAACAAAATGATTCAGAACATGTATTTACACGGGATGGAATAAATGTGATAAGTGTGCTCGCTGTAGAACACAATGATTTTAAGAATATAGCATCCAGAAACAATTTTTGATATACCTACAGGTTAGATAAAATTTTAAATATTTCATTACTTATAGTTTTAGTCTTTTGACAGTTTTATACTTCAGTTTCCAAAATTTGTCCAACGTGATTTTAAAAAATTAATAGTTATTTAGAATAAGACGGGCTGGAAACTTGTCAATTCAATAGCTTTAACAGGAATCGAATTGTTAGTTAACGTATGACTGTCTTTTGTACAAGGAAATTGCTCGTTACCTGAATTAAAATCCATCAAGTGAATTTGCTATTGGCCTAATTATTAGTTTACATGAGGATTGCTTTCCTGTCTATATCGCCACTGTTATGTGAGCATTGCAGATAACTGAAAACGGTACAGAAAGAACAATAAAATCCAGTGGACAATTATCGCGGAATGCTTTGTTTGGTTAATAGAGCCAGGATGTTCAAGCATAATGAGAACCTAATCTTTTTATAATTTACATCAACCCTTCGAGTTTAAATCATCTATTAAGTGATTTCCATTCATTTTCATTTTAAACTTCTTGCAATAAGGATCGTTTCTGTGAAAATACCAAAGGTGCAATCTTCAGTTACCAAAGAGTTAAATAAATTTGTGCTGGAGTTTTGTAGTCACAACTTTTTTACCAGTGAATATCGAGAAGAAATATTTTGTTATTCAACACACTCAAGGAACCAAACTTAGGCGAATGGTGAAAGTAGATTTCTAATTACACATTTTCCCATGGTAGGTTAGCCGAAAAGGGTGGCTACAGCTACTGCAGGAGTCTGTGGCAATTTAGTTGTCCACTCCTGTAGATGTAAATTGCTGCAAAAATGCGTATTTAAGTACATTTCTTAATTGAATTCTCATAGGTACAAACATCAAACATACTAGCATATATAGTGCTTATCTGGAAATGAAAACTACTTCTTATAAAGTCGCAGTGACGAGCGGTATAACCGCGAAACGCGTCTGCGAATGGTGAAGGAAGTTTTCTAATTACGTAAAAAAGCATTTGAACAGACGATAGCCACCTCAAAAACTCCATTACTGAAAGCGTTCATGTTAAAATATCCAAATGGCAATCCGAATTTTCCTATGACGTATATAAAGCGCTAGTGAATGCTGGAATTCCGTTATAGATTATAAAATCCATCACTACAAACATTATTTGAAAAATATGTCATAGAAAATTATCTCAATAAAGTTATCAATCCACAAGGGATGAAAGACAAGGAGATTTTGATATTCATAGACGAGACAACAGATCCTGAAGGAAGGTAAGTTTGAAATTGCAAAATGTAGCTTTGTATCATTATAACCAGACTTCGCAAGCACATCGCCAATGTGATTGGATTTTGGGAGGCAAACCAAGTACTTAAAATTGATGTATTAAATTCAGAATGTCCTGAGAGGGCAAATAGCGTTAGAGTCGCACAGTCATTCACGACTTCCCTATCACTACTTTGCCCAAAGAAAATTCATCATGACAACGAACCCATGTTCATAACTGATGCAGTCCTTTTATGAAAAAGGCAGGAAATGCTCTGAAAGTATTATTTCGACGTATGTTGCATTAACATGCTTGATGCATGGAATGCACCGTGTGGCCGAGGAAATGTGTGGCACTACGTAGGTCTCCGATTTTCAAATGGGATAAATGTGTACGTCAACACTTCTCTTGTAATTGTGTCTGTTTTTCTGCATGTAGTTGGCACAGGTAAGCATATATATTGCATATATCGTCAGTACATTATGATGCTTGAAAAATGGTCTGCGTGATGTTGTGCTTGACTGTCTACACAATGCCCTAACTCCTTCTTTTTGTTTTATGAGCAATTCGTTGGCGGCTGTGGAGTGTCCTCTCCTGAGTGGAAAAAGGAGAAGTAAGCTGTTCTTACCACCTCCAAAGATACCACCGCTGCCAAACGACGGACTGCGAAGTTTGTTGTTTTGTTGTTGTTTACGGTCATCTGTTGCTACTGAACCACCACTCAGTATCACGCAAAGCACTGTCGGCCAATACCGGCACATTTTTTCTATTCGCTGTATTTTCGGGCCAAGTGCTGACTCTTGGGGAACTCCACTCTTGAACACATCTGTACCGGATAAAGCTTCTTTCCATACAATAATCTGGTTTCTATTTGCGCGGTATGACTAGCGGTACCTGTAGTGTTCTTTTAATACCGTAATGGTAGAGCTTGCGCAGAAGGATTCGGAGGTCCACGCAGAGGAAAGTCGAAAGGTCATAACAGGTGAGGAATGCATTTTATTTCCTGTTAAAATCTCCTCCAGCCAGTCTGCCGTGGCTGTTAATGTGGATCTCTCATGTCTGTATTCATGTTGACTATCTGTAAGGATGTGCTTGTGCTTGTTAAAGAAGTTCATTAGCCTCGGTTTGATTGCACATTTAAATACCTTTGCCGGAATGGGAACTATCGCAATTGGAAGGTAGTTGTCGATCTTCTCCCTCTCTACCCTTTTGTAGATGGAAAAGATTTTGGAAAATTTCAGTTTTCTCTGAAATTCGGCCAAAGGTTCTACCACCACGTTTCTCAACTGACCCAGGATCTAAACTCCTCTTTTTCAAACCAAATATTGTTTGCTTGATTTCTTTGACACCAATGTCCCGTAGGAATATTGTATTTTCAACTGGGCCTCATATATTTGGAAGGAGCTTGCATGGAACACCAAATATGCCCTGTCACCTGATAAACACAGCCCGTCACTCCATAAAGCAATGTCACCTGACTTAGCTGTACCATATCAACAAAAATACATATCCGTAGAGAACAGGGGCGGGGTGGGAAATTATATATATCATGGATACGGAGGAATACAGCTCAGAAGATAAGAAGAGAAAAGGAAAAAGAGAAGAGGAAGAAGAGAACAGCGAAAATATTTTCAAGAAACGTAAAAATAATAAGATCGCTTATGAAGTCCCAGAAAAACCTGGAAGAAAACATTGGAGTAATGATGAAGATAATTGAGGAAATGGAAGCGAAGATGAACAATTTATCAATAGAAATAAAAGAGATGCGGGAAGAACAGAGAGAATATAGAAAAAATGTCAGAGTTAAGAAAAGAAAATGTGGAACTCAAAAGGGAAAATAAATTCATTAAGGGGGTAGTAATGGAGATGGAAGACAGATTAGAACGAGTAGAGAATGAGAAAAGACGGAATGATGTAGTGATTCAGGGTCGAAAAATAGATACAGAAGATAGGGAAAAACTAAAAAAACACAATGGAAAATCTCATACATAAAGAGTTACAGATAAGAGTACAGATAAAACAAGCCATAAAACTAGGTGAAAAAACCTGTCTAGTTCAAATAGACAGGACAGAGGATAAGGAAGAGATAATGAAAAACAAGAACAAACTAAGAACAAAAATAGGAGAAGGGATTTTTATTAACGATGATCTATCTACGTACACGGGGTAGGAAGATAAATTAGATTCAGAGCTAAAACCGAGAGGGAAAACGGGAAACAAACAAAAATTGGGTTCCGGAAATTGTACATCGGAAATGAAGAATGGAGATGGGACAGGGAGAAGAATAACTTGATACAGATAGAGATCAAAAAACTAGAAGACGTGAATGAGCAAGGAAAAGGGAAGACGTACATGGCAATGAAAACGGATACGGAACAAAACACGAACGCGACTTGGCAAAATGAAAATAAGCAAACGCAAAAAGATAAAGAAATAATAAAGCTGGGTACATGGAATATTACGAGTATGTATGGAACAGGGGTGGAAATAGTAGAGGAAATGAAAAGATAGAAAATTGATATATTGGGAATTAGTGAAACCAAGAAGGTGGGGAGGGAAATAAGGCACTTGATAGCAACTATAAGATGTACTTTTCTGGAGTGAAGGTAGGAGAAAGAGCAAAGGAAGGAGTAGGGATTATAGTTATTGAAAGGATCAGTCATAAGTCATAAGTCATCATCAGTTGAAGGTACGGAAGAGCAGAAAACTTCGGAATTTTATGAAACCCTACAAAGGATATTGGATGAGTTGCGGGAAGATAGTATGAAGGCAATTATTATGGGTAACTGGGATAGTAGAGTGGGTAATGATACAAATAAGTGACTGGGCTGCTTTGGAGCATTTGGAGAAGAAAAGTTAAACAGAAATGGTTGGAAAATGATTGATTTTTGCATACGTAATGATCTCCTAATAGGGAACGGTTTCTGGGACCAACCACTGGAAGAGAGATACACCTTTGTCGCGGAGGAGAGAAACGCGAGGAATATAGTAGACTACATGGTCTACACCCAGAGTATGAAAACCAATATACGAAACATAAAGACACAAAAAGAAGCTGAAATGGGAACTCAACACAGATTGCTAACGGCAGAACTCCAAGAACAAATTAACACAGAACAACAAATAGCCGAGTATCATAAAATAGCAATCAGCAAATTAAGAAACGAGAAGAAAAGAGCAGAATACCAACAGATAACGAACGATTTACTAGAGAGATATGACAAGGAAGGAATGACATTGGAAGAGACGTGGAGAATTTTCAAGTAAGCTATTTATAATTCTGCAATAGAAGTATGTGGTCAATTCAGATACAAGAAAAAACAGAAAAGATGCGTGGAGGAAATACGTTTTAACAAGTGAACAGCAATATAAAGAACAAAATGTTAAAATAAGAAAGGCAGTTAAGAAGAGAATCAAAGAAGCGAAGAAGAAAAGCTGGGAAGAATATGGAAATGATATAAATAAGGAATATAAAACAAGTAATAGGAAATTTTGGAACCTAATAAGATCAATGAATGGAAAGAAAAAGAAAGAAATAAAACCAATTAGGAATACCATGAATGAATTAAAAACAAAAACATAAAATATACTTGAAATATGGAAAAAATTCTTCGTGAAAAAATTCACAGATGTAAGAGATCATACAGATATATTGCCAGAAGTAGGAACACGGAATGAACATAACGAAGAACTTGAAGAGATAGATATGGAAGAAGTAGAAAAGGCCCTGAATAAAATAAGAACAGGAAAAGCTTGCGGTGCGGATAATATTGAACCGGAAATGGTAAAATGGCTTGGACAGGTGGAAAAGGAGTGGATCCTTCATATCTTTTGTAAGGCATGGCGAACGAACACTATTCCTGCGGATTGGGAAAACAACCTCATCACTCCCATATATAAGAAAGGCGATCAAAGTCAGTGCGAAAACTATAGGGCAATATGCCTATCGACGACAGTATGTTTTAAGGTGTATACCAAAATAATAGCGGAACGATTTACACATTTAATAGGAGACAAACTGGGAGAAGAACAAGCAGCCTATAGTAAAGGAAAACAAACGAACGATAATATTCACATAATTAAAAACATCATAGAACGTAAAATTGGGACAGGGGACGAAATGTACTTCAATTTCACAGACTTGCGAGCAGCCTTCGATGCAGTAGATAGAGGGAATATAGATATCTGTCTAGAGAAACTAGAGGTTCCAAGAAAAATGCGCCAAATAATCAATAGTCTATACTGTCAGGGTAGGGGGATAGTACAAGTGAATGGAAAAAGGTCAGCAGATTTTGAAATGCAAGTGGGAATAAAACAAGGACACAGCTTACGTCCATTAATATTTATTATAGTAATGGACAGAATCCTGCAAAATACGAGGAAACGCACCGAAACTGTGAAGACACTGTTAGGATATAACAGACTGGAACCTGTAGCTGTGGATGCATTATTGTACGCCGATGATCTGGCACTAATAGCTGACAGTTATGTGAAAATGGAAAAATTAACAAAAATATGGACAGAAGAAATAGAAAAGATGAAGATGGAAATAAACGTAGAAAAAAGCAAACTAATGGTGATAAATAATAAAGAGCCAGCCAGTAATCTAATAATTAAAATAAACGATAAGCAAGAAGAAATTGTCGACGCATACGAATATTTAGGTACTACGTATTATATCGAAGGATGGAAAAATTGATCTAGACATAGCAAAAGAGGACGGAAAGCCACAAACATATACTACGCTCTGAATCAAACCATCTTTGGAAAAAAGAAATGGAACCAAGATTAAACAGATAGTATACAATGTAGTAGTAGCCCCCACAATAATGTACGCAAGTGGGTCCTGGACAATACAGCAAAAACACGAAAGCAAAATAACAGCTATGGAAATGAAATTTTTGAGAAAGATCGTGTAGAAAACAAAAATGGATAGAACAGAAAACGAACAGATAAGGAATATGATAAATCAAGAAGATATACTAAAAAGAATTGAAAAATATCAACTGAATTGGTACGGCCACGTAAATAGAATGGAACAAAAGGGTTTAACAAAGAAAATAATAGAAGCCAAACACAACAGGAGAAGAAAAACGGGAAGACCAAGGAAAGAATGGATTGATAGAGTAAACGAATTACGACGTAAGCGAGGGAAGACCATAGAAGAAATGAGGAAAATGAGTACAGACCGGATACGATGGAAGGAATGGTTTAAATCGTCGTAGGATTCAGAAATAATCCGACGTTGAAAGGCATAAGGATTGACGAGAAGAAGAAGAAAAAGATTATATATAAAAAAATAAAATTACCCTTGCCACATCTTTTGGAAATAATTCAAGGTGTGGTTGATCGAATAATCTTTTTAAGTGTTGGTGTGATAAGCACAATGTTAAGTAGGATACAGAAGCCGATTGGTATGCAAATGGGGCTAAGTTTTGTAATGAGAGGCTCTTGTGCCTCCGTGCATGTTTAGTCCCTGCATGCACTGTTGTCGCGTTGTCGTGGTGTTGTAATTATTCAAAAATATTATACTGGAAGGAAGACGATTGTACAACAGTGTAGTACTACAAGGAGGACTGCCAGTGGATGTCTCCAGTGGTTGAAGATGACTGCCCATATCACTTTATCGTATTCAGATGGTTTCAAAACTCTAAGGTAGGATACAGGAAAGATATTAGAATCCATAACTTGATATGCAAGAACTCTGAAAGCCAGATGCTGTGTTCTGTCACGGTTCTATCATAAGGAATTTACCGTTCAAGTATGGTGTTTAGAACAATCCCATTGTTTTCATGTGATTTTCAGGTTTCTTGCGAAATTTCCCCGCTTAGATTTGATATACTTTTACACATCCAACCTGTTACAATGGTCATTGTACCAAAATCACTATTTAAATAATACTTATACAATCTTTTCTTTAAATATTGTTTTATCCGACCGATGTAACATCCCTCAGTCTATACAATTTATTTTGTAAACTACGTTACTTTGATTTTGTTTACCAATTTTACATTTACTGTTAATAAAAAGAGATGTGTTACTATAATTTGGAATGATAGTTATATTTACATTTTCTAATAATTTTGTTGTTTATTTGTTCGCTTAAATCCTTTTTATGAAGAATAGCATTATAACTTTTAATATCGCTAACTTTAATACCTCTATTATATAATTTATCAAGTTTATTTTTAATTAATTTTTCATAAAATATTTTTGAATAGTCATTTTTATTGAAAATGTCTTTAACTTTGTTTAAATTCTTTTCTCTATACTTGAATTATCTAACCTAACAGCTTGATCAACTAATCCGGTAACTATAAACTCCAAAATTTGTTTATTAATTTTATTTTGACATTTAAAATACCTAGAATTTAAACAAATAAAATCTATAGATGAAAAAGTACAGGAGGGACAGTTGACGTGGTTTAGACATGTGTGCCGTATGCAAAATGATAGACCAGCCAAAGGTGTACGAAACGCGAGTTTCGGGGAAAGAAAGGGGATGTACCAGAAGTGGAGTGACGGTGTGCAAGTGGAAGCAGAAACAGAAGGCATAAAATGGAAACGAATTAAGCAGACCGCACAGAATTGATAACTATGGACAGAGAAGTGTGGATAGCAATATTAAACTCAACTCCACCGGTCTTGCACCTAACGGCAAAAGGTACATGATTAAGAAAAAGAAGAGTTTAAACACAGTTTCAGTTTCAGTTTTCTTGAAGATGCAATGGGTCGGTAGATCTAGTATAATTCTATCTTCTTCTTGCATGAAGTATCCCTCAAGTCCTAGAAACCTATACAGTTATTCATTAACTTATAATATTTATAAGAAGCCGACTTGCCAGAAATACTAGCATATCCACTTTTGTTTGATTAATCGTTGAATGTTGATGTATAATTAATATATTATTATATTATAATAAGGGTAGAATTCTAGTCGCCTATAAGCACTATATTCTTTTATATTTAGTACGTGCGCGTAATTTTATCGTTGAAAATAAATTTGTAAATTTGAAAATAGAGCCACTTGTTCAAGTCAAGTGTTATTAGTTGTAGTTCGTGTTAAGAAGATATAATCCGCGAAACTGAAAATTCAAAAAGTCAATTGTCAATAAAGTTTCTGTATATAGAGTATTCAGTATTACTAATATTGCTTCAAATAGTGAGATGCTGACAAATATGAACGGAAGCCCTGCATTTAAAAAGTTTCCTTAAAAATAAAATAAAAATTTCATAATTTTGTTATAATTTCATATAGAATGAGAAGAATCATTGCAGAGCTCATTCATCTTCCAAAATATGGTGTTTGTCATTAGAATACCGAGGGTCCTGCATCGATCTTCAATTTCCTAGTTTTTACTGATATATGAAGTTCTTCTTCTTCTCGTCAATCCTTATGCCTTTCAACGTCGGATTATTTCTGGATCCTATGACGATTTAAACCATTCCTTCCATTGTATCCGGTCTGTACTCATTTTTCTCATTTCTTCTATGGTCTTCCCTCGCTTACGTCGTAATTCGTTTACTCTATCAATCCATTTTTTCCTTGGTCTTCCCGTTTTTCTTCTCCTGTTGTGTTTGGCTTCTATTATTTTCTTTGTTAAACCCTTTTGTTCCATTCTAATTACGTGGCCGCACCAATTCAGTTGATATTTTTCAATTCTTTTTAGTATATCTTCTTGATTTATCATATTCCTTATCTGTTCGTTTTATATTCTGTCCATTTTTGTTTTCCCCACGATCTTTCTCAAAAATTTCATTTCCATAGCTGTTATTTTGCTTTCGTGTTTTTGCTGTATTGTCCAGGACCCACTTGCGTACATTATTGTGGGGGCTACTACTGCATTGTATACTATCTGTTTGATCTTGGGTTCTATTTCTTCTTTTCCAAAGATGGTTTCATTCAGAGCGTAGTATATGTTTGTGGTCTTCCGTCCTCTTTTTGCTATGTCTAGATCAATGTTTCCATCTTTCGATATAATAGTACTTAAATATTCGTATGCGTCGACAATTTCTTCTTGTTTATCGTTTATTTTAATTATTAGATTACTGGTTGGCTTTTTATTATTTATCACCATTAGTTTGCTTTTTTCTACGTTTATTTTCATCTTCATCTTTTCTATTTCTTCTGTCCATATTTCTGTTAGTTTTTCCATTTTCACATAACTGTCAGCTATTAGTGCCAGATCATCGGCTTACATTAGTGCATCCACAGTTACAGGTTCCAGTCTGTTATATCCTATCAGTGTCTTCACAGTTTCGGTGCGTTTCCTCGTATTTTGCAGGATTCTGTCCATTACTATAATAAATATTAATGGACGTAAGCTGTCTCCTTGTTTTATTCCCACTTACATTTCAAAATTTGCTGATCTTTTTCCATTCACTTGTACTATCCCTCTAACCTGACAGTTAGTTTCTTTGTAGTTTCTGTAGACAGATCTATACTCTATATACTCCCTGTATCTACTGTATCGAAGGCTGCTTCCAAGTCTATGAAATTGAAGTAGATTTCGTCCCCTGTCTCAATTTTATGTTCTATGATGTTTTTAATTATGTGGATATTATCGTTCGTTTGTTTCCCTTTTCTATAGGCTGCTTGTTCTTCTCCCAAGTTGTCTCCTATTAAATGCGTAAGTCGTTCCGCCATTATTTTGGTATAGACCTTAAAACATACTGTCGATAGGCATATTGCCCTATAGTTTTCACACTGACTTTGATCGCCTTTCTTATATATGGGAGTGATGAGGTTGTTTTCCCAATCCGCAGGAATTATGTTCGTTCGCCATGCCTTACAAAAGATATCAAGGATCCACTCCTTTCCCACCTGTCCGAGCCATTTTATTATTTCCGGTTCTATATTATCCGCACCGCAGGCTCTTCCTGTTTTTATTCTATTCAGGGCTTTTATACTTTCTCCATATCTATCTCTTCAAGTTCTTCGTTATGTTCATTCCGCGTTCCTACTTCTGACAATAGATCTGTATGATCTCCTACATCTGCGAATTTTTTAGTGAAGAATTTTTTCCATATTTCAAGTATGTCTTCTATTTTTTGTTTTTAATTCATTCATGGTATTCCTAATTGGTTTTATTTCTTTGTTTTCCTTTCCATTCTTATTAGGTTCCAAAATTTCCTAATATTTGTTCTATATTCCTTATTTATATCATTTGCAAAATCTTCCCAGCTTTTCTTCTTCGCTTCTTTGATTCAGTTCCTAACTTGGTTTTTTATTTTAACATTTTGTTCTTTGTATTGCTGTTCACTTGTTAAAACGTATTTCCTCCACGCATCTTTTTTCTTTTTGACTTCCTTTTGTATTTCCTTAGTCCACCATCTTGTTCTTTTCTGTTTTTTCCTGTATCTGAATTGACCACATACTTCTATTGCAGAATTATAAATAGCTTCCTTGAAAATTCTCCACGTCTCTTCCAATGTCATTCCTTCCTTGTCATATCTCTCTAGTAAATCGTTCGTTATCTGTTGGTAATCTGCTCTTTTCTTCTCGTTTCTTAATTTGCTGATTGCTATTTTATGATACTCGGCTATTTGTTGTTCTGTGTTAATTTGTTTTTGGAGCTTCTTTTTGTGTCCTTATGTTTCGTATGTTGCTTTTCATACTCTGGGTGTAGACTATATAGTCTACTATACTCCTAGCATTTCTCTCCTCCGCGACAAAGGTGTGTCTCTCTTCCAGTGGTTGGTCCCAGAAACCGTTCCCTATTAGGAGATCATTACGTATGCAAAAATCAATCATTTTCCAACCATTTCTGTTTAACTTTTCTTCTCCGAATGCTCCAAAGCAGCCCAGTCGCTTATTTGTATCATTACCCACTCTACTATTCCAGTCACCCATAATAATTACCTTCATACTATCTTCCCGCAACTCATCCAATATCCTTTGTAGGGTTTCATAAAATTCCGAGATTTTCTGCTCTTCCGTACGTTCAACTGGGCCATACACCTGCAGGATGCTTACCACCTCTTCCAATCTTAAGCTTATTGCAATTAGTCTAGGATTTATCGGCTGGATCTTTATGACCTTATGATTCATTCTTCCACTAACTATAATACATATATATAGTATTAAAATTTTCAATAACTATTTGAGAAGAAAATGTTAGATACCAAATAGATATAGAGGGACCCACATGAAGACTCTGAGAGAGACAGAACATACGCAGATATGTAATAGTAATAGTTGTAGCTCGGTATCTTAAATAAAATACATTATTAAAGGTTGATGAAGGTGTATAAGAATAACCGATACACAACAGAAAATAAGTATGTTCTAAAAATATTTTTATTTATAGATGAGTATCGATCGTCAACACACTTTTTAAAAGGAACAGGCCGTATGTTTTTCCAATTTTTTATATCTGCCGACGGTACCTATTCATGTTTAAAACTATTAGCGATATCCAATCATAGTTTGTCGAGTTTTAATATAAAAAGGAAAAAGTGAATTGTTTTACACTTCTATTTAAAAAATCGCCTTCTACTAAGGTTTGGTAGTTCATTTCGATGCAATATTTTAATATACACAAATTCATCTTGTAGGACTGAATCGCCATTGACATGTTAATCACTTTATTTAATCAAACATATACTGTCTCTCTCTCGTCCGTCTGTCCACTCGCGCACACACCCGGTGGTTAAGGTACACGCGATTGAAAATAATTCTTGTTACACACTCTCCCTTTGGATCACACAGCCGACCTGGGTGTCATACAACAGGATCAGAGAATTATCTCAAGGGATTCGAGATTCTAACTGGGCGGATCTACGTGGTTAGCTGATCGCGCACGGTTTTTGTGAAACGACACTTCGCCGTGATACTCTACGCGCTTCACTCGAAGCCGAAACAAATGCAGGCGTAGATGAAGATTCCGGAGTGGCTCGGCAGGGTCTTCCTCTGGGACGACTGGAAGGCACAAGTGCAGCTCCTGGAGTCGCTCGGGGTCTTCCTCTGGTCCGAAGTGGATATATTGGCACATGCGGGGTCATTTCTGATGTGGAAGGTTTATACGGGATCAATACAGAGACATGGTATACACCACAGGGCATGAATGGGTTGGATGGATCCACAACTTCGTAAGAAGTAGGACTGACAATTCGAGAAGTTCTGTAAGGACCATCTCTACGGGGTACAAATTTTGAAGTAATCCCAGCTCTAGCTCTACTTAAGACATGAGTGTTAACCAAGACTAACTCGGATACTTTAAAGGAAATACCTCTTCTCTTAGTATCAGCGTATTTCTTACGGGTGTCTTGTTGACGTTCATGATTATCTCGCGCTTCATGAAGAGTACTAGCAAGTAAGCGGAGATACAGGGTTATTTGCGGGACAAAATTATCATTATCGATAATGTCTTTGAAATCTCGGCGTACATCCTCAGGCGTACGCAATTCTCTACGAAAGGTGAGATATGCTGGCTCATATCCAGTAGTTTTACAGACGGAAGGATTAAAGCAAAGCGAATAGAAGGTAATTTGTCTTTCCAATCGGTATAATCCTTCGCTGTGAGGATGGCTAACTGGGTCTTTAAATGTCCATATTTCCTCTCCACAGGATTTGCGGTAGGATGATGCAATGGAACTAAGCTCTGAGTAAATTCAATGGCCTGGGCTACATGTTGCATTACTGCGCTCAAGAATTGGACTCCATTGTCACTAATAACCTTCCTGTGGGTTCCGAAACGGAATAATCTCATCTATTCGGCATCTAGCACAGGCTTCAGCAGATACAAGTTTCAAGGAAAACAGTTCTGTCCATCTTGTGGAAGTACCTTCCACAATAAAAATCCACTTTTAATTGGTTGGCGTCTTTGGAAAAGGTCCAAAGAGATCAATTGATATAACCTCAAATAGTTGGGCTTGAATGGGCGTCTGATGCAGTCCAGACAGTTTCATATTGGATGTATATCTTTGGAAGTCGATACACTGAGACACGTAAGCAGGGACATCGCGACGCATTCCGGTCCAAAAATATCTGGGAATGACTCTCTGAAGGGTGCTTTCCACACCATAATGACCAGCAAGTGGAGAATAATATGTTTCTTTCAACTCTGGGCTAAATATTAGGACGCTACACATTCGATTTTCGCAAAAGGTATAGCACCGTAAAGGTGACCTAAAGGGTGATAAATTATCTAACTAAATGTTTTGTGAGAAATGCCTCCCTGAGTCACAATTTAAGAAAAACGGTCTTACCTTGAAGTGTTTACGTTACATTCAAATGGAGTTTTGTTATGTATTTAATCGCATAAATACAATTTATAATAACTTTTATCCTTTTTCTACAATTATACGTTTAAATATTAATATAATCTTCGGTAATTTACCAACATTTTCACATTTTCTGAAATGTTAAAATGTATGACTTTCTAAATGACATTTGACTGGTAGCAACCAGTACCAACATAAATAGATATATATTTATATAATTCTTGTATATTGAGGAATCAAAATAGTCCCTGCGCGATCTTAAATTCTGGGTCATTTTGAATTCCAAAATGCAATGCATCGAACCATATTTTAGCCCTAAAAACATATTTCTTTATTATTACGTATAACTCCAAAATTGGCAATTAAATGGATAAATGATCAGAAAAATTTTTTTAGATAGTTCGTCGATTCAATTATATTCATCAATATATTTATTTTCATCTATTGTTGTTTTGTAAACTTTATAATCTACAAGTGTGATTATCTATAAATTTTATTAAAGATACACAATTTCACAACTATTTCTTTAATTTAAGGTTATGTATACAAATCAATACGTACCTCTCCAATTTCTTCGCAACACTTTGCTACTGCACATCTTTGTAACCCCTATTCCCACACAAAATACATTTGGCTCTCATTTCGACGATGAAAAATGGTGCAAGACGGTGGAAAATAACGAATTAAAAAATCAAAAACAAGGTATACTGACGGTGATCCAGCGCCAACGTATTAATAGCAGTAAGTACCATTGTCTACGATTGTGGTCCGATTCTTAACGAACCCCGGCAATTATCGCATCACCTGCTAAACCTTGGATTCTTACTGACAAAGAGGAAGCATATTATCTTTTTAATTAGGTAAACAAAGGTAACTATAGCGGATAACTTTCCGTATTTACTTGGATATCTGTAGTAATCTGTGAACAGCCCCATGATTGTAAGTAACGGTTCTTTATTAGGTATATAATACTTTCGCAAGTACTCAAGCAGAGATTTATTTTGGTAACATGTTTCTTTCGTAATGTATTACTGTTATTTAACATGCCAATTGATGTTATTATTATATTAATTGTGAAAATTCATATCACTGGATATTTCTAAATCATATGTCAGAATACATACAAATTTGCAGTTTAAATATAATTTCTAATTACATCTAATTGCAAAACAAAAATACACTTGACTATAATGAAATCTGGAATCTTTTGGTTTGTTGCAATAGTTAGTTCTTCCCCAAGTCGTATACATAGCGCTAGTTGAACGTTCATTTTTTAATATATTAAGTGGGTATACTCTGCTAACTAATTGCTTCTATGCTCTTACGCCTGTTTACCACCCTGCATATAAGGACCGCACATTTATACAATACAATATAAATGTACTATTCATATATTCCTAATAATGTGTATTAATAAATGTTTCTTTTATCCACTGAATAGTTCTAACAAACTAAGCGGAGTGGAGTCGAACAGTCGTCGTTTATTGGACGAAACCACAGTCATCCACGACAACCAACGACAAAAAGTGCAATTCATAATGAATAGGGGACTTGTACCACCACGCTCAAAATGGAAGCGGTAGGCTCATTCCTGGCCCGTACATACAGGGCGTTAGACCCACGAAAGAAAGGGCTTCGTAGTCGGTAAAAAGACCAGCGGCACTCGATCAGGCGATCCAGCGTCTACGGAGCCAGAACGCTAATGCCTCGGCGACCGTCGTGTCTTACCAAAGATTGTAACGCAGCGGTATACATACGACGATAAAACTCCTCTTATCAATTTCTTGATAACTCTTGAATAGTACGACTTACTGTTTGCACATTATGTTTTCCTAGTGGACTACTAAAAGTGTACAAAGTTTGAAGAGAATCCGTGTTCCAAACGTCGTGGCCTCCTCTTGTTAAGGGTACGATAACTGTTTCGTAACCGTCGATAAATTGAGTTAAAACGACACCAATACCAAAGTCCGAAGCATTAGTCTGAGCGATGAACTCCTAATCAAAAGCAGGGCATGACAAAATAGCGACAGACACGACACGTTCGCGAACAGGCACCGAGATTTCTCCGAAAATAACGCTAGTGGATCCGTTCGCAACGGTGCAAAACTGAAAAACACAGAATTCGCTCCACCGGAATTCCACGATTCTTCAATAGATTCTAATAAGGATTTCCCACAATAGTACGAGATACACCTGAGTCAAGTAACTCTAAGAATGTCTGATCGAAAATGGAAACTGTAAGCTATGGCCGTTCGTCGTTCATGGCGTGGACATCGATAAAATCTAACTTGAGTTTCTATTTGAGAATGACCGAAGGAGGGGGTCAATCGGTCCACTAACGTGTCGCAGCCCTGTTCCCCGAACATGTAGCAAGGGTAACGCCCGATCTTCCGCAACAGTAGCAATACATTTTCCGAGGACGAGTACACTGGGTAGAACGATGTCCAGGGTGACCCAGGACGTACCGTATCACACGGGTTTAAGGTATCGGCATACGGCAAATCCGTTTCCATAACGCGCGAACGTAAAGGTGGCGGAACGTAAGACTACAAATGCTTTACGAGATTCTAACTGCCGACATTACTTCAGTAATTGCTCTACGGAATGAATTTCGATGAGCGGCAACTGAGTCTGATAAAAGGGTAAAATATTCTTCGGACGAATGTTTACCTTCGTAACTTCCAGTAACGCGACCGACAAACGCGAGAATATCATCATTACCGAAGCGTAAATACCGATAGCCTCCTGCGAACCGTGAGTTCGCTGCTTAATCACTTCGAAAAGTCTATCGTCATAGTCGAGAGTCTGAAATTCTTGTCGTAAACCGGATACGATCTCATGCAAATTCTAAAACGTATCGCGGTTGGATCGATACCAAATCAACGTTTTGTCAGTAAATAAGTCAACAGTACTTTAACTCTTCGACAGGCTCTAAAAATACACCTAAAGATTGATCTTTTCCGTTACTTGAAAATTTAATATCCCAGCTCGAGACTGGGACCGGTGTTGAAAGTGACGTACCTCTAACAGTCGCGTCAGCTGTTCTGTTCTGCAGATCTAACTCCTTATTCGATGAAGAAGTCTCCTGTACGATGTTCGACGCGGTCTAAACGTCCAAGAGAGTGGCATCCAGAGTCGAAACATGCCCTCGCATAAACGTTTTTGCCCATGAGATAAGCTGCGACGATAATTCTATCAACTCAACTAAACATTTTGAACGTGCGGAATTTTCTTCTTCACTAGACGGTAACATTAAATTCGCACGCCCGAACGAATGTGCGATCATCGTAGAGATCTTCCGAAAACGGGAGACGTACGTGAATCCTCAAAGTTGCTAGATACATCTTTTATGGCCGTAATTTTCGCGCTAACCACGGCGGAGTCCAAGGCAAAACTGAAACGATATTTCGAAGCAGTATACGACGGATTCTCCACTAACCGAAGCAAGTGTCGTAACACTCGTCTCATATTTTCGACGTACGAGGTTCCAAAATTCCTCTTATCTTTAACTCGTACACAAGTTCATCTTTCGCGAGTCGGTTTACTTTCATTTTGAAATCCATAATTATGAAATGAATATACAATATGCAATAAACGATAACGGTAATTCCCGGAAATATTGCGTAACAATGTGCGACAAGGGACACTAAATGGAAAAATCGCGCGGAGTTAAACAAGTATGGTCGTCACAATGGCCCAACAAAAAATTATGGCCCCACGTTGGGCGCCAAATGTCTTGTTATTAACTTTTGTTCAACCGAAACTACAACGGATGGTCCTGTGGGGAACCAATATATTTCCAGGGCGGATAACCCACCACGTTGCTAAGACGCAGGCGATCCAGGCCGTGCCAGCCCAGTGAAGACGGTGTAGGTTAATATTGTAAAAGGCGCCACGCCCCAATTATGGTACTGGGCCACCTTCCAATTGTTCAGAGTGGGACAAACCCGCCGTAGTATACGGTAGAAGTTATTCGAACTGTCTATATCGATAATATTTACTAGTTGCAATTAAAACTCAAAACCCAATGAAATGAACTAAAACGAGATTTGACGGTTAATATCGTTTGGCACGCGTGTATTGGCGCCACCGTTCTCTAAATCCAAGGACAGAATTTTCCCCTAAGCCCACCAATTTCGCCCCAGGCATGCCGTTTGCTCTCAGGGTGCCAGCCGCCTAGTCGGCGAGGAAGTGGGAAACTAAATTCCAAAAAAAAAGGACTAACTTAGGGCGCCACCTGCTTTAAACTTCCTATGTAGCCCTGGAAACCAGGAATCCTGAAGATGTTCAAAATCCCGGTTAAGAATTGGTTGGCGGTAGTAAAAAGGGGAAACCCAATAAAAGCAAATAACCAATAAGGTTGACGAGTCTTTAACATATAACGATTGGCCGAACGAAAGAGAAACAAATTAAAAAAAAAGGAAATATGTAAATAACGAAATCAATAAATATAAAAATCTAAGTTATTAAACAATAAAATAATATCTTCCGATTCCCTTGGCCAAAGAATTCGTTTACAAAAAATAAGAAAGTACCAACTAATTAAAAATTCTAGCTACCAATCGGCCTTCTTTAAATATGTCGACTCGACTCGACATCTACAATTTTTCTTTTGCTTTTAAACTCCAAATGAATAGAATAGTTAATTTAAGTTGGGTGCGACGCCGTACCGATCGCGAATGTCTTCGTTACGGACGTGATCGTAACGAGTGACTCCGCCGGTACGGTGAAGCATTTTTGTCTCCATCACGGCGAATCGACGTTCGGTCTTCTTGGTGGCTGGCCAGCACTCCCATAGAGGGCGACCGGGCGAACAACGGAGCGGTAAACCTTAGATTTCAGCCGGTCCTGGATGCGCGGGTCGCATAGAACGCCACTTCATCCAGGCTGCGTTGACACGAGAGACGATCTCATGTCGCAGATCGCCGTCGGCCGAAACCGCAGAGCCGCGGTACTTGAAGTGAGCGGGGTAGCTCGATGCCGTGGATGGTGATCGTGCCGACTTCGTCCGCGTCCGTCGTCAAATATCAGTCCAGTCCAGCAGCTGGACCCATCGAACGAATTCCTCGGGAACGTTGTGCTCGTGGAGGGAGTACCAGATGAGGTCGTGTGGAACTCGGTCGAAAGCCTTCTCAAGGTCTAAAAAAGCGATATGAAGTGTGCGCTTCTTCTCACCGTATTTTTCGAGGAGAAGGCGGACCGCATTGATCGCGTCTGTCGTTCCGCATCCTTTGACAAAGCCAACTTGGTTAGTGGTGACGTTGACGATATCACGGATCCGCTTATCTATAACGCGCTCCAAAATCTTCATAGTGTGGGACAAAAGTCGAATCAGGCGGTAGTTGGAGCATTCAGCTGGTCTGCCCTTTTTCTTTCAGATTGGGACGGTGATACTCTCTTGCCAGTCGCTCGGAATGCAGCCCTCCTCGGTGACTCGGTTGAAGAACTCGGCTAGCCAGCTAGCGGGGTTCAAGCAACCGGACTTCCAGAGCTCAGCGGCGATATCATCCACTCCTGTCGCCTTGCCCGGCTTCATTCGCCCGATCGCCTCTTCAACTTTTTCGGTGGTGATTGGTTGAACAGCTCCGAGCGTTGGAGACGCTTGCGGAAGTGGTGGATGCGGAAATTCCTCGGCGGTGATCGCTTCAAAATACTCGCGCCATCGTTCCGTCGCAGCCCGTCGATCTGTGAGAAGATTGCCGTCCTTGTCGTTAATGCAGGCAAAGCGTTCGATGTCCTGCGTTCGCTGATGTCGGCTTTTGACGAGTCGGTATAGGTCGCGTTCTCCATTCCGCGTGTCAAGGTTGTTGAAGACTTCTTTGTAGTGGACGGCTCGAGCGTGAGCGACCGTTTTCTTAGCGTCTCTCTTGGCATGCTCGTAGGTCTGCCAGTTGAGCTGCGTCTTGTTGTGAAGGAATTGATGGTAGAGCCTTTTCTTCGCGCGAACCTTCATTTGTACTTCCTCCGTCCAGCGCCAGGTATCGCGGTTGATGAACCGCTTGCCGGGCTTGGTCACGCCGAGTATCGAGCTGGCCGCATTGTGGATGATTATCTTGGCTCGGTTCCAGCTCCCCTCTACAGTCGTGATGGAGGGCAGGCGAACGCTCCGAATCATTTCGGCCTTCCTCTCCCGAAATCGCCACCATTTGATGCGCGACGGGCCAGTGCGCTCCCCTCGCTGCTGCTTTGGCGGTTTGATACGCAACACAGCGATCAGTAGTCGGTGTTGAGGAACCACGGTCTCGTATGGCACGGCCTTGACGTTTGTGACCATGAGAAAGTGGCGGCGGCGAACTAGGATGTAGTCGACTTGTGATTTCTTATTTCCACTGTAGAATGTTGGGAGGTGCGACGGCAACTAACAATAATGGGTAAAAAGTTTATAGGACCTAGATTGTGGATCGTCGAAAGGGGAACAAAAAACAACCAAACAACAATCATGTATCTCGACGGGGAACCGAGTTATAGCAAAAAAAATGCATCCCTTTTTCCAAGATGGTGGAAAATGCTCATAGGAAATCTTGGTCTCAAATCCCAAGTTAAGGTTTTCTAAGCATCCCCACAACAAATAAAAAATTTGGCTTTCCCGGTTCACTTCCTTTTCCAAATGTACAGAATGGCTGGATTATTCCTTACTGCTGCAAAAAAGCACATACGGCAAATTTTCACTCGTTCCTACTAATAATTGCAATATTGTATAAAAAAAGAACAACAAATATATATACTCATACATTAATCAGCACGTCCATTATTTTCATGTCAATTGTGCAATCTAATGTATGTAATTATGAGCAAACACACAAATTGATAACTACGTAGCGTGATTTTGAATAGCGACACTGTATCATCACATATTAACATAATTATTATACTAACACCCGCCATGTGTTTGAAAGTAATTTGAAGATAAATGTTATGTATATCTCGCACAGCTGGCGTCTCTGTTTGTACTAATGCTCGTATAACCATGTATGTGCGCAATGAAATCCTCAAATAAACACCGAGAACAAATTTCCTGCGATAATATTACTTCGACCGACAATAGAATATGGATAATTCATGGCCCGATTAATTCGAAGCCGCTACGACAAAACTTCGCTTACCTATCTAGTTCTGCATTTCCGAAAAGCAAATACCGCTCATTTTTTAAATAAATTCTTACTAATTATTAAGAAACTTATACCGTCCTTTTCACAAGCTATACGTCAAATTAAACGGAAGAAAGTCCAAACAAACTGAAATAAAATTTGTAAGAGAAAAGATCTTCCTACTATGACAGGAAAGCCGTAATTAATTTTAAGAACCTCTGACTTCATATACGTTTAAGTAGGATGTTTATTATTTAGACGTAAAAAGCAGCAGTAACTCTGGCCATATCGTTAGTAACACCAAGTAGGATATTACGATAAGACGCATCAACCGCAGAGTTCATTCAACTTTGGGTCCTCTAAGTTATTACAGTAAAACTTCGTTGTAACGCTCTCGTTTATAACGACTTCTCGGCTACAACGCTATCTGTAGTACCTTTGTTCCTTATAACGCTCCCATTTCCCGCTTATAACACCCCATTGAAGGATATTTTTTAATGTACACACTACAATTAATATTTTTTAAACTTTATTTTGCAAACACTAGAAAGGGATATGATTAAATTAAAATAAATGTTTAAAAAGCAGACGGAAATAGTCTACATATTTCTGGGAAGTGAACATAATTACGATTTCTACGAAATATTAGTATCAACAAATCCCACCAAGATGTTCCACGAATCTTGGCTAGACAATTTTCCGAGAATCTGACTTATTCATTTGGCGGTTGCGTAATCAAGGTTTCCTTTCGGTCTCTTACTTTTACGCTGCTGGCAAAATCATTTTCGTTAAAAGAAAAAAGCGATCTTTGACTTTGATAAATCTAATTTAAATCAAAATGATTTTGCGGCGTCAAAAAGCATCAATGCGTCAACTTTAAGTACAATTTTAAAGAAGCGGAGTGAATTTTCTCCGGTGTATGAGAGCACCAGTCGTAAAAATACGATCCGCGAAATATGAAGAGCTAGAAACGATGCTGAAAAGTTGGTGCGTCCAGGCCAGGAGCTCCAACATCCCGGTAAGTGGGCTAATTTTACAAGAAAAGGCCTTCCAAGTGGCCGACGGACTTGGAATAACAGACTTAACCTGGATGGCTCGATAGATTTAAAAAGAGACATTCTATCGTGTATAAACAAATTTGTGGTGAGTCAAATTCAGTAAATCCTGGTGTAACATTCGACTGGAGAAGTCAAATGTCGACTCTTACCTCTGGCTACAATCTCTCAGAAATTTATAATGCTGATGAATTCGGGTTGTTTTTTAAAGTGATGCCTGATAAATCTTTAGTTTTAAAAAATGAAAAATGCCACGGAGGAATAGCAAAGAACGCCTAATGGTCCTCATATGCACGAATTGCACAGGCACAGACAAGAAAACCGCTCGTAATAGGAAAATACGCTAAGCCACGTTGCTTTAAGAATGTGAAAACCCTTCCCTGCATTTATTCTTCTAAATTTTGTGCATGGATGACTGGAGATAGATTTGTGCAATGGCTTAATGAGTGGGACATCGAATTGAAAGATCGAAAGATACTTTTGGTTGTCGACAATTGCGCTGCGCATCCGAAACAGGTAAATCTCAAAAACATCAACTTGGCTTTCCTACCACCTAACACCACAGGTGAACTTCAACCACTTGATCAAGGCATCATAAAAGTTCTGAAGCAAGGTTACAGGAAAAGGGTGGTCCAACGATATCTGTCGATTATGGACAGCTGAAATTCGACTTCTCCAATTTCTGTGTTTGATGCTATCACTTTTTATACGCTGCATCGATGGATATTGCGAAAGAGACCATTTCTAATTGTTTCAAAAAAGCAGGTGTTGGCAGCTTTGCAAGGGAAGATGAAACCGAAGAGGTAGAAATTGATGAAGTGCTGGCGAGACCTTTTACAATTGGAAGAAATATTGACTGAATTGGAAAGTTTTGATCACTTCGACAATGGGCTAATGACCAATGAAGTTTTAAGGCTTGTGACAGTAATCGCCGATTACAATGCACCATAGGAAGTGGAAAATGAAGAGGATGAAGATTCATCAGAAATAATTACGCCAAAATTAAACGACGTTTCGTAGGCACTGAAAACAATCAGAGCATTCGGCATTAAACCACATATCATAAAACGGTACAGATATATGTAGGTCAAACATTACTGAAGAGCCAGCGATAGCAGAATGCAGACGCCACAATGTTATTAATACCAATACTCGATTTTAATAATCAAGTTATACTTATGTACCTAGATAACCAAGACAATTGCATTCCACACGCTGAAGATCAAATGGGATCAATTACAAAACGAATCACAAGCCAAAGCGATATCAATTTGCCTACAGGTTGTGTGTAGATTCTGCTATAGCGTTAGTGTCAAAGTTTTTACGTCAGTGTCATTTCGTATCTGTCCATAAAATAATAAAATACTAATTCACAAGCAAAAACTCGGAAAGAATATTATCAAAATGCTTACTAGCAGACATTTTTGTATTATATCCACTTTGCGCTATTAGTTCGTTTGGTTTCAACTCCTTTCTCCATTTCTACCTGCAATTATTGCGGTTTATATTTTTATTCCTTAAACTAATACTTAGACAATACAGACTGACCATTGAAAAGTTATTTAAAGTCCATTATTAAATGCTGTAATAAAGTTGTTTCGACGAATAAATATATAAGTAATTAAAAAGAAGTTATCGTTATAAAAACAAATGACAAGACAGCTTACTGCCATTTATACAATGTCATACAAATCGGTAACGTCAAAAGTAAATTTTAAATATTTTTTTAAATACGCTATTCTTTGAGTAATGAATGTTTCCCTATTGGTACTACTAGTATTAGTTTTATCTGGTTATTTAATTGCTGCGCCTCTGTCTTCAGCTAATGAAAACTGCGGGTTACCAGAAATGAAAGATAGTGAAGCAAGTAAGTCAAAAGCGTCTAGTATAGCACAGAAAGCAGCTCAAGAAGCAAAGGCCGCTCAGGAGGCTCAGCAAGTAGCAGGACAACAAGCAGCCCATCAAGTGAAGGAACAATTAGCAGAAAAAGCGTTAGAAGCGGCTGAAGCTGCGGAAGCTGCTCTGGCCGGTAAACAAGCGGTCGTTGAACAATTACAGAATGAAGTCCATGAAGCGGAAGAAGTAGAACGTGAAGAAACAAACAGTTTACAACAAGGACAAGCATTTTTGAATGCTGCTATGCAGTCAGCTCAAGAATCACAAGCTCAAGTTAAATTACTAACTAATGCACTGCAAGTTGCACAAGCAAATGCTGCTAATGCGGAACAAGCAGCGCAAGGTGCTCAACAGGAAATTTCTGAAAAGGAGCAGCTGTTGGAGGCAGCAAAGAATCATGAGGAAGCATTAATGAAGCAACTACAATCGGCAAAATCGGATTTATCCAATACTAAGAAAGCAGCAGCCAAAGCGGCGTGTGCAGCTCACGAAGCTAAGGAGAATGCAATGAGAAATCGTAGAAAAGTAAAGCGAAATATAAAACCTGTATAATTAGCTAGATATTTACTAATATAAATATAAATGTATAATTAAGACGGATTGCCAGTAGTATTCATATACAATATCTTCGTATACTTTCGCACATCTTCAAACGAATGTGACCTGAAGCAAGACGAAGTGGGAATCGTGACTATGCAGTATATCTGTATTGTAGTACATTCGACATGTAAAACACATAGATGATCAGTAATTACTGTAATCATTGGTTTCAATAATTTATCGCATTTATTTCGTAGTGATTTTGGAATTTCAAGGTTTTTTAATAGACAGAAACAATTAAATTATCGTTTCTGGTTCTCCTTTTAAAACAGGAAAATTATAGGGCAATGTTTTCATAATACCAAAATTGCAGCTTTGGATATTCGTAAATACAATTTAAATGGAACTTAAATTACAGCCACATACATTTCTACTTATAGTAAGAAATCTAGTTCTGTAGTTGATTATCAATACAAATACTTTAGAGTAAATTACAAATTTAAGATCTATATCTCCTGTCCACGAACTTAGCACAACTTGGTAGATACCCAAGTGAAATTGCGAAATTGCCAATAAATGACAATGATTCGAATAAAGTTAGGTAATATGTTCCAAGGCTA
Source organism: Chrysina gloriosa (assembly GCA_038088585.1). Lineage (NCBI taxonomy): Eukaryota > Metazoa > Arthropoda > Insecta > Coleoptera > Scarabaeidae > Chrysina > Chrysina gloriosa. The sequence continues at coordinate 38,156,785 of CM076090.1, read as the reverse complement.
ATGTACAGCCTTTGATAAAATATTCCTTAATCCTGGGGAAGCTAGTCATCATTGTTCCTACTACAGTTGGTCCAATTAGAGAACATTTCCCCTCACTTGCATCATTTCCATTCTGCCACGAATTTTGATTAATACAAATACACCACAGAAAACAAATCCATGCTACTCTATTCCCTCCTAAAATGTACAGAAAATACAATCAATTGCATATAAATTGTAACTATATATTAATATTTCGTGACCTTTTTGTACTTATCTTATATGATAGTTTTTCTACCACTAATTAGGTCAATAAAACAAGACTGGTTTGAACGATAGTGATATTTCCAGAAGGTGTTCCGAAAACGTTTGTAAACGTTCTGGAAATATAACTATCGTTTAAACCAGTCTTGTTTTATTGACCTAATTAGTGGTAGAAAACTATCATATAAGATATAAGTTGTAACGTAAAAAACGCATACTACGACTGACGGGTACCTTTCTCTAGGTAAACCAACTATACATTTGAAATTAAAAGTAGGTCTAAAGGATATTTAAAGAATGCGTTGGTAGTCACAACAAGGAAGAAATATATTAGAAACTAAGGCCCATACTTCTTCATATTCTTCTAATTCAAAAAGCAGTGCTTTAACTATTTAAACTGTTTAGTTACAAGTTACAATATTTAAAAAACAGTTAGTTATTTCATACTTCTATTTGAAAAATCGTCACATTCGCAAATTCGTAATTCAAGAAATACAATAATATTTTTAATCTGCTTATGCTAGGAGCTGTGCGATTTACTTTTGTGACTTTCGTGCTGTGATATTGTAACAAGATGTTCAAAATTAATCTTTCAAAGTGGATAAAGTCATTTCCATTTTCTTAATTTTTTCAAACAGAATATAATGCACATTATGTTGTCATATTTTCGAAAATCAAATTCGTGGTCGACTAATATCACGGTACTTTATACCTAGCTACTTTCGTTTTATAGATTTCTTTCTGATATGCGGTTTCTTGCTGTGGTCGATGGATTTTGCAAGAGCACTCAAGATTGAGAAAAATATAGCAATCCAGTCATCTAAGGCGCTAATTGAAAGTATTAGACATTTATGTATGAGCTGCACAAACTGCAATATTTACTTGGTTTTTGGTTTATTATTATTAAGTTAAAATTCGCAAAACTTTTGCATATTTAACTAAATTTATTCCAAAATTGGAAACAAATTGTCACAAGAGATGTATAGATCATTTCTAAACAATATTTTAAGGAACAGACTCTATCATTTGCTTAAAAGTGTTTTTTTCAAGTTAAACTAAATTGAAATTGAAATTGCTGATGCTGCACACTATTGACAAACGAAGAAACTCCTCCACGAAGATTCTTACCCATTTAGCTAATTTGTTTTTAATCACTACACAGTTTTGTGGCGGATTTCTTAAAAAGATCATAAACCAACATTTTCTTTAAGTGCTCATCGTAAAATATGTATGAATTTCGTCGAACGAGGCATTTCAGCGTGAAACACTACCACAACCAGTGTTAATAATTAATAATAACAATAATAATAGTATGTATTTCTACTATCTACATACAAATAATAACAAAGTAAGGAAACAAGAAAATGCCTAGATAACAAATGAAACAAAAGCAACACTAAAAAATAAACAAACAGCGGTATACTAGTAAAGCAACTACATACACGTGTGGTGGAGAAATACCAAAATGCAATTCAGATGGTATTATCTCCTGATATTCCATTGTACCCCTTGGTAAAAGAATAATATAAAAGTAAGAAAATAATTGACCTAATTTCCGATGTTTACATTACAAATTATCCCTATTTCACTTTTGTATTGGACGGTATATAACGCGTGCGAATCTTTTTCACAACGCCCTTTGCAATTACTTCCTTTTTGGCTGACCCATCCCTCTGAAATGCGGTCGGTGGGTACGGATTCCTCTTTGATGAATTTCTGTAAAATTGATCTTATTGATATGACCTTTATGCTGGCTGAAGCACACAAAAATTCTTTTTCGGAAACGGGAGACGTCGGTATTAGTGCATACCCAAAAAAAAAAGAATAGAATTAAAAGAGTTACACATAAAGGGGATGAATTAAAATTTCTGTTCACAGTAACTGAAAATTCTTACAGCAACCAGAAGAGTATTAGTGAAACAATAAATAATAGGAAGGTATCACATTTACCATAGCCAATTGCAGTAATGTTAAACAAAACGGATTTTCAAAGAAGCTTTTTCAACCGTGCCAAGTAAAACACGCGGGTAGATTCTTATTATCCAATGAAGGAACTTCTTATAAAACCGGTTTAACGAACCAAACTAATTTTCATTATTATCCTCTACAAAATACACACATATTATAAGAGCAATGTGGCGGTCTCTGCATTTTATAGCAAACTGTTCACTATCATAGACTCTGCTGTGCCGAGGTTTAGGTCTTCTAAACGTATTTTTCCACCCTGGTACGGTACTGAGGTTAAACGGTTAATTCGTCTGAAGGAATACTATTTCGGTAAGTGGAAGAGATGCGGAGGCGCGCTTTATCGCAATGAATTTGATAGACTGAGGTCCAAGGTTAAACGTGATATAGTAATCGCTCATAAAAACTACCAGTCCTTTGTTGAATCTCGAGTTGCCGGTGACCCGGCGGTGTTTTGGTGGTTTCTGCGAAGTGAGAAGGAGGGGGGAGGGTAGGGAGGGCTCTAGGATTCTAGGAATCATGATCCACGATGATGAAGAAATTTCTACTCCTCAGGCAATTGTTGATGCTTTTGCTAGCGTGTTTTCTAATGCTTTTCAGCCAAGCTCTTCACTTGTTTTACCTACCAGCGTAAATACTAATATCATTTGTGTGTGTCCTGTCACGTCTGAGGATGTTCTGCGATGTTCAAGGAAGCTAAAATCTAATGTAACGGCGGGTCATGATGGTTTGCCTAGCTTTTCTGTTAGGGACTGTGGGCCAGTGCTCTGTGGTCCACTGTTTACAAAAAGGGTAATCGCTCAGTTGTTACTAATGATAGGCCTATCAACCTTATTAGCAACTTCCCTAAGTTGTTTGAGTGTGTTGTTTATCAGCAGTTGGCGGCTGAATCTAGAACCCTGCTCTCTCAACACCAGCATGGCTTCTTAACTAGTAGATCTACATTCAATCTAGCAGAAGTAACTCAATTTATTAGCAAGTCCTTGCATAACCGCCTTCAAGTTGATGTGATTTACACGGATTTTACTAAGGCGTTTGATAGTATTGACCATCTTATACTGCTACATAAATTGGACGATTTTGGCTTTTCTCCAAGGCTCCTTAAACTAATGCAATCGTATTTGGTAATCGATCTAGCTATGTGTGCTTTAATGGTTTTCAATCCGGCCATTTCATCCCAGCATCTGGGGTACCGCAGGGTTCTGTTCTGGGTCCGCTGTTGTTTAATATCTTCTTGAATGATTTGCTGAATCTACTTGACTGCCGTGTGTTAGCTTATGCTGACGATCTAAAAATTTTCACTGAGATTAAAGACTTGAATAATTGTTTCGAACTGCAGAGGAACCTGCAGATTGTCTATGACTGGTCCACACGTAACAGAGTTTCTTTAAATGTGGACAAGTGTGCTGTTGTCCCCTTTGGTAGAGTTGCCACAGTATTCTCTTATAATGTCAATCGAATTTCTATTCCTCGTAAAACACACTGTAGGGACCTTGGCGTACTGTTTGACCCTCTCTAGGTTTCACGGACCACATTCTTGAAACTTGCAAAGCCACTACTAAATCCTTGGGTTTCCTCATACGTTCGTGTAAAGCCTTTAATAACTTGAGTGCTTTGAAGTCCGTTTATTTCGCCTTCGTCAGGAGTAAGTTGGAGTACGGTTCTATAGTTTGGTATCCCTCCTACTTGTATCAAGAAATTGCCTTGGAAAGAGTGCAAAAACGTTTTCTAAAGTTTCTAAGCTATAGAATCGATGGATTTTACCCTCCCGGATCAACTGATTACATCGCATTACGTGAAAGGCATAATATCGAATCCCTAGGTGACAGAAGAAAGTATAGTAGTGCGGTTTTCTTGCTTAATTTAATTAAAAATGTTGTGGAATCTCCCATGCTGTTAGCTGGGGTTGACTTTGCGGTCCCATCTCGCTCTACTCGATCAGCTGATACTTTTCGTTCAGTCAGGGCTAAAACTAATGTTTTGTTTAAGGCCCCTCTGTCTCATATGACTAGGAAATTTTTCCCATTTATTCTATTTACTTTTCATGTGCTTAATCAGTAATGTATGTTGTCATAACGAATGGTGATTAGTGCCAGTACCGATCTACGAAAAATTCTTGACTAAAGTTCACTCCTGATGCATATGGGGTAGACACTCTACCACAGTCATTAAATTTATTTTTATTTGAACGAAACATCCATTTTTCTTTGTTAAGAGTGTTTCGCGACACCATATGGAAACTAAATGCAATATATTCTGTTTCAGATAATTGCTTGCCAGCCTCCCCTCATTTGCCTGGCGAAATATTCGTCATAGTGGGGGAACCAGCCGAAGAGGGCCAAGCGATGCCGAACGTTTTCGGCTATTCCTCGCCTCTTATCTATGTTCTAGTGCTTGTAATAAAAAAATTAAACCGACTTCCAATTAAGGGCCACAACCGAAAAAGTAGCATACAATAATTTTGCTCTAAAAAGAAAAAAATAATCTCTTATTTATTTTATTTCATTATTTCTTACCTAGAACGGATCAAATTTAACTTTCGGGAGACAAATAAAAAGAGCAACAAAGGCGGCCGCTCGTATGAAAAAAATCGTAAATGGACATGTACATTGCATTCTTAATTCTTCGATTCCCTTGTCATTCAAAATTAACTTATTTGCTTTTCGCATAACCTATGAATAAATTAGATACCAATTTTGAATTGAACATATTTTATAATTAGAACAGGAAAAATAATAATACAGATTCACCTGTCGTAAACCTCAATTTCTGTATTAATCTTTTTCTTTTGAATAAATAGGATTACGACTTTGGATTTACTAAAATCAAAGTATATATTTTTTATTTCTGTCCCTGAAACGTCAAATTATTTAATACACAAATAACATTTAAATGAAATATTTTTGTAGCAACTTCTTTTTTAAGTCGACTCTGTTCTCCTAATGCTAGCGAACATATTTTTTCGACGGTAAAATTGCCTGTAGTTTACTTTATGTGACCTCCGATAACAGATTAAATAAAGAAACACGACCAACCCCTATGACATCACTTCTATGATCTATGACATCTCCGCTTGTGATTACTTGGTTTCGCGTAATTCTTCGAGTCCGGGCATCGCTTGCTTGTTGGGTTGCTAACACCGATATATCATTCATACAGTAAGAAGTCGGTTATTGTTGGTTTTTTGTTAATATTAGCCCAGCACTAATTCGATATCGGCTCAAGATGAAATGGGACAATTCTGGATGTACGCTCTATTAAATGCACCCAGAATCATTAAAATCGGTCAACCTGTTGAGTGATAACCTCCTCCTCTTTGGAAGTAGGTTAAAAAGAAGTATTAAGTTACTATTAAAAGAAAAGATGTGGTTCCAATTTAATGCTTGACTGTATTTGGTTTATGCCTACAACAGATAGATCTATAGGTATTCTTCCTTTAAACTAATAAATATCGAATCAACATTTGTCGGGATAGGGCAATTAATAAAGAGCAAGTTTCTCAATCACTCGCCGTGCAGTCCGAAGGACCAAAAATAATGTGGTAAAAAATTATATAAACAACGATGATTTGAATGTTGGACGATTATTACATATCGTATACTGTTTGCGAACTCGGGCGTGAGATCTGGAGGAATTCGGGAAAGGCGTAGTAGAATAGATTAAAACAGCGAACTTAAAGCACGATAGAAAAACAATGATTTATTCCTGGTATAAAAGGAGGAAAAGCCGTCCAACGCTTTATAACTTTATAACTATATATCTACTATACATTCCATATAATAATAATAATAATAATAATAATAATAATAATAATAATAATAATAATAATAATAATTTATTTCATATACTAAACGTGAAATAGAGAGTGAAATACAAGAACAGTTGTATGGAGGCATAACCCTCATGTGGGAGTAACCGACGTCATAACAAAAAAAAACGAACTCATGATATAGGGAAGCCATAAATCTAAAATTAATGGAATATGTACAATTTCGAGGAATAATTTTAAAATTATTAAAAAGTATTTCACCGCTGAAAATGTCTAGAAGTAGGTAATAGAGGAGCTTCGCGAGCACAAAATTTGGGAAGAATTATCCGATTTTATTAAATCCGATTACGGAAAGCCTCGACAAATGTTCAAACAGTTACATCTGTCAACGCGGAAAAAGTCCTCTCGCCCGCCGCGTTCGAGTGCCGCAAAGACAGTATTAATCTTAAAAGACATTTTAATTGTGGATACTTGAAATCTTCACTTTTATATTTTCGAAGCAAAATTTCTGTCCACATGTCATCAAATGACAACATGTCGGTTTCTCGTCTAATCGAACCGTTTCGATAGTCCGAGAACAAGAAACGCCACCCTTTGTTCATTATAGCCTTATCAAATCCACCGATTTTTTCTGCGACAATACAAATTTCACTGAACCTACAATCCCGATCCTCAATTTTCAAGGCAGTTTCACTATCAAGAACTTGCAAGGAAGTGAAAAATTCGTCATTTATATAAAACAATCTCCGTTGGAACAGGGTTACTGTTGCTGTAATTGACGATTTATTTTTAATAACAAAGCAAATAGAAATGGTTAAATTAAGTTCGGGAAGCAATTATTGGAGTAGTAAACATTAAGTTTTGCTGAAAATTTGTAAATATATGTTTTTAATTACAGCTATAAAACTATAATTACGCTTTCACCTCTGATGCGTGAAAAATTATTACATTTTGGACAATATCGCGCCGGTTTGTGGTTGTGATTTGTGGTATGTGGCTGATCAATAAGGTATTCTTAACGCTGGCATTTACACCTCAAAATATACTCAGTTTTATGCACATCTCGATACACTTTTTGGGAGCCAATTTATAAGTTGAAAGAGTGAACGAATTTTTTTTTCGAATCATCTATGTTTGATCTGTCTACTGACGCGACACTTTTATTTATTTTTTCAAAAACGTTTGGGCAATTAAAAACGTACAACTCGATCTAACATCAAACTTTTCAAATAATATTAACAGAAATATACATATCGAAAATATCTCCACGTTGGTAGCTTGATGTGGCCACTCTCTTTCATATGCCACTTGTAAAATTTTTCCAAATTGTCTATGAACTCCGAAATAATGTAACAAAATTATTACAATAATCGGCATTTTTCTAAACTGTAAAATAGCATGTAGGCAACACAAATAGCTCACTACCGGTAGAAAAATAAATGCAAGATTCCTTGTGCATCATATTCCTAAACAAGAGATAATAGATTTCATTACGGGAAACGTTGTGGACGGAATTCAACAGAAATAACCAAATGTGAATTATTATTGGAACTATTTATGGAAAAGTTTTGGGCATATATACTTAGTAATATCATGAATAAATCAATTTATAGTATACAAAATTCTTGGCAATTAGTAGATTTTTATTTATGTATGTACCAAATTTAGTGTAGATGTAGTTTCTTTATTTACAAATATCCCGACTGAATTAGCAATTACAATAATAGATAATAAATGGGAGTTGATTTCAGATTTCACAGATTTATCGACAGATGATTTTATTGACATATTCTTAGATGTCTATAATGACTAGAGAGTATAATAGTGAGCAGGTAATAAATAATAAACAAATAGTACAATAGGTACAGAGGTAACCCAGTGCAGATAAACTATGAGTGGAACAAATGCAAAATTAAAAGAAGTATAGCACGTTTCAACTTATTTTATTCTGACTAAAGTATTTACAGATTTACAGCACCTCCTCCGGTGGAAGCTTTATGGACGGTCTGCTTATCGCACTCCTATTGCACAGAGTAAACATAATATACTAACACAAATATACCTGTTGACTATTGGTAAAATATAGAATTTTTAAATATAGATATTACGTAATTCCTGGCCTCTAATTCTACGGGGATCGATTAATTCCGGCAAGAGTGCCCTTTTATAAAAAGTGATAAGTTTGGGAAGGTGCTTCTTCCAAAATGTTCATCTTCGTATATAATTTGATAAAACAATCATTTTGGCGTCCATACAACAAAGTAACATTTATTTTTATTGGTTATGTTCAATTGACCTCGTACTTGGTGCATGTAGCTGTGATTATTTTTTAATAGCAGGCCACCGCTGTTATCAATAATCAAATATTTTATAAGTTTATTTTCTGTTACTTCTTTCGGTGTTAACATCCTTGAATTATAGGGGCTTTTTATTTCAATAATGGCGTCGTCACCTACTAAGCCATCAGCAGATGCAGATAAAAACGGATATTTCTAGTCTATAAAAAGACCACAGCTTCTTATTTCTAAGCCAGAATTTTTTCAAATTCGGTCAATGCTCTGCTTTCATTTTGTATGCCGTACTGAGTTGCCGCAGATCCAAAAAGTCTTCATAAAGTAGAGCCTTTACTGTGTTCGCTGTCGAACTGGTTTTTCTTAGTTTTGCAACTTTACCAAAATTGGATGCAGTTAATCGTTTGATCCTTATCGTTTTCCATAAAGTGTTGTCTCTCTGGGCTACAGTTAATTTTGGTATTTCTTCTGGATTTTCACTTTTCAATTTCCCAAGGAATGTTGCTTCTTTTTCCGAATAGGTCGCAATCTCCATATCATCAACATTGGCATTTCTTTCAACTACTTTTTACGCTCTGCTAAACGGGCCTGTTTCAACTGTTTCTTGTGACTTTTTGGTCTGGACAAATACGCACCACGTTTGCGGTTTCCTTTTTTTTAAATTTAAATGGAATAACAAAAATTACGGGCAATCAAGACTGTTAAAGACTTAGACATTTGTTTTAGAATTAAGATATATGTATATGTAATATTATGTCAATATTTGCTATATATCAAGATTTATAATTTTTGTAACTTCATTAACAGTTCCTTTTACTTCTTACTATTATATTTTAAAAATTATATTCAATTTTTGTGTTATATGTGTTATAGGTATCTTATATGTACCACATTTAAATTTATCTCATGTTTTGACTCTTGTAAGTGCTTATATTGTATCAAACGCTAGCGACAGTGCGTGCGTGTATTTTAACGTACGTTCAGACGTACGAGCATATGTCGGTCTGTTAACCGCGCGAAGATGGAAAGTATCGAATGTCACCATCGGTGAATACAAGTCAATCGTCTGCAGTCCCCGTCTGAAAAGATCGAGCGCCGAGTGAATCATCTTAACCCATTGCATTAGGCCTCGTTTCAAACGAATCGACGAATCATTCAAATAAACATTCTGTGGCTTCGTCGGTATTATATGGAAGGCGAAGCACACAGATATGGATGTAGATATAGCAAAGCAGGGACATGCGTGCTGGGTATAAGACCACCCGAACATCTTAGAACTGAGAACCGCCTTCCTAGACGTTCGATCTACATTTCATAAGTGCTTCAGTACGTTAAGATCAGATACGTACGAATCTCCTAGCGAGACCGTAGAAGACCCGTCCGTCTTTCGTCGTACGATGAACGAAAGTATACGCATCGGCGACCGCCATCCTATTTGCGACTGCATACACGTTTCGGGGCAAACGTATTTTGAAACTATATGAACTTACGTTCCTTCATTTTAGCGTCTAACAGACCTCGGCTACCGCCCGGCCACATAAAATTTTGTGTAGACTTCGGTCTTCCATAAATTTAAACGTTTAAGACAAACGTATGTTAACGTCTCCGTCCTAAGAGACATATATGGTACGGCTTCGCCGTTTTTTACCGCGCTTAGGCGCAAACGTTTGTGGCTGACGCATTTGGAACGTTTAGGACAAACGCAAAGACGAAATACTTGAACTGTTTTGAACGAAACGTATTCTAAAACGTTTAGCCACAAATACATTCTAAATTTTCTCCGAAGCGAGAACCATCCGATTCTTCGGATTCAAGTAACAGACCGTCGTTCACCGCCCGACTTAAATGCAAGATATAAGCGTTAAGTCAAATGGGCTAAAACACAGTACACGCTAGACGTGATACACATTATAAGCATAAGTTGCGATACATTTTTTTATCTAAAAAATTTGACCTTGGAATGATGATTTACCATCGTTTCTTTTATTGTGAGTGTCGATCATATCTGTGTGTAGAAATATTATATAGTAACTGTGTCAATTATAGCTATCTGATGAAAATGTTCTTTTATGTGTATTAAATGTATTACTATTCATATCTATCAAATAAACCGGCATAAAACAGAAAAGCCTGTTTTAGTTTCTATATCCCCACGCAAGCGGGTAACCGCATGGTGCTTTCTCCAAACCAGGAGACCGTAACAAAGACTGAACGAAAATTTGCTAGTGAAGTTATAGATAAACAACTTGCGATTTTATACTTCAGTTTTCCTACAGTAATACCAATTACGGATACCTATCCCACTAATTACATTTTCGATGAAGCTAATATGGTAATCCTACTCACGATTATTGTACCCATTTATCCATATGATATCCGTACTTCATGATACATATAAAGAAATAGAACTATTTTTTCTAATAATACTTACAATTTCCAAAAACTATTTATCAATTACGTACATATTGCTTTAAAATATGGATTGACGATTTTATCTATAGGTTCATAACTTTCGAAGAAGTTCGTAGGTGCTAATCTGTATGTTGCTGGCGATCAAGCTTTATTTACTAATTTAATAGAACAAAATTCCTTTTTTACTTGCTGCAGTACTATACTAAAAGCATCTTGAACAGGAACAATTTACTTCCATAACTTGCCGGCTGTTTGTCCAACACGAAAGACGTGATGTATTCATTGAGTGCAAAACGAGATTTTTTTAATCGAAACAGACCGTGTTGAAAATATATTAGGCCAGGGCACGAGTAATTTAGCATAACCATTGAATTAGAGAAGATAGTGGAAGGCGCACGATAATGCGCTTATCAATGAAAACCGTGCCATTCTATTGGAAGAGTGTAGGTATATACACAGAGGGGGTTTGTACCTTTCTCTTGCTTGTTGGCTCTTATGAGTCTGTCAAACCACGCGTTTTTTAACAACACTTATTGTTTAATAGGGAAATCTTCCTATCAGAAACGGTACAAACATCCGTTATATTTGAACAATATACCTTATTAGGTAGCCATATATCAAAACAGTATTTTGCAACATTATAGAAAAACATTTGCTATAGATTTCTTGATGAATCTATACAGTTAATAATTTGGCACTTGAATTTTTAACGCGGGTCGAAAATCCAGGTATTTTAAAATATATAAGTGCTCGCAAGACCACTTGAAATTATTTTTTTATTCAGCAAGATTGTGCCACCAAGTATAAATGCTAACTGCACCAATAATGACTATGATGCAATACCGATACTCCAGAAAAGCTACGTACGCTTGCAGCTCAAGGTCGTTGAGAAATGCATTAATTTTTTCGAGTTTTCTCGTTTCTTGGAATCACTTCTATTATCGCATCGGAGAAGCATGCCTGCAACGACGGTATCCCGAAGAACACTAATCGAGGATTCCTCTTCGTAACGACCGAGTACGTTACGCACAATACCTGAAACTTTAGGCGCGCTCGCGGTTATCTTTTGTAGAACTGCCGGATTTACAGTTTTGAAAAAATCATATGGTTTCATATGCGCGTATGGGATGCTCAATTCGCTTCCTAATCTAATATATTCTAGCTCAGCGTTTCGTACCGAGTTTTTAAAGTCATCGATGCATTCCTGAACTACTTCGGGCGGAACTTTATCCGCTGTTGCTATACCGTTCGCGAAACATTGAGCTTTGTGCTCATCTTTACTTGCGTGTCGATCTAAACTCGAAGTTCCCCTCGGCAGCTTTCTCTCACATCACACACAATACAGTGAAAGAAATGGTTGTTCTCAGGAATACATCGAATCCAGGACTTGTATCTAATATCGGTAGTCCACGTTAAGGAAAACTTGTGGGAATAAGAGCCTTACTTTTTTCCCTGAATCCGTGTTCCAATTCAGCGATCCCTCTGGAGAGGTTGGAAAGTTATAGTCGTCAGAAAACAAAAAATGGTTTTGCGACATTAAAGCTCTCGGTACATTCGGGAAGAACTCACATTTATATCTGGCAGAAGCCTCGAGATAGGAATGTTCTTGTAGATCGATAACAGTCTTCTATGAGCGTCAGCGGTTGGCTTTAAACAAAACTTAAATCTAAAGATTATGGCTTGAAATACTATTTGCATTATTTACATTGTAATATTTAAGTACTATTATCTATTATAATTACAAATAGTTGCATTATGAGGAAAAGAGGCACTCTGCGACTATGCGATTACCTTAAGAATACCTTATTGATCAGCCACATACCACAAATCACAACCACAAACCGGCGCGATATTGTCCAAAATGTAATAATTTTTCACGCATCAGAGGTGAAAGCGTAATTACAGTTTTATAGCTGTAATTAAAAACATATATTTACAAATTTTCAGCAAAACTTAATGTTTACTACTCCAATAATAGCTTCCCGAACTTAATTTATCCATTTCTATTTGCTTTGTTATTAAAAATAAATCGTCAATTACAGCAACAGTAACCCTGTTCCAACGGAGATTGTTTTATATAAATGACGAATTTTTCACTTCCTTGCAAGTTCTTGATAGTGAAACGGCCTTGAAAATTGAGGATCGGGATTGTAGGTTCGGTAAATTTTGATTGTCGCAGAAAAAATCGGTGGAATCGGTGATTTGAAGGCTGTAATGAACAAAGAGTGGCGTTTTTGTTCTCGGAATATCGAAACGGTTCGATTAAACGAGAAATCGACATGTTGTCATTTGATGACATGTGGACAGAAATTTTGCTTCGAAAATATAAAAGTGGAGATTTCAAGTATCCACAATTAAAATGTCTTTTAGGATTAATACTGTCTTTGCCGCACTTGAACGCGGCGGGCGAGAAGACTTTTTCCGCGTTAACAGATGTAACTGTTTGAACATTTGTTGAGGCTTTCCGTAATCGGATTTAATAAAATCGGATAATTCTTGCCAAATTTTGTGCTCGCGAAACTCCTCTATTACCTACTTTTAGAAACTTTCAGCGGTGAAATACTTCTTAATAATTTTAAAATTATTCCTCGACATTGTACGTATTCCATTAATTTTAGATTTATGGGTTCCCTATATCATTAGTTCGTTTTTTTTTGTTATGATGTCGCTTACTCCCACATGAGGATTATTCCTCCATACAACTGTTCTTCTATTTCACTCTCTATTTCACGTTTAGTATATGAAATAAATTATTATTATTATTATTATTATTATTATTATATGGAATGCATAGTAGATATATAGTTATAAAGTTATAATATTATATATTGTTTTTCTCTCATTCCTTAAGTTCGCAAACAGTATAGGATATGTAATAATCGTCCAACGTCCAACGATGATTTGAATTCATCGTTGTTTATATAATCTTTTTACCACATTATTTTTGGTCATTCGGACTGCACGGCGAGTGATGGAGAAACTTGCTGTTTATTAATTGCCCTATCCCGATAAATGTTGATTGGATATTTATTAGTTACAAAAAAGAATACCTATAGATATATCTGTTGTAGGCATAAACCAAATACAGTCAAGCATTAAATTGGAACCAGATCTTTTCTTTTAATAGTAACTTAATACTTCTTATCTATTACAAGCATTACAACCATAAAATAACAATAATATAGAACGCCAACATATGAAATAAACTTTAGTATAGTAGACCGCCATCTAGCGTTGGCAGGGTAAATTAGCAAATGCAATGTCACGTGATACGTATATACCATTTCATTTAAAAATAATGGATAAAACAAGGATAAAACTTTAAAACACTTATAACTCTTATTGGTTATTTAATTTCTAAATGTACATTACGGTACACGCAATATACATATAAAAGAAAAATAACAGTTTTGATTGAGAATTAGTGTTAAGTGTTTTACTTATTGTTTTAAGTCTCACAAGTTGTGCAAAAGACATAATCCAAAAATCATTAGTTTCTTTTAAAATTGCCAAAGTAGATATCACATACACAATATATACATCATTTGTAGGTATCTTTATTGACCTTGTTCAATAATATTTAGAGTAACTAAAATACTAATAACAATAATAGTAACAATTACATTAAAAATAATAAATATATACACTGCTATACAAATTTAAATTTTATTTCTGTATCTGATTTGAAATATATAGTGATTCTACCTAAACTTGAGGCTTCAAGGGGAAAAAATTCTTCTCAATTATTACATTATAATTACATATTTCCTAGATACACAATATTATTATTTTGTCTAGAGCATGCATGAGTAAAATGCTTGAACAAATCCAGTAATGCATATAGACATACTCCGAGGGTAAATATTCAATATATTTATTAACACGCTTTTGTAGCAAACCTCTAAGCGAGACAGGATATTTTTCAAGTTGGGGGAACCTGCATCTTCCACAATTCTTACTTGGGATGCACTTCTACATTGCACAATCAGCTTTTCCCATTTTTACCGTTAGTAACTAAAACAATATTCCTGAATTTCACTGAAACTTTTGGTTCAGCGGCGTATATGCAAGATAGTTCTAGAGATAAAATAAGATAAGCAAAAGAAACTCGATATTATAATTCGACTTACCTAGAACTACGTAAATTCATCAACTAGTAATAAATAATGATAAAACAAACAAAAAAATAACACAAAATTAGTCATAAACAACTTTCAAATATTAACGATTATGACTAGATTATGTTTGTTATGCCCATAGATAATATAAACATTACAGTAAACACTCATAAACACTAAATATTGCCAATTACATTATAAATATTCCCTAAAAATATTATTGCTCCGCCATCTAGCCTTGGCAGGCACATTAAATTTTACTGTATCAAAACGTGCATTGATGATAAATCCCCATGATTACAACATAGATAAGAGGCGAGGAACAGCCGAAAATGTTCGGCATCGGTTGGCACTCTTCGGCTGTTTCCCCAGTATGACGAATATTTCGCCAGGCAAGTGAGGGAAGGCTGGCAAGTCGTTTCAAATATCGCTCCTCTGGAGAGAGACAGAGAAGAACAATGGCCGTTGGCTTGTTCCACTGATGTGTACTGTACTTTTTCTATTTAATTTTACCTTAGTTTTGTATATTTGCTTAAATAAAGTTATTAACATGTAAATGGCGATTCAGTCCTACATAAGGAATTGGCACCTAATTTAAGGCCTCTTCAACGTTAACGAAGATTTGTTTATGCAGGGATTAGAAGAACCTTTTGTCCCGCCTTCATGTGCTATCCAAGTGTGAATCAAATAAGCAAGGTTAGAGGTAAAAAATTAAAAGAAGATTGAAACTGTAAGTATTGCTTTCCAAGTCTTAATTGCGACAGTGTATTTTCACGTGAATTGTGCGTGCACTTCAATCATAAGCCGCGTACACATCTGAGCACGAACGGTATCCAGGCGTGGCCAGTCCGAACGGATGCCTCGTTCGTGGTATTTTGTTTAAATAGCGTACAGATCTAAGCACGCATGGTAGCGAGGCAAGCATGAGGCAAGCTCGAACACCATCCGCCCGGAGTCGGTACTTCAAAGAGAATTCGGTTCACCGTGGGCGGTGTTTTTGTCCGGACACGTTCACACGCGTACCGTACGGCTCATTCAGTACCGTACACACCTGAGCACAAAGAGAATTCGTTCGTGACGACTTATTGTTAAAAAAGAAAAAAAGACGCTGGTGGATGACTAGCATGTATAGAAATAGGTCGTTCAATAACGGTCAATTGCTACGAAACAATATGTCTCGAAAATAAGAGAATAGCCATACTCTCATTCAGTTACATGACCTATAACTTAAGAAATAAGCTGCGTGTAAGCAATACGTTTTTTTGAGGAATCATCAGTTTCCAAAATGTCGAATCCAGTTTTGATGACACCAGAACAGCTTCAAGCTCTCATGAATGACTCACGCACTAGTCACTTCCCAAACTCAAACCCTATCACCAGTACTCGGTGGAAATTTTTCGAACTGCGCTTCGCGATTCTTTGGTAACAAAGGTGAGGGTGTTGAGGCCTTTATCAATGCTATTAGCATTTACAAAGATGCGCGAATATTTCGGAAGAAAATGCAATCCGTGGCTTACCCATGTTGTTTGACAGTAACGCTTCAACCTGGTGGCAAGGAATCAAGTCGACTGTATCGACTCGGGATGAAGCTTTGGCAGCTTTGCGACATTCTTTCGGCTATGCCGCCGTATCAGATTTTCAAAATTGTTTTCACGACAATTACGTGACAAGGAACCTGCCGATACCGTTGTAAATTCTGCTTGTGCGACGAATCAAAACTGGTTGGAACTCATCAGATTGACATGATTTATGTGTTACTACATTGCAAGATTAGACGTAGGTTACCGAGGGAACAAATTGACACCTTTTCGGATTTAATCGAGAAAGCTCGATCCATTGAAGATACTCTCAATGAGGTTGTACATGTTGCAAAGCAACCGAGCCCAAATCATGACAAGACACGAATTCATCCCAAATGTAACTTTTGCAAGAATTTTGGTCATCTACAGACCAATTGTGGGAAATATGCTACTACTCAGTCTACAGTAGCTTCACCAAGCACTACTGCAAAACCTACTACGTCTGCGAATATCAGTTGTTTTGGCTGTGGAACGCCAGAATATATACGTTCCCAGTGCCCCAATTGTAGAGTTCGTACTTCAGCACATAGTACGCCTTCTTCAGCTGTAAATGCTATCGATGTTTCTAGTGCAGACACATCATGCTTCGATGTTCTCATGACAGAAATTTGTTCAGTGGACATGAAATCTAGGTCGATGGTTCAAGTAGAAATCAGAGGAAGACGAGGTCTTGCCTATATCGATTCTAGTGCTTTTCGCACCATTGCAGAAAATTTGTTATACTCTCATTTTTGTGAGTGAAATTTGCCTTATGCCAAGTACATACGAATTTTTTGAAACCGACGTGGTACTTCAAGGAAAAAGACGTACTACATTCTTAGCGATGCCTGAGCATAACAATAGCAAAACACCTCATTAACCCATTATTGCCCAGCCGGTAATTTCACTTACCAGTACTTTAAACAGCTGTAAAGCTAATAATATTTAAAAAATAAGCTTTTCTTTCAATTACGCTATAACTGTCTTTTACGAATACATGAAATTTGAAGGATACATACATTTTTAAATTCATGTGCCTTTGGCAAACGTTTTCGAAAAGCTCCAAAAATGGACATATTTTGAGATAAATATGAAAATCATATAAAAAATGAAATTGGCTAACAGCTAACTGTTTCTGAGCAACAATTCTTATCAGTTTTCTTACGTATAAGCAACAATTTAAATTAGTTTGACTAAACGCTCGAAAAATCCTCGCATATCCTTCTAGTAAGTTTACTTACCAATGGGCAGAAACGTGTAGCAAATTAGGCAAGATTCTATAAAATCGCTAACAAAAGCAAACTATTCCCAATATAAACGCTGTGTACTCAACACATATGCTTTGCTTACCATGGTTGCTTAATTTGTATTAAATTCTATTTGTAAAATGGGGAGTCCCCTTTATATTTCGTACTGACTAGTGAGATTAGTCTACATCATTGCACTTTTTAAACAAGATCTCAGTTTTGCTTTAGATTTTTTTAGACGTAGAGGAAGTGTTAGTGTACTAAAAGTGAAATAGTTATTTTTTATTCTCAAAATGCCATCAAAAAGGTTTTTAAAACTAGAAGAAGTAGTTGCCATTTTAGAAAATGAAGATGATGAAGTTGCATCCTCGTCAAACGTCAATGTTGTATACATTCCACCTGACACAGACGATGTTTCCGATGAAGAGCACATTGATGATAACATTATGGATGAAAATGATCCACTTGTTGTTGAAGTAGCTGGGACAGTTGAACTTCAATCTGGATCGGGCGACGAATCTGAAAATGATACAATTGATCAGTTTTCCGCTAAATGAAATAAACCTACAACTGCAGCAAAAACACACAAGTGGACAAAAAAACCATTATCGTTTGATGGAACTCCAGTTAATATTGAAGAAGACCGCGTTCGTGATGTTGTGGAAAAGCCAAATAGAAAATCTCCAATAGAACTATTTTATCTTTTTTTTATGACGAACTGGTTCATATGATTGTTGAGCAAACTAATGTATATTTGTTGAGCCGCATGATATAAAACGTTTTGTTGGATTTTTGTTCTTTACCGGCTATTATAAATTACCAGAATGGAAACTATATTGGTCAAAGGATCCATCTTTTGACGTTGGAATTATTTCTAATGTTTTTCCAAGAAATCGTGCCGAAATGATAATACGATATATTCATTTATCTGACAACAACAACATTGATCCAACAGACAAATTCGCTAAAGTGAGACCATTAGTAGACTTAGGCAACAAACGTTTCATACAGTTTGGAGTATTTGCTCATAATTTATCCATTGATGAGGAAATGATTCCATATTTCGGTAGGCATTCTTGTAAGATGTTTATAAAAGAAAAACCCATTGGCTTTGGATTTAAGGCTTGGCGTCTGACTTCATCAAGCGGATATCTTTACAACCTAAAACTCTATGGCGGTTCGTCATCAAATTATGACAAATCTATTGGATTAGGGGTTGATACTGTATTCAGTTTGTTGAAGGTTGTAAAATCGCCATCCAGTCATACTATATATTTCGACAACTTTTTCAGATCGTACAACCTAATGTGCCTTCTAAGCACAAACCACTTTCTTGCTACAGGTACATATTTGTTCTTTGTCTTTCTATATATTGTAGTTCTGATAAAATATTTCAACCCCGTTCGAAGCAATAGAATCGGTGGAGCTCAACTACCAGAGAAGATGACAAAGGGTGAAAGTGCATTTCTGTTTAATCGCACGAATGAAGTGTTGGCCATACGAGAGACAACGCACTTGTCACCGTTCTGACAAACCACGGCACAGTGGATTTAAAATCAAATATCAAACGCTATGATCGAGTGACGAAAACGCATACCAACGTAAAATTCCTAACGCTATTGCGCAATCTAACAAACATATGGGTGGAGTGGATCTACATGACAATGCTAACTATAGAATTGCTGTACGATAAAAAAATTGTGGTGGCCATTGTTTATAAATTTGCTTGGTAATATGACGGTAAATGCATGGAAACTGCATGTGTTGGTTTCAACAAAAGAGGGAATAAAACCACTGTCGCAACTACAATTTCGTGCTAGAGTTGTAAATGAACTGCTGACCGGTACAAGCCCACCCGGAAGTGAACAACTTTCACTACCAAAAGACCATTCGCCGCAATTACCAAACCTTAACAAAACAATTCATTGTATTTCAAAACGCTCTGGAAACCCAAGGCGTTGTGTGGTTTGTCATACCCACACACCGTATGAATGCCAAGTATGTAGTGTGCGTTTACATCAAAAATGCTTTTCAACATATTCAAAGCACACGTAACAGAATTAAAAAAACAAAACATAAAAGTGTAAAGTTTTAATTTTTGTAGTGAATGTACGTTTCTTTTAAAAAATGTTTGTTTATTTTTTACTTTTCAATAAATATTTTTTACGAAAATATGAATTTCATTGTTGGCAAAGTGCTTGTATATTATTCTGAAAACGCTTCACATATTTGCCCACTGGTAAGTAAACTTACCATCTCAGATTTCAAAAGCCAATCGCTGCATTTTTATAAAAATTGGAATATACCTTAGTTAGACCCAAAAACACCTACATACAAAGTTTCATAGAAATTGGTTGACGTTTTCGGGTACCGGGCAATAATGGGTTAACGATGCTGGTATAGTTTTAAACATTCCTAAGTAGCAATGGTTTTTCGAAGAAGATTCTTCCACCAAATTTTGTTTCTTCTCAGAACCTCTCGTGAACAAGGAGGTGTAAGGAAACCACTAATTGGCACAAAGAATAAGAAGGCTACATTGAATTTTGCAAAAAGATATCAGCATTGGACAGCATCGGATTGGCGGAAAGTGCTTTTTTCCAAGTCCAAATTTCAAAAGTGATGGTCGCAAGTACGTAGGACGTCCATATTTGCAACTTTCGAGAGATATCTAAATGATTTGGAAGATGTTTTTGAGAGACTCCAGCTATTCAAGCTTCATGTAAATAGTGGCCACCGTACCTTCAGTGCCGATAGTGTCAAGTTCCTTGGTCACATAGTGGGTAAAGATGGTATTAGCCCCTGTCCGGATAAAATATCCGCAATTGTGAACATGAGAGCCCCTGAATATGTAAAATAAGTTTTCAGCTTCCTACAGAGCCGTTCATGGTTTCCAAGATTTGTTCCAAATTTTGCTGAAATTTCTAGAACTAAGCCTAACAAGGAAAACTTCTAATTGGAAATGGGGACCCGATCAAGAAGATGCTTTCAATCAGCTAAAAAAGTTATTGACTACTGCACCTGTGTTACGTCAAGCTAACTCAACCAAGTTGTCTGCTGCCCCCTGCGCAGAAGAATTAGCATACAACCGTACGCGAAGCTCTGGCTTTAGTATGAGCATTTTCGAAATTTCGTGGACATATCGAAAACTCCAAGGTCATAGTGAAGAATGACCACCAACCCCTTCAATGGCTGATGTCGTCGAGGTCTCCAACAGGACGTCTCGCTCGATGGGCGCTGGCTTTACAACCTCACGTTTTAACGATTTAATATGTAGCTGTACGTCCGATACGTCGAGTCGCCCTATCTGTCATGATAAGAAACAAGGTGATACTTGCAATGTACGTCTCGTAACCGTCAATCTTCCCGTTGATGACATGAAGGCAACACGAGAAAACCAGCTTTCTAATCCCGATCTCGGAATAATATGAAGACGCGACACATTCGATTCTCGCAAAAACATTATAGCACCGTAAAGGTGACCTAAACTGTGATAAATTATCTAAATAAAAGTTTTATGAGAAATGCCTCCCAGGGTCACAATTTAAGGAAAACGGTCTTATCTTTAAATGTTTACGTTACATTCAAATGGAGCTTTGTTATGTATTTAATCTCATAAATATAATTTATAGTACATTATAATAACTTTTATCCTTTTTCTACAAATATACGTTTAAATATTAATATAGTTTTCAGTAATTTACCAACATTTTCACTTTTTCTGAGATGTTAAAATGTATGAGTTTCTAGATGACGTTGGTAGCAACCAGTACCAACTTAAATAGATGTATATTTATATAATTCTTCTTATTCTTCTTCGAATCGGACTATTGTGGAAATTAAACGTAGGTTAAACGAATAATTGTCGTATACAGAAAAATTGATTGATGAACGAACTTGCGTATTCTTATGATTTTTTCTGTATTTGCTAGTCGTTACTTTGAGAAAACTTCAATGTGTAATTTGCGTTAATTTATTTGGTATTTCACTGATTCACACCATATATTCATTGCATTACATATATTCTTGATTCGTTTAGTTGGTTGTTTACTAATTGCTGTGTTCCTTTGAATTATTAAATATAATCAAAATTTAAAATGAATACAAAAATACGCTCTGGAAATATTTTAAGATTAAAAGTGTAGCTTGATAAATTTTTATAAGAGAAAATAAAAGTATTTTTGTAAAAATTTTCAAACGATTTTACTTTAAAATGTGTACAAGAATTGAAAGAGCAATATACAAATAAATACATATATCATCGACGAAATCTAATAATTTCACGGTCTTCTATTTCTGCTTCAGCTGCTTTTACAACTTCCACGACAGACACGTTAGCAATTTCGTTGTAATTTGCCATTTTTTCTTTATTACCCTTCTTATATTTCCCAAACGATTCAAGCGAAAATTGTAATTCGATTGGTGTTTATCGTTCGAAGTAAGACGGAGCTAAAATCGACCACGTCCACGTCCATCCTTAATTGCGTTCAAAACGAAGAACAAGGGGACTTGTTCTTTGTCTCGTGGACATTCTCTAGGGTTTAATGGGTTATACAATAACCCTGCTAAACGAAAAATTGCACAGTCCGATCCAATTTCAACTCGGTACATCTTTTGTCAAAATTATACCGAGCCAAATTTCACGGAATATGGGATTTTCTTCGTCCGCTAGAACTTATTGTATCTTTTGCAGCCCACCACGAGGACTCGATTACATTGGTATGCGCATCTGTATCAGGATCCTTAAAAGTCAAAGAATGATTTACCTTCAAATGCTCATACCCGTGCAATGAGAGGCAGTCATATGCCTTCCAATAATCACTGATGACCGTTGTTCCCAATTCAATCCATTCACGAATAATCGGAAGCAATGTGTCAGCAGACCTGCAAATAAAAGGAAAATTATTAAAACAATTATGGTTTCACATACAAAATATATTAAAGTATTCAACGCGATCTAACCTGGCCAAAATCACTCCGCTCCGCGCCACCCGACCCAAAACGACCCCACATCATCCGGCTCAAACCACCCATCACCTGGCACAAATCCACCACACAACACAACCCAAAACCACCCCACACAACCCGGCCCAAAACCAACCCACACCGCCCGACCCAAGACAACCCCACACCATTCGGTCCAAAGCACCCCACACCACTCGACTCAAACCTACACAACTCGACCCAAAACAACCCTACACCATCCGGTCCTAAACCACCGTACGCTGTCCGAACCAAGACTCCCACTGCAGACGAAACCACTCGAAGCCAACCCAACCTGGCCGAAACCACCCTACCCGAGCAGAACCACCCACCCTCATGCCAAACTATATTAAGGTGATTAAATCTTACCGATCTGGAACGGCAACCATGAAAAATCTGCCCGTACCTCGTTCGTAGCCTCCAAAAACCGATTGCCCCTCTACAAAATGTCCACGATGATACTTTCTTTTTCCAAATATGTACTCGTCAATCTCTACGATTTTACCTGGGCCCCCTAACTTTTCTTTTTGTAGTACAATATATACGCATCTAAAACAACCTTACGGCAAAAGGACGCCCAATCTATTGCTTGCGATACGTAATTCATCACAAATTAAAGTTAGGGGACTGTTGGAGACCCAAAGAAACGAATCCTAAAATTTGGAAAATGGAAAGTTTCGACTTAAAGAAAAAGCGTCCCTGCCCCAAATTTAGGAGCTCCCCCCTCCGCACCGCTCTAATTTTTTAAATCGGTTTAATTTCAGTGAGTCGCATCGCCATTTAAGTCTATCACACCTAGTACAAAAAATCCTAAATATAAAGTATACAACAAATGCACGTAATACTCACCGATTTCTTTCCTCCTTTAATTTCAGTGGAGATCCACAACGAGGGCACATGGAGTTAATCCCCACTGCATTAGTTGCTGACCCATTAGTATTTCTTTTCTAAATTGCACAATTTGTATAAATCAATTAAAATTACGTGAGCCATTTAAAATACAATGACAATGACAATATTATACTTGAATTATTTTGGAAGAATATAGTCCAGGAATTTTAGCATCGTTTCCGAGATATATGCAAGAAGGCGTTCTTCAAGATAGCGGCTAACGCTCGCGATTACAGACGGCACAAACTTGGTTTTATACTTAGGGGATACCCTTTGACATAATCTAATCGAAAAATCAATTATCAGGATTTTTTGCGGAGCGGATATCTAAAAATCCTGAACTAATAAGAATAAACATAAAACTGCACTTTTATTTAAGTTGGTACTGGTTGTGCAATAATATCAGGACTCGTCCCGGTCGATTTTTGCATGTTTGTATCTTCGGGTGACGCAGCAGCAGAGGACCTCCCCTCTGGTGGTACTCAGGCACTTTGCGTATGGTTATGATCTTTTCTGTACATATTTGTGTCTTTTTCGCGAGGTTGTTTTGGATTAGTATATCATACATAAAGAAAAGTTAGGGGGCCCAAGTAAAATCGTAAAGATCTACGAATGGTAGCAACCAGGGATAAATATGAGGACGCGTCCCGGTCGATTTTCGCAAAAAAGTTATAGCACTGTAAAGGTGACCTAAGAAGTGATAAATTATCTTAATAAAAGTTTTGTGAGAAATGCCTCCCAGAGTCACAACTTCAGAAAAACGGTCTTACCTTGAAGTGTTTACGTGACGTTCAAATGGAGTCTTCTTATGTATTTAATCGCATAAGTATAATTTATAATACATTTATAATAACTTTTATCCTTTTTCTACAAATATACGTTCAATTATTAGTATAAGTTTCAGTAAATAAATTTGACATTTGACTGGTAGCTACCAGTACCAACTTAAATAGATGTATGTTTATATAATTTTTCTTATTCTTCTTCGAAACGGTTTATTTTTGAGGTTAAACGAATTATTGCCGTATATGGAAAAATTGATTGATGTACGAACTTGCATATTCTTATGATTTTTTCTGTATTTGCTAGTCGTTAATTTAATAAAAATTCAATGTGGATTTACGTTAATTTATTTGGTATATCACTGATTCACATCATATATTCATTGCATTACATATATTCTAGGTTCGTTTAGTTGTTTGTATATTAATTGCTGTGTTTTTTTTTTGAATTAGTAAATATAATTAAAATTTAAAATGAATACAAGAAATACGCTCTGGAATTATCTTAGGATTAAAGGTGTAGTTTGATAAATTTTTATAACAAAATAAAAATATTTCAGTAAAAAATTTTCAAACGATTTTACTTTTTAAATGTGTCCAAGAATTAGTAGAGCAATATACAAATAAATACATATCTGGGCTCGGATAGCATAAGGCGATATGCGCGTGACCCCATGCTGCCTAGTAGGAAAGGGAGGGGATGCCAGGCGAGAACTCGCCGGTTCAACACAATATTTTAATTCATCGCGAAATAATTTTGAAATCGCGATATCTCAGTAAATAATGATCCGATTGAGATGATTTTTGGCGGAAATTACTCGTGAATTTTCAGCGCTTCTGACGATATAAACAAATTGGTCAATTCTTTTCGATTTTTATACATAGCTTATCCACGAAGTTTACATAACTGCAAACTGAAAAACAATTGTGTAAATACTGTAATTAACAAAAATTATTCCACGTACTCCATAAACAATATTGCGAAAGCTCATATCGACGGAAGAACATTTGCAGCTGAGAGTAAATGAACGAACTGTCAGCCGAGTTCTCAACGCCATTACGGCATTATGTTCGTTGAAGTTGAAACACATACATTCTTACATTGTTCATTCATATTGCCAGAAGACTCACCCATTGTTTTGTACTGATCGCCATCCGTTCGTTTTTATAAACACTGCGAATCTTTTTCAAAGCGCGGCTCATCAAAGGGCGCGCTTCTTATTATGTTTTGATGGTTTTCGGCGACTTCGCAAGATCAGCTTTTTTCCAAAAAATGAAATACAGTCGAGTCTCGTTTATCTTCAGTCCTCCAAAACTAACGAGTTTCGTTTATATAAGTCGGCAGGGGTCCCCACTACCGCCACCGTGGTAATGCCAACTGGAATTGCGTCACCTCCACCCCTACCATTTTCTTCCAAGCTCACTCTAGATTCTAGCGTGACGGTGAAATTGTGGAACATGGAGGGAGCGTGGAACTTAAAATAAACGAGACTCCCAAGTTAAGATAAATGGAACTGAAAATACATGAGCCTCAAGATAAACGAGACTCGACTGTACATTTCTCCGCATTTTCGGTTAGACAACAGTCGAGTACGGATGTATCCTCTTATGTTCCGAATAATTTGTGAATTCTGTACCAATAATGGCCCTTCCGAATAATAAACAAATAGGGCGTAAGCGAACAAGAAACGAAAGTATGTGGAAATGTGACGTTGCTAAGAAAGCAAAAAATAGGGCAATGAACAATTTTTAGGAACTCTATGAAATTATTGTTTTCCAATAGAAAATATCATACGTTGTTCGCAAAGAAATGTTTTACTTGTGTGATTGTATTATTCGCTTTTAGGGTGGAGTACAATCTTCACACACGGAACAAGATTTGCATAACGTTATTATGCCGCACGAAATATGCAAAATTTGCAAGTATCATTTTTCGCAGGGTCAAAAGTACGTATCCAGACTCACCGGTGAGACTAAACCTGCTAAAGTTTTCCAAGCACCCACCGAATGTTGTAAAAACGATTGTTTCACGAAAATCGAATTATTTCAATAGAAGAGGCCTTTCGACGAGTTCTATCAAGGAATTGGTGACTATGATGGTCAAAGTATTCTACTGAAAGGTATGATGAAAAGCGTTGCTCCAGCATCAGAAAAGTCTCCAAATAAAAGATAGAAATTGCTGTGGGAATATCGTTTTTCCCAACAATATGGAGGAAATGAAGAGATGAGAACTTGTCAAGGTTTTCTATGTAAAGTTCTTCATATCACTAAGAAAAGATTCAAAAAATTGTAAATAACGAGTGTTTCAAAGATAAACGTGGGGGATTCAGATTCACTGAGACTTTTACAAAATTTCCAGAAGAAGTCAAACAAATGATACAAGATCATTGCGAAAGTATTCCACATAGTGAATCTCACTACGCCAGAGAATCTTCAAAATTGTATTATTTCCGTGACGCCAGCTTAACTTTGAATAAATTGTACGAGAGTTTTGTAAATTACTATAAGAAGAAAACGAATAGTGATGAAGCTCTCATAAAATGTTCGACGTACTGTAAGTACTTCAATCATTTCGTGAATTTTACTTTCGATTTGCCAAGGATAGATATTTGTAATGATTGCTATCGATTCGAGAAACTCGGAATTCTTAATAGTGAAGAAGCACAAAGGCATACAAAAAATTAAATGTGTGCAGACACGAAGAAAGCAATGTTATTGGAAGCTGGAACATCTTTTGTGCCTTGAATTTGATTTTGCCGCAAATCTACCGATGCCAAAACTGCTCGTCAATGCCCAATTTTATCTTCGATTACTTTGGTTCAATGTATTCAATGTGCACGTACATCAAACTGATCGGAGGTATATGTTCACTTTCGTCGAAGGTGAATTGAAAAAGGGTGGCAACACGATTTGCAATTTTCTATTACACGTCATCCAAAAAGAATTAGGCTTGGACCCGCCGAACAGAATATTGCTGTTTTCGGATAACTGTCCTGCACAGAACAAGAACTATACCCTTGCAGTATGTCTTTCCTTGCTTGCTAGACAATACGGAATTGAAATCCAATTTTTGTATCCCGTACGTGGGCATTCGTATTCGCAATGTGATAGTAATTTCGGGGCGTATGGCAAAAAAGAAAAAGGAAGAATGTATCGAGACAGAACGCGAATATATCGATTTAATAAGGAGCGCCCAAAATCCTCCCTTTCATAGTATCGGAGCGCAATGACTATGCGGTCAAAGATTTCGAACGAGAATTTCAGGAAAAGTTCAAGAAAACCAAAGAATTTTCGAATTACTGAGGCAGTTAGGCTTCATTACTATCCGAAAAAAGAGACGTTAATTGTACGAGAGGACGAGAAAAAATTCAAAAAGCAAATCTCTCAAAAACAAGTAACTATTTAACTATGTATAGATTGCGAACGAAATTAATATGTATTAGCAACAAGAACTGACAAATGAATCCTAAATAAATTTTGTTATGAAACTATTCAAACGTGTGATGAATCATCTTTTGGCAATATAATTGAATAATGTAAGTATGTATGTGTTTCAAATTCAACGAACATAATGCTGTGATGGCGTTGAGAACTCGGCCGAGAGTTCGTTCATTTACTCTCGGTGTTTCTGCAAATGTTTATCCGTCGATATGAGCTTTCGCAATATTGTTTATGGAGTACGAGCAATAATTTTTTTAAATTACAGTATTTACACAATTGCTTTTCAGTTTGCAGTTATGTATACTTCCCGGATAATCTATCGAAAAGAATTGACCAATTTGTTTATATCGTCAGAAGCGCTGAAGATTTACAAGTAATTTCCGCCAAAAATCATCTCAATCGGATCATTATTTACTGAGATATCGCGATTTTAAAATATCGCGTTGAGCTGACGAGTTCTCTCCTGGCATCCCCTCCCTTGTCTACGAGGCAGCAAGAGATCACGCGCATATCGCCTTATGCTATCCGAGCCAAGATATGTGTATCATCGACGAAATCTAACAATTTCATACTCTTCTATTTCTGCTTCAGGTGCTTTTACAATTTCCACGACGGACACGTCAGTAATTTCGTTGTAATTTGCCGTTTCTTCTTTAATACCCTTATAATACACAAACGATTCAAGCCAAAATTGTAATTCGATTGGTGGGTACCGCTCGAAGTAAGTCGGAGTTAAAACAACACCTACTAGTAATCAGGCCTGACAACCATTTTGTGACGTCACCATGAGTAAGCTTACCGAATGCAACGAATTAAATAACATTTTTAAAAAATCTTAGAATATTAGTTATTAATTATTCTTTCAGTTATTGAAATATGATTGTGAAGGTTCAATAAAACACAATCGTTGCTAGTTTGAATTATGTTTATTACCAACTAAGAATATTATTACAATAACAAAGTATGAGGTGTCTTTAAGCTTTACATTTAATGTATATTTTTTCAAACCTTCTGTACTCTTTGAATTTTTCTTTTCTTTGTTTCCCGTACGCCAATAACTTCATTTTTCTTTTGATATAATTGCTTAAAAGAATATTTGTGGCTGCTTTAACAAGAAGATACAAAATACTATCTATTGTATGTTTTTTTTTTTTTTGATTAGAGTTGGAATCTGTGAGGCAGATATCATTGCTATTTAAAATATTTAGAGATAATTTAATAACTACGTCTCTCTGAGAAGTATGTTTTAAAAAAGATTGTTCATTTTTCTCGGATATTAAATTTTGAATTGTAAGATAAGTATAAACAATGACATTAACAACATCAGAATTTGGATATTGGAGGCCTCCTCTATCTATATTGCGTATAAGACTATAATGTGCATCTAAATAATCAATACTGTATTCTTTATCTAAAACTAAGAACTTTTGACAAATTTTACATTTATAACGGAGTTTTAAGATTTTTTTATTTTTCTACAAAACTGTTACTTAAATTTAAATGTGAATTCAGATACTCTAACACAATAGCAAGAAACTATATATATGAACAATATATCAGATTTTACAAAACAAAAACGTATGACCACTCGTGTACGCGCACAATCAGCACTCTCTCGCTCTCTGGCTATTTATATATATGTCCCCGTCTCCGTCTCTCGCTCGATTGCTCACCGCCCGTATACGGGCCGATCCGTTACAACCTCCCCTATGGTTCAGAAATCGTCCCGATGAGGAACCAGAACTATGGTTTTTGTTCTTCGGCGGTCGTCCTCTGGGCCTAATAGGCATCTTAGGAAGATGAGAGTCCTCTCCATCACGACATTTGGCTAAGGCAGACACGTGGTATTTTCCTAATGGTATTTCGGGCGTCCGTGGATCAGAGATTTGACAAGACGTTGGTGAAATAATTTTCGAAACAATATAAGGTCCGTCTCATCGTGGAGCAAACTTGCTTGTTTTCTTCCTATTGGTACTGCTTAGAAAGGGTTTGGTTACCAAAACTTTATCTCCTGTGCGAAAAGGGGATGTATTACGATTTCGTTTCTTGGCATAAACTCTTTGGCGGTCTTGTTGGACGTCGTGCGTGTCTCTAACGTCAAGTATGGTGTCAGCTAATTGGTGCAAATATGGAGTTATCTCCGGCACAAAATTGTCGGAATTTACAATTTCTCTGAGATCATGCCTAACGTCATCCCAAGTACGAAGGTCGCGGCCAAAAGTCAAGTAAGCAGCACTATATCCTGTGGTTTCACCTCTAGCAGTGTTCATGGCAAAGCGAATAGCTGGGAGCTTTTCCATCCAACTAGTATGATCATCACCTACAGAAATAGCCAATCGAGGCTTTAAGTCTCGATTCTTTCGTTCAACCATATTTGCTTGAGGGTGATACAAAGGTATAAGATGTTGCTGTATACCTAGGCAATGGGTAACATGTTGCATTACATTGCTTACGAATTGTACTCCATTATCACTTATCATTCTTCTGGGCATTCCGTGCCTCATAAAAATTTCGGATACCAATACGCGAGCACACTACTCCGCAGTAGCTCTGACTAATCCAAATAACTCAACCCCGTATGGTAGACATCTTCGACGATGAGAATCCATCGGTGTCCTTCAGGTGTTTCTGGTAAAGGACCGAATAAATCAACAGAAATGGTCTCGAACCGTTGTGCAAATGCAGGAGTCTGCACTAAACCAGCAGGTTTTTGATTTGAAGCCTTGTATCTTTGGCATTCCGGACACTTCTTTATGTACTCGGTAATGTAGCGACGCATGCCGACCCAATAATACTGACTGGAGATTCGGCGGATAGTACGTTCAACTCCATAGTGAGCAGCTGTTGGAGCATCATGGTACTCACGCATCACACGTTCTCTTTCCTGTGCAGGTACTACCAATACTGCCTCTTCATTTTCATCATCCGGGTGATAGCGATAGAAAACTCCTTTGCTCATGATATATCCTCGATCAGTCCATTTGGAATATTCATCTTCATTGTCTTTAACATTTTCGAAAGAGTCGATGATCTTCAATTTCGGGTCGTTTAGCTGACCTTCTCGAACATCAGAAGGTGATCTAGCAGGCAAATCAATTGTAAATGAGCAAATATCACATTCCTTTTCACTGTCATGATCACAAAATGGCCTAGATAAGCCATCAGCAATAACATTACATCGTCCGGGGAGTGTATTCTATTTTCAGATCGTAACTTTGTATTAACAAAGCCCATCGAGCAAGTCGTCCAGTAGGAGACTTAAGGGTCATTAGCCATTTTAGGGGCTGGTGATCACTTATGGTCAGAGAGGCGACAAATAAATAAGTTCGATTCGTCTAGCGAGTCACCCAAGCGAAGTATGTATGTATATGTTTGTCGCTGGACCTCGCTGACTAGTCAAGCGTTCAATTGTAGGCTTTGCAGTGCGGTACGTAATCTGCTAAAATCAATGAAAAATTTTTTTTTTTATTCTAGAATTGTCTTTCTACTTATTTTATTATACTGTATAATAAACATGGACCGACACATGTTAATAATTTATTAATAAGAAAGTAAAGATGAAAATGTAGTTTTACATTGTTGGATTTAAATTTTAAGCAACTATGGAA
Organism: Chrysina gloriosa; assembly: GCA_038088585.1. Lineage (NCBI taxonomy): Eukaryota > Metazoa > Arthropoda > Insecta > Coleoptera > Scarabaeidae > Chrysina > Chrysina gloriosa. The sequence continues at coordinate 38,125,479 of CM076090.1, read as the reverse complement.
GATCGTCATTCTCGCTATTAAAATGAGTGCAATATGCATTAATTATTATATGTTTCTCTAAATTATCTATTGTAAATTGCGTTCTTTGAGATGTAAAAATAGTTTTGAATTTCGAGAAAAATCTCTCGGCCTCACAGCTTGTTGCAGGCGCATAGGAAAAATGTGAAATAACCTCTCTGCATTTCATGTAGTACTGATTTTGGTCGTTAATTGTGTTGTTTGAAATAGTAGTATTATAGTCTGGATTACGTTCTATTACAGCTTTAATTTTGCTTCGTATTTTCTGGTCTATAGGAGCATCAATCATTTTCAGGGTCGTAAACAGTGACCCTAATTTTTCAAAGGAATCACGTAATTTTAAATTTCGAGTTTCTAAATATTTAATAGTTTTTGGTATTTCTACAAAATGTGTGCGAATAAATTTTAGTTTATCGGGTAACTCTTCTCTAACAATTAAGTCCTTACATTGTCTAATACTTTGTGCATCATCTTTTAAGTTAAGTATAAAAGGTTTTAAAACAGACAAATGCTGTTCATAGAAGAATGCAGCTTCTAACCACGTACCCCAAGGCGTAACAATAGGTTCTGGTGGTAAAGGAATATCTGGACACATGTTTTTATATGCAGCTACTCTAGCCGGCACCTTTACCAGTATCTTTTAAATAAACTAATTAATGAATTTATTTCAGGAAATTCTGACCGGATTAATTCGGCAATTCTATGTATTCCATGAACAATACACGTTAAATGTAGCATATTTGGAAAACATTTCTTAAGCAGCTTTCCCGTTTTTAGCATAACACTAGCGGCATCGGATATAAAGAGCAAAACCTTTGTAGGGTCGCCATTGCATATGTTATCTAAACTCTTAGTAACAATATCACATAACTCTTCGGCATTGATAGTGGCTCTAAATTTTGTGGCTGTCAAGGATAGAGGTGGCTTTTCTGGATGCAATGTACCCACTACAACATTAACAACACATCTTCCCGTAATATCAGTAGTTTCATCTGCGCTAATCCAAATATAATTTTCACCTAACTTGAAGCGTATTTGATCAATTGTTACTTTAAACTGTTGCGGTATGTAATATTTTCTAATTGTTGAATGATGTGGAATATCTTGTTTTGTATATTTCTTAAGAAACTCACACGATTCTTTAGTTTATGCAATGGAATATTTGCGCTAAGAAATGCTTTGCATAAATCATTAAAAAATTGTTTATTAGAAGATTTTCTTAAGTTTTGAATATGTTTTTTTCTTTGTAAATGTTGCTCTAACGACTGTTTACTTCGAAAACTTCAATTTTGTGTACAAATTGTGCAATGTACCTCCTTTGCATTTACTTTTACAAACACATGACCATATTCTGCTAAAATACGGGGCATTCTCAGCATTGTGGAAATCTGTTCCTCAAAAAACAACAAAGTAAAACCACGGAGTAGGTAGTAGAAAAAGAAGGAAAAAGTAAAAAAGTAAACAAAAATAGTACGATAGTTAAAAAATATATACATATAACGAAAAATCGGGTTTATGGAAAACGCAACGCCTTTTATACGTCAAGATAATAATAATATTAACGAACAACAATAGCATACGCTCTACGTGAAGACTCAAATAGTACTGGCTGATAGCCTGCCCTGATACTGCCGTATCGTATGTATACATATAAGCATATTCCAATGCGCTACCCCACTCTACTTGTACTAGTCGTACGCTCGTGATAATCGAAACTTATTTATTTGTCGCCTCTCTGCTTATGACCGATACTGGAGAGCCGTCTATGTATCCACGAAATCGTTCCAATGCCCATACAGCCAATGCTTTACGTTCCGTAGTTGAATAATTTCTTTCTGCGGATGTAAGCAGGCGAGACGCGTATTCTATGGGATGCTCATTTTCTTTCTCCCCTGGAGTAGAACTGCTCCTAACGCGTATTTGCTGGCATCTGTGCGTAGAACATACGGTTTTCCTTCTTGGTTCGGTTGCAAAATCGGTGCAGAAGTTAATAATTGTTTAAGAGTATCAAACGATTGTTGTTGTTCCATTCCCCAATTCCATTTACGGTTCTATTTTGTGAGATCACTTAATGGCTTGGCTACATCAGCAAAATTTTGAATGAATCGGCGATACCAGGAACAAGTCTGTAAAAACGATAAGCATTGTTTTACACTACGCGGCGCGAACATGTTTTGTATGGCGGCTGTCTTTTCTGGGTTTACTTTAATCCCATCGGGTGTGATCAAATGTCCCAAGTATCTAACTTCGGAGCTAACAAACTTACATTTGTCACGGTTACCGTTTAAACGGAACTGTCTGAAGCGCGTAAACACTAAATTTAAATCTCGCAAATGTGCGTCAAATGTTTCCGACAAAATGATTAGATCGTCCAAGTACGTTAAAAGAAGCACGTCCTTTAAACCGGTTTTAAAACGGTCTATCATTCGTTGAAATGTCGCCGGTGCATTCTTTAGACCGAAGGGCATTCGAAAAAAACGGAAAGTTCCAAATGCCGTGCAAAACGCTGTTTTATCGCGGTCGCACTCTCGAGCTTTGACTTGATGGTACCCCGATTTTAAATCTATCGTGGTGACGTACGCGGTTCTCTTCGTTGCATGTAACAAATCGTCAACTCGCGGTAGTGGATATGAATCGCTTACCGTAACTTGGTTCAAACGTCTATAGTCTACGCACATACGTGTTGAGCCGTGTGGTTTGGGGACCAAAACCACAGGCGCTGCCCAAGGTGATTCACATTCTTCTATGATCTCATCCCTTAATAGTTGATCCAATACTTCACGAAGAACTTCCTTCTTGGCAGGAGACATGCGGTAGGGAGGTAAAGATATCGGTTCGGCGTCACCAGTGTCGATGCGATGCTCTGCATACGGTGTTGCGTTTCCCCCTTGCTGAAAGATGTCCCGATACTCCTCCAATAACGTACTCAGGCGAGAACGTTGCACTTCCGTTAAATTGCAGCCTTCATTCGGGCGAAGAACACTTACACTATTGACTTCGAGTTCGCGTATATCAGTTTCGAACATAAGTTCATACCTAGACACAGGAGAGTCACCAAAGTACCACTGCTTTTTTGCAACGTCCTGCATCTTCAACGAAAGTCAATTCCGAACAACATCAAATTATCAGCACCTGGCAGAACTAAGAACGTGGTTGGAATAATACGATTGTTCAATTTCACATTTGTACGTGTGAGTAGAACATTTTCGAGTCTGGAAGAACCATCGGCTAATGTTACAGCTACTCGTTTCGTTTCGAATAGTTTTCCTTTGTTCTTTAAGGCTTCGTATAAAGACTTACTGGCGACACTCTGTTTTGCACGACCGTGAAGGCCTTCTACCTCCACGTATAGAATGGGTCTAGGACGCGGATTTAGAGTGACGTTTTCACTAGTAAACATTGAGCAAAAGTCAACCGAAGAAGTTTCTGTACTAGCTTTACAATCTGGACAGTTGCTTCTAATGAATCCTAATTTCCCACAACCAAAACAAGAAACTTGATTTGTTCGGCTACTGGATTGCGTGGTAGATCCGTTTGCAGCATTTTTTATTTCCGTTTCTTTTGAGCGCATCTGTTTGTTTTTCAGTTTCTTACACTCCTCTTTTATATGGCCACAATTTTTGCAAAAACTGCATTTTGTTCGTTTCCGCATCTCTTGTAATTCAGAAACATCGTTAGCAGCATACATTTCCTCTATTAACCGAGCTTGGTCTAAAAGTTCCGAAAAGTTGTGTATTTTCTCACGCGGTACCTTTTCTTTGATACGATTATGCAACAATCCGTAAACCATATCAATTTGTACTTCCTCGCTTAAAGTATTTTTGGAATATTTGCAAGTATAGCGCGTGATCTGCATATAAATACATCAACTGGAGTATTTTCATCTTGTTCGTTCGCGAATAACTCTCGATAAATTTTGTACGGAGGTTTTTTCGGTCCGAACGTATTTCTTAAAATCGAAACAGCTTCTGGCCATGATTGCACCGAGTCTTTTACACCTTGCCACCAAGTTGCAGCAAAATCATCTAGCAGCATTGATAACCCTCTTAACGCATTCTCATCAGATACATGTACACAATCTTTGTACGTTTCTATCGCATCAATGAACGCAGCAACATCTGCTTCCTTAGCGCCATTCAATCTTGATGCACATTTCGAAAAATTTCCAGAATTTTGAGGTGTTTGATTTACCTGAGCCAAGGTGGTATTCTGAACACCTTGTATCAGTTGTTGTAATTGTTCATTGGTCAAGACAATTTGACTTACTGATTGCGACATTTTCTTTATCTGAGAATGAGTGCTGTACTTACTTGTAGAATCCAGTGTTTTTTCGTGATTTTGTAGTTACAGTGGTAGGTATAAAAATGCTCAATGCAAACGACAGGTTATGTATGTACCTTTCTACCGTACGCTCTGTCTGGTTTGAGTGAGATGCTCTGCCACGAACTTTTTCACTAAAACACCTAAACACTTTATAGAAATCCGCTAAATTTCACAGAGTTACTGTTTTTGCTTTTTGAGGTTAGAGGCCACGAGTTGTAGCGCCACTTCTTATAACGGAGTTTTAAGCTTTTCTTTTATTTTTCTACAAAACTGTTACTTGAATTTAAATGTGAATTCAGATACTCTAACACAATAGCAAGAAACTATATATATGAACAATATATCAGATTTTACAAAACAAAAACGTATGACCACTCGCGCATGCGCACAATCAGCACTCTCTCGCTCTCTGGCTTTTTATATATATATCCCCGTCTCCGTCTCTCGCTCGATTGCCCAGCGCCCGTATACTGGCCGATCCGTTACACATTTCAATTTTCGTAAAGCTGCTCGAGCACAGTAACCAGAAATGTAGGTAAGTATCGGCAATTGGTCTCTAACAGCTTCAAATTGCTCTTCACTATAATCAAATTTAAAATCTAAATCATCAAATGTGATATCAGAAACAGCTGCAACCTTAATTTCAGAATCGTTAGTATTTACAGGTATCTTACAAAACCTATTAGATGAAATTGTCAAGGGCAAAAGATTCTGAATTCTTATTTTAGATTCAACTTCATATACCTGTCTTACTGAAACTAAATATTGTGATCCCGCCATTGTTCTGTATTTACCAAATCGAGCTTCCAAAGCATCAGTTTATATTTTACCAGGCAGTAAATAATTGAAATTTAGTTCATTAGTGCAATATTTTGTTAATTCTAATAAGCTATATGTAGTATGTGAAATAGCCAAATGTGTTTCATTCGTAAATCTAGTTTTCTTGGCGGGCAAACTTTTCCTAAAATCTAACCAAAGCAGAAATTCTTTTAAAAATTTATAGTTCTCCTCATTTTGATTAGATAGGGGTTTTTGTAATACATTTTTAAAATGAATATCTTTATAATTTGTTTTAACAATCACAATACTTCACCACTTACACATTAAAGTAATAAAATCAGCCGTAGTTTGATAATTATTGAGATCATATTTTGATCCAATTTCTAACAATCTCTGCATAGTGTGTTCATTATAAATATTTGAAACATAGTTTACATTCTGTCGCTCTAGACTGTTCGGACACAAAGATTGTAGATTAAGTCTATAGACATATTTTACAATTTGAGAATTTTCGATTTCATACAATTGTTTTAAAGTATAAAATGAGGCAACTGATAAAGCAGTGCTGTTTGAGAAATTACCAAATGTAGGATAAGCTAAGGATTTGTGTAAATCTTTTTGATTGTAGTACAGAAAATTTTTGCTTTATATATATTAAGAAATTAGCTTCGTCTTGTTCTATGCTAGGACTAGTATTATATTTTGAACATATTTTATGAATTGTATTTGGATGTGGCAATGTAAAGCTCCCTGTGCTTCTTAAAAAGCTATATGCATGTGGTGATATTGAAAATAAAATAGTACACAATATCATGAAATCTAACGTGATTCTTTTGACAATTTAGTAAATTTATTTGTTCGCATAAAAAATTTCGTTTAGTTAGCTTGTTTTCATCTAATGACTGAGCTACAGTTTTTAAAATGTCACAAACTGAAATTAAATGGTAGTATAATGATATGATATTTTCAGTTTTACCAAAAGTTTAGAAAGTATCCAGTATGTCGATTAAATCATTTATATTATTAATGAACTTGGGAAATTTTTGACTTTGCAGATGCTGAAGTTCATTCTTGTCTATATACAACGATATTTTTAAATCTGTGTTTATAACAGCGGGTAATAAAATTGTAGGTGCACTTACAATATCAATCACAGCAAAAATAGTCATATTATCTTTTGAATTACAGTTCATTCATTGGATATATTGACATTTTTAGGCACATAATGAACTCACTAAATGTGGAAAAAGAACGCTGCTTTTCATAGTCTGCGTTTAAACGTATACTTTCTGTTATAGCATGTTCTAAATTACTATTCTCTTTTCTTTGGTTTCGTTCACTGACACTTTTTCTAACTATGGATGTTGATGAAGAAAGATAAGTTGGACAGCTTGGAAAGATAACTGGCACAGATCTTGTTTTTACATGAGGCTTTTGAAGAGGCACAATAGGCTTTTTGCCAGTATCATTATCATAATATTCACTTACCCGTTGAATACTACTTTCTGGAAAGTGTAATTCATAAAGCTACAAAGAAGGACGTATATTATGATGAGATACAACAATGCATCAACAGGATCATTATAATGCATTTGGAATTATCGTATTCTGTTAATTTACAAATGCAGGTTATGTTTATTATTAACGGCGATTAAAATGTGATTAATATTTTATTGAAAATAGATAACAAATAGCAAAAACTATAAAATGTTGCTTACTTACCTTTGAATATTGTGTTGGTTGAAAATTGTCGCGATGAATAGCCCTTACCCACTGATCTCGTAGAAGAAAACACGGCTACTTTTGGCGTGTTTTTATAGTTACCTTTGCAACTAGGGACACAACACTTATATACCATACTTACTAAAGTAAATTGCACGACCTAATGGCCTAATGTTTGTGACGTCACCGGTAAATTTTAAATCTATTGTTAGGCCTGATATACTAGTATACTTTATTTATTTATTTATTTTAACCAACGGGACGATAATATATAATAGGTAACAAAGTAATACATAAAGATTACAGAAAATAATTAAAATAGAATAGAAGCGTGTGATGCTAAATATATATAAAAAATAAAATAAATCCATTTACTTATCATACCAACAAACAAAATAAATTATAACTAAGCAATTTTTCTTTTATAGATTAAGACAAATTACACAACTGAATCGAAATTCATCGACCTTACCACCCTAATAAACTGAGTATAATCCATATTAAAAATATCTATATCGTTATTAACTGAATTTAACTCCTTTGCAATTAAGTTAATTGGACAATTATATCCATAGGGTGTTCTATGGAAATTGATAAAAAGTAATTCGTTAGTTCTTGTATTTATGCGAAATACCCTAAGTGAAAGCAAACCCAACAACTCTGGACAATCGATCATGTTATGCAAACCCTTAAAGCCAAACTTCAACAAAGAGACTCGACGACGAGTGAAGAGAGACTGAAGACTCACTATATATAAACGCTCGGTGTAACCATAATCATTTTTGTCGATATTCAACTTGAAGAGTACATAATTTACAAATTTACGTTGAACACTCTCAATCCTATTAATCTGGACGGCCGTATAAGGACACCAGACAGAACCACAATACTCTAATATAGGACGAACAATGCTTTGGTACAATGTAATAATACCTATGACAGTTGTGAAATCACGCGTTTGGCGCTTTATAAATCCACAGAGTCTGTTCGCCCTGGTCACAATATTATCAATATGTGGATGGAAACTCAGGGATGAATCGAAGAGCACCCCGAGGTCCCTGACCTGGTACACTCTGTCAACGGATTTGCCATTTATTGAATAAGGGTACTCTAATAATTTCCATTTTTTCTTCCTGCTAAATGATATGACGTTACATTTAGTGATGTTCAAAGACATGTTGTTATCCCCGCATCAAGTAAAAATACTATAGAGATCTGCCTGAAGCCCCCGGCAGTCAACCATTAAATCAACAGGGGCCGAAGATTTTTATATCGTCCGCAAAGACAAAAAATCTGCTATAGTGTATTCGGTTTTTTATGTCATTTAAAAACAACAGGAACAGTATGGGGCCTAAGTGACTTCCCTGGGGAACACTAGATGGAACAGCTATGGGACTAGACATGAAATCGCCTACACGGACGATTTGAAGACGTCCCCGCAAATATGATCGCAGCCAGCTCGACAGGTCTCCAGTGATACCATACGCTTCCAACTTCCAAACTAGCAGGGCGTGATCGACACGGTCAAAAGCCTTGCTAAAATCTGTGTAGATAGCGTCGACTTGACCACCACCCTCTAAACTTTAGAAACTTCATCGCGGAAGCTTTAGAGTCTAAAGCTTCCGCGATGAAGTGGCGGTAAATGGAGAGGTTTGTCTCGGTACTTCTGCCATTCATGAATCCATATTGTTCAGGAATAATAAGTTTGGCGTAAACAGATATAATATTATCAGCAACAATAGATTCAACAACCTTACCCAAAGCCGGCAACGCACAGATAGGGTGATAATTACGTATGTCAGAGCGGTCTCCCGATTTAAACAAAGGTAAAATATAGGTCGTCTTCCATTGTTCCGGAAAAGTTCCATATCTAAGGGAGAGGCTAAAAAGAAGAGAGATTGGTAGAGATAAGGAAGGGCTACAAAATTTTAGAAAAAATGGTGGCACCCCATCTGGTCCAGAAAAGAAAGAATTTGGTAAAGAACTCAACTTAGCGAAAACAATGTCCGAAGTGATATCCAGGGAGTTTATTGAAGCAATATTATCATAAAAATAAGGATTTGGAGTGGACGTAGAGGTGCAAAAATGTAAAACTATTGCTAATTTACTGAAACTTATACTAATAATAGAACGTATATTTGTAGAAAAAGTATAAAAGTTATTATAAATGTATTATAAATTATACTTATGCGATGAAATACATAAGAAGACTCCGTTTGAACGTAACGTAAACACTTGAAGGTAAGACCGTTTTTCAGAAATTGTGACTCTGGGCGGCATTTCTCACAAAACTTTGATTAAGATAATTTATCACTTTTTAGGTCACCTTTACGGTGCTATAATTTTTTGTTGCGAAAATCGACCCTGGTCGATTTTCGTCCCGACGCGTCCTCATATTTCTCCTTGGTTGCTACCATTCGTGGATCTTTACGATTTTACTTGGGCCCCCTAACTTTTCTTTATGTATGATATACGCGTCCAAAACAATCTCGCGAAAAAAGACACAAATATGTACAGAAAAGATCATAAGAATACGCAAAGTGCCTGGATACCACCAGAGGGGAAGTTCTCTGCTGCTGCGTCACCCGAAGTTACAAACATGGGCTGTTGGAGCACAGTCATTTCCAAAGCCGAGATGTGGAATTCTGTGTACGGCAAAAGCCAAACCGGTTGGAAACTACCATCACAAATTGGATGGATGCACTCCACTAAAGCTATTACTTCAATATCGCAAAGCATGTAGAGTCGCCGAATAACTAGTATCCGACTTCCAACTTTTAACTAGGATATGTCTGAAAATTTATTTGGTACAAATCGTCTAGGTTGTGGCTGAATTGGTAACCCAACAGTTCCACAGTTTGTTACTTCTTGAAAGACTCAAGTCATTAATCTCAAAAATCCAAGGTTGCAAGAAACCTATTATGAGCAAGATGATGAAAGTCTTTTAAGTAATTTACAAACTTTTTTCAAGGAGGCTGAAGTGACTGGGAGAAGTAACTGGTAAATAATGATGAAACCCTTAATACATACATAAGTTATCATATTGCCGAGGAAATACACGAAAATGTTTCTTCTGGCAATATAACAATTTTATCAGTGGCTTATGTTAACGGTTTTAATACCAAACGGATTCTCGCTGATGTTAATTGTGATAAATGTTTAAGTGCTTTAACTTCTGATTGTTGACTATTATGCTATCAATTTCTTTCAAAGAGTTTTCAGAACAGCAGAACAAATTAACATATCTTTCGGAGAAGTTAGTTGTGTCTGTTGGTATTGGAATTACTTTGTCAGAACAGGAATTGCAAAATTTGCAAGTAGCAAACATTCAGAAGAAAGCTGTAGCTTTTGTCAGAAAAATCGATTTTTCTTGGATTACTTCTTCAACACACTTTAATTTTGTTATAGATGGTATTGTTAAGGGAATCTGTTGTATCGGTATTCCTTGGTGCTGTACCAGACTCAACCGTTACTAACATGACCAAAACAAATCTCATGGCAAGAAGAGCAAATTGAAAATACTACAACATTAGTAAAATGTTTACGTCATATTCTAATATTTTCATTTTTCTCTCAGCCTGGTTCTGGATCCATTTTCTTTGGTTTGAGTCATTTGTGTTGTTTATATTTTTATTGTATTGTTTCGATCTTTTTTATTATTTCTTATTTCTTATTATATCCTTGATTGATTAATATTCACTCATTTCTTAAAACGCTACTGTAATTATTTTTTTTTCTTTCATATTGTTTTTAGGGTTTAATTATTTGATTCTTCTACTCCTTAGATATTTGTTTTAATATCCATTCATTATTTAATGTAAAATTCACCTGTAATTAATTTTCCTTTTCCTTTATAATATACATTTTCTTTTCAAATTTGTTTTCATCTTGTACCTATTATACCTACATATATCATCGGTGTGAAGGTAAGACTCAATAAGTTACATTTTAATCCGAAATAGATTATTAATATGTAGATGCTTATGAAATACATGCTAGCAAGTATTTACGTGTTAATAATTTATTTCGGGTTAAAATGTAACTTAGTGAGTCTTACTTTCAAACCGACGATAACCACATTTAATATTAATTTAAAATTGCCGCCAATAATTTTAAATTTCGCGGCTAATTGATATCTAACGCCCTCTTTGTCATCCTCAAATCTTGCTGTGTGAAATCGATATATACCTATCTATCTCATCGGATAACCTTTTAGCATTAAGTTGATGGTCTACAGGTAGTCTGTGGGGCTCTTACTAATATTACCTAAATAAAGCAAAGAAATTTAGTAGATTCTTTGTGTATACTAGATAAACTTAAATATCGCATACTTTTCTAAGGTAAGAAGCTCGTACTTTAGAATTAAATTACTAATAATTCATGTAAATAGAAGAGTATATCCTATTTAATACAAAAATGCCTTTATCACATCTGAACTGTGCTGTGCAAAACTGTTCTCGAACAGAAGAAGTAACAAATTTTTTTAATTTTCCTAATCCTATGAAACGCGAGCACATGCTTATGGAATGGATTAAATTGACTGGAAATTCGAAATTCCAGAGTATTTTCGCAATTGATATGTATAAAAGACATAGGATTTGTGAAAGAAATTTTATTAGTGATGATGTTTTACCAAATAAAAGATTTAAAATGAAGTTGTACCTACTCTTCATCTACCATGTAAGTAATTCTATATTAGAAAATTTTGAAATCTGTGTAAATATAGCTATATCAATTTAGATTATACAAGTACATTAGATTATAAAACATTGAAATTGTTTTACCAATATAAGAATGATTTTATAAGTTGAACACATAATATTTATTTAAATATAAAACATTGTGAACTAATTTGCATAAAAGTATATCTATCCAATCATTAATTCTCTATTACTATTGTTAGGGATTTGAATAGACTAACATTGTTGTGAAATTTTATTGGTTACTGCGATAGTTGGGTTTAAAGATGTATGCGGTCATTGGCAAATGTGTAGAGCCTTATTAGACAGTGTAGGTCAAACAAATTTCATTACAAACAAGCTCATCGAAACATTAGGATGTAAAACAGAAGATAAATTCATCCCTATTGGTGGCATAGGTCAAGTCTGTACTGAAGTAAACGAATTTGTCACCTTACATATTTCATCACGGGTAGCCTCATATAACACGATATTGGAATTCGCAGTTTTGGACAAAATCGCAAGCAATTTACCGACAATTAAATTTTGTTGTAACAGTTGGAAAATACCACTTAACATCGATTTGGCAGATCCAACATTCAACATACCAGCGCAAATAGATATGCTTATTGGAGCAGAGGTTTTCCTAAATATCCCGAAATCTGGCACATACAAATTGGAAAGAGGTTTGCCTTTGTTACAAAATACAGAATTTGGTTACGTTATTGCAGGTAAAATTGAAAATTGTTTCTTAAATGCGAAGCGTCAAGTGTGCTTATTATCAACGGAATTTCTCTCTGATCAAGTAAAAAGGTTTTGGGAAATTGAAAAAAACTATCATACCAAACATCTGTTGGATGAAGAGGAAGCGTGCGAACAACATTATCAAGAAAGTATAAGTAGGGACGAGTCAGGACATTATGTAGTAAAATAGCTATTCAAGTATCCACTCCAACGCTTGGAGAATCTGCCCCTACAGCACTAAAACGTTTTAATGCCCCTGAAAGAAAGTTCAAGCAAGATGAGATATATTATAGTAAATTAAATGTCGCTAGAAATGAAATTATTGATTTTATAAAAAGTATATATTAATGGATATAAGAATAAAAACATTGTGCATACTTACATACATACAACATTTATACATTACAAGACATCATATAAATATTCCTCAAAATAACTTAGGATACATCGACGTACAGTACAGGTTTCTATAACAGCGACATACATCGATGAACTGAAGTCAAGGTGAGTTAAAGTTTTGATTTCGTGGATAACAGAGAAAGTCTATAAATATATTTCAAATAAAAGGGTTTTAAGAAGAAGTAGCAGTGAGACAAAGAACCTCACCATACAGAAGAAGAAAAAGTTTATAAACGGGAGGAATCCATAAAGCTGCATTGAGAAAAGAAGTGAAGAGAGGAGATATAAGAAGAACCGTCAACGGATAAACAATTACACTTACACACACACACTAGGTAAATATTTTGATTTTATGTTCAATATTTCCCAAAATTTATAAATATAATTTGTTATAATTTATGCTTTTTATATTATTATTTACGAGCTAGACCGGTGCAATTTACTTTTAAAAAATTAACTAAATTCTCAGCACAATATGCAGATCAATATCAAGAATTCCGTAAAGAATATCATCGTTTGGGTCACATGAAGGAAGTTAAAAACGACGACCACGCGGAAGGATATTACATGCCTCATCACGCAGTACTAAAAGAAGTCAAAAATTCGTGTCGTGTTTGACGCATCTGTGGCAACAAACAAAGGACTGTCCCTTAATGATATCTTAATGGTAGGACCTACAATACAAGAAGATGTATTTGCTATTCGTCTGAGATTTAGACTACACAAATACGTAATTACTGCCGACATCGAGAAGATGTACAGACAAATTCAAATACATGAGGACTACAAGAAATATCAAAAAATCCTTTGGTGGCATGATCAGAACAGTGAGGTAAAAACCTTTGAGTTACAAACGGTTATTTATGGCACAGCTAGTGCACCGTATCTAGCAATACGTACTTTGCACCAATTAGCAGATGACGAACGAGAATGCTTTCCATTGACAGCAAAAATTCTAAAACGAGACTTTTACGTCGATGACGTTCTAACAGGAGGTAATATTATTGAAGAAACCACTACCATAAGAAACAACTTAATGATGCTGTTGAAAAAGGAGGATTTCATCTAAGAAAGTAGTCTTCAAATGATACAAGATTACTACAAAACCTAAAGGATATATCTAATAGTGGGCTAGTACAATTAGACACTACGAAAACGCAGAAGACGTTAGGTTTGCAGCGGAATGCTCAAACCGACATACTACTCTACAGTTTTTATCTTCATCAGGATGAATTAGTAACAAAGCGAAATATGTTCTCACAAATTGCCAAATTATATGATCCATTAGGTTTACTAGGACTAATGATATGTAAAGCGAAAATACTGATGCAAGGTTTATGGCGAGACAAAATTCACTGGGACGAAACAGTATCATCACCAACCTTTAAATTTTGGGAGAAATACAAGTCACAACTAAGTAAATTAAGAAATTTGAACATTCCACGTAAAGCCACTTTTGATCACCAAACGCAAATTCAACTTCATGGATTTTGTGGTGCGTCGGAAGATGCTTATGGTGCTTGTATTTATTTGAGATCTAACAATAACGATTGTGCAACAGTACATTTATTATGTGCAAAATCAAGAGTAGCACCTTTAAAACAATTAAGTCTACCGAGGCTAGAACTATAAGCAGCACTTCTCTTGGCCAATTTGCAGAATTCAGTAACGAAAGCTATACACATACAAGTTGATAACATCATTTTATGGACTGATTCAAAAATCACCCTGGCGTGGATTAACACTCTTGCTTACAAATTAAAGACGTTTGTAGCGAATCGTGTAGCTGAGATACAAAAACTAACAAGCCCATATAATTGGAGATGGATAAGTACGCAAGACAATCCAGCCGATATTATTTCCAGGGGATGTATACCAGAAGAATTAATCAATAATTACAAGTGGTGGATCGGTCCAAAATGGTTGTCATTAAACTAACTTTACTGGCCAAAAGAAACTGAAAAGACGAGGATATGTGAAACCATGTTCGAACTTAAACCTGTCAAAAATGTGTCTCGTAATTATTAGTTTTATTAGAAACACCGTAATAGAACGACATCAGCGTTAATTTGGAGCATTATCAATAAACGAACTAAAACGAGCGCTAATGGTTTTAATCAAAGTAGCTCAAAGGGAGAATTTTAGCGAAGAAATACAGTCGTTACATAAAGCCAACGAAGTCAAACCTAGCAGCAAACTAAAATCATTATCCCCGTTCTTAGATTCAAATGGAATTATTCACGTAGGAGGAAGATTAGCTGAATCACAACTTATCTATCAACAGAAACATCCAATCATCCTTCCAAACAACCATGCACTCACAAAACTAATATTGAAACAAGAACACCTAAAACTAATGCATGGTGGGACGCAAATGCTTTTAAACCATATACCGCAAATATATTGGCCAATCAATTGTAGAAACCAAATAAAGGAGATCATAAGGAAATGCTTGAAATTTTTAAGAACTAAAGCCAATAACATACAAACCATTCAAGGAATGGGAAACTTACCTGACTATCGTTTTGAGACTATACGTCCATTTTGCAATGTAGGCGTGGATTATGGAGGACCAATATTCATAAGCTCAAGCAAATTAATTATTCATCTGCATGAGTACAAAAACTATACATCTGGAGTTAGTTACTAGTCTTACGATACATGACTTCCTGTCAGCACTCAAGAGATTTATTGCGGGTAGAGGTAAACCTTCAAAGGTTTACAGCGACAACGGTACCAATTTTCAGGGCGCAGCTAAAAAACTCAGAGAAATGTACAAGTTCTTGCGAATAGAGGACACTAAGCACGGCATCATAACTAGCATGGCTGCAGAGTCCATAGAGTGGCATCTCATTCAACCTGGTTCTCCCGACTTCGGCGGTCTTTGGGAAGCAGGAATTAAAACTGTGAAAACTCATATCAAACGAGTTATTGGTGACACATACTTAACCTATGACGAAATGTACACATTATTGGTGTAAATTGAAGGTTGCGTTAACTCCCGACTTATCACTCCCATTTACGACGAGATCTCCGATCCTTCTGTCCTAACACCCGCACACTTCCTCATTAGAGCTCCGCTGACTAACATTCCCGAGCAGGGCTTAACCGACTATCAGGATGGCAATTGGTCCAAAAAATGTTTCAACACCACTTTTAGAAGAGATGGGTCCAAGAGTATTTACACCATCTGCAACAACGAAAAACTGGACCCAAGAATCACCTAACCTGGAAATAAATGACGTAAATCAAGGACGAGCTTACATCACCGCTAAGATGGAAGTTAGAGCGTATAATAGAGGTGCATCCCCGAAAGGACAATAAAGTGCGTGTAGTTACCGTTAAAGGTTGTAATGGTGCCTATAAAAAATCAGTGTCTAAACTTATAAAATTACCTGTAGAAGATTAAGACGTTGAAATCTTATTTGAAAAGACTAACATTGTTGTACGCGTGTGCTATTAACCTTCCTATACTCACGCATACGGTCTGTGAGACCGATTTATATAGTATAGTATACGTGTTTCATTTTGACGTGAGTATAGGAAGGTTAAAAAGTTGTAGTTGTCAAGATTTGTTTTTATAATTTTTTATGTTTTAATATAGAAGTTACAGTCCACTATAGCGTCTATATACGATCCATAACAACTATTTCAAATGTAATTTTACTATGCTTAATGCAACCTGTTTTTAATATGTAACCAATTCTAAAAAGATAATTGCAGCACCATTAGAAGGAAAATTAAACATTAATATGTGTTCATATCTGAAGAAATCAGATGTTACATTGGATACTAAATTTGTAGCTCCTGGGGCATCATGTATAGATCTACCTGCTAGAACTTTTCAGACAATTTGTAATGAAAGGACATCACGAATAGATATCAAACCGCTATCTATGCCTACAATGTTTGTTGGTAATAAAGACCCCGAGGGACAAACTAATGTAACCGAAACTATATCTCGAGGTTTGTAGTTTTGAATGTTGGAAGAAATGTTAATACAATATCCCTTCAGGCTCAGAACTGACAAAATGGAAAAGAAGTAAGGTGATTAGAGGTAAATGAATTTAAAAATATCCTCAGTCAATACTTAGGAAAAACTTAACTTGTGCAGTAGGATTTCGTGAGGTTTGATATATATTTGTAATAATAGCAAACAATGTTTAGAGAAAGAGGTGTGTTGTGTACTGCTCTGTTACAACAACATACATACATCGACTATACATTATTATTTCTCGTCTTTTTTATACATTATGTACAATAATACCAAAGTGATTTAAAAGTGTGAATAAGTGAAATTAAATTCTTTGGCTTTTGAAAATTAGCGAGTATTTTTATTTACTTTGGTTATTGGTAAGATATAAACTTAAACTCAAAATATTTAATCTCAGAACAAAATAATTCATTTTTTGGCTGGGATAAAAAGAATATTATTCTATATTCTTATATTATCACATATCGATGACATGCTTTCGAATTACTATTAGACTTCAAAGAATAGAACACTAATTGCAGTATGATATTTAAATGGTGATACATTAAACATAAATATACTTGGTAGTAGAATTTATATCTGGAATTTCTTATAGAACATATTCTGCTTGATTAAAACTTTTGAGGTTAAAATTAAAAAACTGTATTCAAGAATAATATAAAAAGAAAATATGCCGCCGAAAACTAATACTTTCCCTACACAAACTAGATGGCGCAACTTGGTTCAACTTATTTTGCAGTAGGTTGGTCTTCTAGAAAGTGGATGTTTCATGCTTACAATACTTTGTTAGTTATTTCTTCTATCTGTACTATCAATATGACCATAAACTGTATAGTAAACAGTCATACTAATTTGATCTCAACACTACAAACAACCACAAAGAGGGTACTTTATGCCTCTACGGCGGCTGTCCGAAAATACTGAGAAGCGCGTGACATTTGTATTTAGGCATGGAAATTACTTTTTCTGTTTAATGGTTTCTAACATGTAATTTAGATAAACAAATTGCTAAAAAAACAATAAACATGATACATTTAATGATAACAAAATCACATTAGAAATAAAGTACTGGCAATATATTTAAGAGAAATAAAAACCGGAAACATTGAAAATAAAGGTATTTATTACCAATCATAATAGCATATGTAATAAGAAGAGTTGAAGATAATTAAAGCAAAAAGAATTTGCATCGTTCAGTGTAATATTGGAATTGAATCTTAGATACATGAAATACAAGAACTAAATATCTATAAATAAAAGTAGTAAAATCCACAAATTGAAAAATAAATATATCGGTAATAGTAGACGTGTGGTATAGTGATGAGTCGTTATTGAACTATCTGTTATTTTAGAACCGTTCTCGATCCAGAACGGTTGCAACTGTTCTCTCGCTGGGCAAAGAACGGTTCCTTTCGGACGGTCTCCAACGTAGGGGGTGGAAGAAGAAATTCTACATCATCGACTTCTTTCCTATTAAATATTTCTCCATGATGATTATTTTGCCTGGAAAACTTCCGGATGAATGAATTGTGATTACTTGATGACTGTTCCTATTTCCTAACTATAAAGCTGTTGTTCGATGGATCAGCTACGGATTGTAGCAAACGGATGTGTCCACAATGAAAACGGATTTAAATGTTTTTATTATATTTATTTTACACCATGTGTGCAAACTAGCGTTGAATCGTGAGAAAAGAAAACTGTATAGGAGCTTCTAACGAAAAACTTAATGGACGTAGGCTACAGTTACATCATCAATACACAATCATATAACTCGGGGAATCACCAAGATGTTAGAACTAGTGATGGGAAAGTATAACGTCGGGGAAAAACAAACTATATATCAAATCAAGCAAAGGTCGCAAAAGGCGATGTACGCATGACATATTTTATTGATTTTATGATGCGTTATCAAATAGAACTGTCGAGTACGAAACAACGATGACCTGTTATATTGGAACCGTTATTTCAAAATAACGAGAACGGTTGGAACTGTTCTTTTAAAAGAACGGGTTTTCCCATCACTAGTGTGGTATTATATCTTGGACATTGCTTAGCATAGCCTATCGATTTTCCAGATCCACTAAAAAATTGTAGGTAGTGTGACTGACAACCACGCTCGAGCCACCCATTATTACAGCAGGAAATTAAACACAGGAACTCATTTTTACAAATTGAGTGCGCAGAGCGTGTTAAGGATTTAAAGACATTTTCAATAGACTCTTAAATTAATAGTTTTTCTATATATTAATATTATTCATTTGTTTTAATTTCAATAGATGTTTTTATTTTTATCAATGTGTTAAAATTAATATTCAATTCTGTTTACGTATGTATTAAATTTAGAACAGTTTTATGTGTCAACTTTTGTAAATACTTGTATTATGTATCAAACATTATCTAAATTCATCGCTGACAAACAATGAACGCTTTCGATAATGCGTACCGAAAATCCTTAACATACAGATAAAAGAAACTTCGTCGATCGGCTCCAGTACGAACGTACAAAGAGTTATTCATCAAGCGTCGATTACATACATGTGGCCCATTACGTAGGCTACGAGTCGAAAAGGACCGACCGGCTACTTGAGTAACGTTCCCTGGAATTGTCGCTTATTTAGGTGAGGCCAGCGCGTTAGAAGAAAGCAATATCAGAAATTTAGCATGAAACCATATCACCCGAATGTCGTCTAGAACTGACCCGCCTCACCGACGACGTTCGTAGCTTTCTTCGTAGACCGCTGCTATGTACGAGATGTACAAAAATATTAGGGCCGGCCGTTCCTAGGTTTAATAGCAGAGACAGATCATTCGATCTTTGAATACATAGATGCATCGAATATGAAACGTTTAAGACAAACATATTTCAAAACGTTAAGAACAAGGCCAAAGATATATATTTGAACTAATTTGAACAAAACGCATTTTGAAACGTTTAGTCACAAACGTGTGTTAAGTGGGAAACACAAGTACTATTCTTTGTCATTATATCAGAAAATAAATACACAAATAGAATACACGCCAAGTGCGTGATATTGAATATAATATAAGTGAGTTGCGAACATTGTGTAAGAAAAAAATTTTACCTTGATACAATATATATATAGGAATACGTATTTTTGTAATTATTTTATTTCCTAGTAAATATCAATATGATCTGTCTAAATGTCTGTCTAAATGTGTTATATGTTATATGTCTATCTAAATGTCTTTTATTGTAAAAATATGTCGATCTATCTGTTCAAATAAACCGGCATGAAAACAGAAAAGCCTGTTTTCTTATTTTATATCCTCACGCAAACGGGTAACTGTTGGGTGCTCTCTACAAACCAGGAGACCGTAACAGAGCGTGCAAAATGTCCCACATCAACTGCATGGACTTAGATGTACATATATACAAAAATATAAGTTAACAATATGTAAATATAGAAGAAAAAACAACAAGATATAAAAATACAGTTATAAATACAAATAAACAAGTATATAAAAAATAAATATGTACAAGAGTCATTTGACAGAAAAAGACTTCTTTGGAAATCATTATTTGAATATGTTATGGATTTCTTGCCAGCAATTATTTTATTACAAAGCAAATATAATTAAAAATTTTTGGATTTCTGGCAAGTGTTCGCAGTGTACAAAATCACCAAACCCATCTAATAAATTTAACCAATGCATCAAATTATCCTGTAAAAATCCGTTATGCCAATGTTTGGATAAATACCGTAGAATATAGGTATGCAGTTTACTGCTATGAACAGTTCACTGTAATTTTTAAGGTCATCGTCAAAAACAGCAGAATCGTCGTCACTGTCATGCATTATATTACATGAGCAAACCCTGCAAGTCTTGCAATATGAAAAAATATTGTTGATTAAATATCCACTTACATAATATAATGCATCAAGATTCAGGGGTACGTTAACATCTGGAGGATGCAAAAGAAATTCACTGATACTTCTTGCTGCGACAAATTGAATAGGAAATATTTTATTCTGATAGGTCATTTTCACAATTAAATATAGAGAAGTGAACTTGCGACGGATTGCTTACAAGCAAACTTTTGTAGTAGCTAGCAACACAAGTAGATGTTGGGTTTATATTTCTACATCCAAATTGTCTCATTTGACTGAAGACATTTGTCCTGGAGTAGTTAGCACTTCCGCATCAAAAGCAAGATAAAGGTCCTTAAATAAAATAATAACTTGATTCAGTTGTTATTAAGCTAATAGTTAGAAACAAATTACCAGGTAAATATAATGTGGCCCCTGCTACTCTTGAAAATCTACATATTGTTTTTCATTAAATACTTAGGATTATAATGGCTTTGCCGATATGGAAATTCTTGAGTTTTTCCTTGTCCACTTCGAGCAAGTTTCGATTTCCACATGCTTTTACACATAGTGCTGCTCTTCTTACGGAAATTGATGTACAATACTACATTCAAACGTGCAAATCATTACACAACATTTCATTACATGCACACTTCCTTATCTTCCCACAAATAATTTTATTTTATGTAACGTGGGACATAACATAAATAAATTATATTAACTTACCTTGTGCAGTTATTGAATATTATGTTCACTGTTATACAATGTATTTCCAAATTATTATTATAATAGACGCGAACAAAATTGAACAAAATTGAACAAAATTGAACAAAATTGAACAACATATCACAACTAAAGGCTATTTGCTATTTCCCCCTATTTCCTAGCGCAAACCCAATACCAGGTATGGGCAACCTCCGCCCTGCGGGCCACATGCGGCCCTCGAGTAAGATTTGTCCGGCCCGCTACTGAATTCTTTCGTTGCATATTAGCACGGCCCGTGTAAACTTAATTCATAATGAATCATAAGGATATTACAAAAATGTATATTTTTCAAGATTACTCACAGCATAAAACTTCTACAAAAAAGGTTGCCCATGCCTGCCCAATACCATCGTTACGCTAGATACACCACTCGGTTTGGGAAAATATTACTAGGTTGCTACTGAGATCCAAGGTCGAATACAACTGCTTAGGCCATGTCAATTAGTAAGTAGTAGTTTACCCGACAGGAACGGGTATCTAATATGTAGTATGTACAATAATAAGTAAATAAAGAATATTATCTACTCCGCCATTTATTTTAACATGGAAGTAGACCCCAGTTTGTCGTTTTAAAAACAAAAACCTAAGTTAAGTTCAAGATCGTACACACAGATAACGTGGGAAAACGAACCGAAAATTCGAAACACGACATCACGATACCAGTATTTGATGGTGAAGAAATGTATCACGTTATATTTTAAATTAAGAAATGTAAAGCGGTAAATGAATGAAATGAAGCATCAGAAAGACGACAATACCAGAAGAAAATTCAACGCATTTGTTGCTGATAAAAACCGACAAGAACGAAAATGCTTTCAATCTGGCAGGGTTGGTCACATCCTGAGAGACTCATGATAGAATTACATTAGGTATGCTCGTGCGTATTTAACGATTACGCGCATTGGGAAATTCTAATATATTATAGTTATAGCAGCCAATACAGTAGCTAAATAGGCAACGAACAACGTAACATCCAGAAGTAAAGGCATCACTTGATGACGCGCATTGGTAAATCCGCGAGAAAATCCTAGTTTGGTAAACTTATGAGCATACCTAATGTACTTTTTATCATGGAGAGAGTGTAAATATGGCAGCAGCCACGCGGCGAGTAATTGCGTTTGTTGACGATCATCACCAGGCCGAGAAGAACCTGGAATAGAAAATTGTCAGAGTACGTCTCCAAGCGCCCAACTGGATGGTAAATCTATACCTAATATGCACTGTTTTAAATTTTTGGGAATGAACTTAGATAGTCGCTTGTCCTGGGATATACACATCGGAGACTTAGTCAAAAAGCTTAACTCTGCATACTACGCAATTTTTCAATTGCGGAAGTCAGTAAACACTCAAGCCCTAATGTCATTTTACTTTGGTTATGTGTACTCCAGAATAAAATATTGCATCCTAGTTTGGGGTGCATCCAGCAAATCTATTCGAATGTTTAAAATACAAAAAAGAATGATAAGATGCATAATGCATAAACGAGCAAGTACGCCATGTGGTTCATTGCTTCAACTGTTGGGTGTCTTACCGCTACCAGCTGTCTATTTGCTTGAGCTTGGAATTTGGGCGCGTTAGAATATACACATGTTGGATAGGAACTCTACATATTATAATAATATGACAACTAGAGGATCAGATGATTTATGTATACTCCGACATAGGATGGCAATGTTTGAGGCAACTCCTCTATATCGTCCAATAAAAATGTATAACAAGCTGCCACACGAAATAAAAAATAACGATAATTTTAATAAATATAAGAGCTCTCTAAAGACTTATTTACTCCAAAAATGCTTTTATTCCTATGAGGAATTTTTAAAGTCTTTTTAATTTTAATGAATAGTTTTAATATGTGATGAGCATACACTACCTAATGCTTTGTGTTAGTTGTTCTTTTTTGTTTCTCATATACCTTTACATATATGTAATTTTTGGACAATGCTAATATCATATGGTTATGGTCATAAGCAATAAATTTTATTATTACTGATTGGATGAGTCCGAATCTGGCATTGTGGCGCATGTCCGCCGTCTGGTCTGTATACTATGAAAAGTAAATTAAAATTTGTAGAATAGTCAGTGAATGTAGAAAATAAGAAAAGTGAAAATATGAGTCAAAATGAAAAATGGCATCGCATATTGGGCCATGAAAATTTTAATGATTTAAATACCTTGAGTACAAATAAATTGTTAAATATCTTACAAATGGACTGAAATCAGAATTTATGAAGTATAAAATCTGTTGAAAATAGAAAAAAGCTAAAGATCTTTTAGAAATTGTACATACTGATGTTTGTGGACTCTTTATAAGAACGGGATTTAACGGTGAAAAATATTTTGTTTAATACATTGACGATTATAGTAAAATTGCTAAAGTTTACTGCATAAGATCTAAAGTAGAAGTTTTTGGTTGTTCAGTTTGTGAATGAATGTGAACATTTTACAGGTAAAAGATTAAATTGTTAAGATGTGATATTGGAAAGGAATATTAGGATAACAATTTCTATAATTTTGCTAAAGAAAAGGGCTTTATCGTTAAGAGATATTGGCTAGAAATATTTTGTGCTGCTACTTATTTAAAAAATTGTATGTTAGCAAATACTAGAGAAAAGAAAACACCGTATGAAATATTATTTAAAACAAAACCTAATGTTTAAAATTTACGGTTGTATGGAAGTAAAGTTTTTGTAGGGATTCCAGAACAGAAAAGAGATTCTAAATGGGACAAAAAAGACAGATAGTGCAGAGTTCTTATAAATAATAGAATAAATGTCGTTAGACATGTTGCTATGGTTGAAGAAAATGTAAAATGTATTAGTATGGAAGAGAATGCACCTGATATTGAACAAAATCAAAATACAGAAAATGAATCATTGGATAACAGCCTTAAAAATGCAGACGACAATGATAATACTGAAAACACTGAATCTGTAACCGAATTTGTTTTACCCAGAAGGATGGAGAGAGAGAGAGAGAGAACCTTCGAAAAGGTACGAAAATTATTATCTCTGTAATACGTATTATTTTTGCAAATTACTGGAGAGTTGATACTTCTAAAATGTTGAGGAGGCGATTGAATGTAATGAAAGAAAATCTTGGGTAAAGGCTACGAATAAAGATATAGACAGTTTAAATAAAAATTATACTTGGCAATTAATTGAAAAGGTGGAAGTCAAGGAAGTACTTGATGTAAAATGGGTTTATATAATAAAACCTGATGATAGCTACAAGGCTGGGTTACTTGTAACAGGTTTTCAGCAAACTGATGACATTAATGATATATACTCTAACGTAGCTAAAATGCAAACTTTAAAAATTTTATTATATTGCTGTCAAATGGAGTTAATTATTGAACAAATGGATGTAGAACCTGCATTCCTTAATGGTAAGATAAGTTCTGAGAAATACATATGTATATACATCAATCAAAAGGTTATGAAAACGGTACAAATAGGGTTTGTAAACGGGTAAAGCTTTGTACGGCCAAAAGAAAGTCCAAAGGCACGGTATGAATATTTTGACAAATCTTGGCTTTAAGAAAAGTAATTTATATTATTATTTATATACTTTGGTAAACGAACAGACAGTATTTATTTATTAATTTTTCTTGACCATTTGGTAATTTGTAGTATAAATAAAGACAAAATACAAAATGTTAAAATTCTCTTATCAGAAAAATTCAGAATTAAAGATTTAGGTAAAAAAAGAATACCTTGTTGTAAATATAGAATATGATAATCAAAGCCATGATATGAAATTGAGCCAAACAAAAAAGATAGAGTCATTAATAAGACAATATAATGTGATAGGAATATTAAATATATGAATTTAACTGATCCATTACTATGCATAAGCTCAGACACGAGGCCTGATATTAGTTGTAGTGTAAATTACTTAAGTAGGTATCAAAATTGCTATGATGAAACGCACTTCAAATATGCTTTTCGAATATTAAGTACATAAAATATGTTAAAAATTCATTGAGATGATAGCATAGACAACCAAACATACAGTATTGGCATCTACTCAACACAAAGTACAGCTCTCGCAATATAAGTTGGCGAGCGGTGGGGATGCGCCGTAAACGTATTTAGGACACGTACCTCTCACCTGTCTGATTCAGATAGTGCATAGGATAGAGGAACTGATACGGGAACGTTACAGGACGAATGATAGGCAATTTATCCCTCCTCCATCTGCACGAACTCACTCCCACCCTTCGCCAACTTATATTGCGAGAGCTGTACCTCGATTAATTACTTGTTACACCTTCACCTTATTAATGATTAAAGATACATCAACATCAAATTCCAAATTTATTTTAAAATTGTTATTTAAAAGATTTACAACATGTGTTGAAAATATTAGCCCTCATTATATAAGCATACATTCACCTTTCGTTCCATATTTTCAAAAACTCTGTGAAGTTCCTCCACTGCTATTTGCTGAATTTAATTTTTAATTGCTTCTTGAAGTTCTTGCAGAGTATGAGGCTTGTTTCTGAATGTATTACTTTTAAGTCGGCCCGACAAATAAACATCCGGAGGTGTTAAATCAGGCGACTTTAGGGGGCAAGCATCTTGACTGATAATTTTGTTTTCATAAAATTCCTCAAGATATGTTATCGTTTGTCTTGCTGTAGTGCTGAAGCATTATCTTATTAAAAGAAGCTATTGCGTTATTCATCGTCATTCTTGCACATTATTTATTTATTATACAACAACACTGTCCACATAATAATTACAACTGATTGTGAGTAACAATATTATCGCAATATAGTGACAATACTATATATATATATATAAACATAATAAGAGAATATAAAATTTAAATTAAAATTATACTACGAAAATATACAATAGAGAAAAGAAACAGAGACAATGGCTATATAATGAGGGCGCTAGAGAAAAAAATATATCACAACAGTTAAATTTGTTAAACCTGTAAAATTTGTAATTACTGTGATCAATTCACATGTTTGAATCAATAAAATTGCTGATTACAGTGTGCGGAAATCTTTTGAAAGCGAAATGTAAGATATCCAAGTCATTTGAATATTGCAATTGGTCATTGTAGAGATGCATAAATATTATCATTGACGAATTATGAAGAGAGTAAGTATAACGACGTGGTAAGTAAAAAGTAAACGGTCCCGAGTATAACACGGGGACACTAGAAAATCAAGACGGTACAGAAGATCGGAACAATCAACCAAGTTATTCAATAGTGTGTATAGAAACAGCAAGTCACGTACTTTTCTTTTCTGGTGCAAGGGCAACATATTAAAGTGCTTACAAGATTCGGTGTAGTTAACATATGTATAGTTACCTTGAAAGCCCATGAATCTAACGAATCTTTTTTAATACTTTCAACTCTGTTAATATAAGTTATACATCTAGGGTTCCATAATACTGAAGCATAGCTAGCTATGCTATTGATGTAAGCAGAATATAATGTTTTCATACACAAGATGTTCTTAAATTCTTTGCACGAACGCATCAAGAAACCCAGCATCTTGTAATATTTCCGCACGACATGCTCCACGTGATCTCTAAATGTTAACCCTGAATCAATAACAACACCCAGGTCAGTTACAAGCTCAACCCGACTCAAGGTACCACCACCAAGACCATACTGAAAATCTATTTTAAGTCTGTTTCTTGTAAATTGAATATACTTGCACTTATCAAGATTATTAGTTCGGTATCTCCCGCCTATTATAGGTTTTTGAAAGGAAATGGTCTCCATTATACATCTTGTTGATGCTGCAATCCACACTTCAATTTTCTGGGGATGTAGAGAAGTTTCATCAAATTCGTGTGGATTTTTTGCTGTCCAACCGCGGAAGATTTCATCCGTAAAAAATGTTAAATTCAAAAGATTATTATCGTGTGCCAAATTTTCATTAAACCATTCACAGTATCTCATTAGGTTTACAAAATCTGGTGGTAATAATTGCTGCACAACACTAATTTTATACGGATGCAAATGAAGTTTTTTTTTTCACAGCTGTATGAACAGTGCCAAGTGACAGTCCTAAAATTATTTATGGTAACAACAGGCTTATAAATGTATAATGTACTAATTTATTTTTATTATTAAATGTATTAATGTATGTTGAATATCATCCAATGCTTCTGCTGTTAATTTTGTTGGCCTCCCGGAAGATTTTCCCTTATAAATGCATTTTTTTCCTCAAATTTTCTAACAATATTATGTTTGTGATTAACAAAATTAACACCACAAGTCATACGTCCAAGATCCATCTGCATTTAAATTTGCACTACAATAATCGGCTATTAAATAAAGGCATCTTGTTCGGACTAAACGCCATAATTATGTTTTGTAGCTAAAATTAAAAGGTGTAATCCGTAACTTAATGTTTGCAATGAATGGCAAAATTAAGTGTGTTATCTTACCTTGTTGCACTAAACAAACGTACAGTAGTTCTGAAAAGATCTTATTTTTTAAGTATTAGATCAAACAAATCAGTAAGAAGCAATCCAAAGGGAAAATCGAAAGTACAAACAAATGTGTGACATTTGTCGACTGTAGATTATAGTAGAGAGAGATGGCGGGTTCTGGAACAGCCGCCCAGCCGCTCAACCGCTCAGTCACAACCCCGAGCGTGTATACTGGAAGGTAGTCACAACCCCGACTGCCCGCGTACGGAAAGGGGACCACAACCCCGGTTGGAGGGTTAAAAATGGGCAACAACCCCTCCCCGGAAAATTCAAAACTCCCGCCCCTCTGGTCGGTAAGGTACATAACTGGACAGTGCCGGTAATACAGGTGACTGTATGTAGTGCCGCTTTTGACCGGTAGGTGTCGCTGTTCGGTAGGACGCCTGTAATGCCAGTAGTACAGGGGCTGTATGTAGTATCGCTTTCGACCGGTAGGTGTCGTTGTTCAGTAGGGTGGCCTATGTAGTATGTAGTGCCGCTTTTGACCGGGAGGTGTCGCTGTTCGGTAGATGCCGGTAATATAGGTGGCTGTATGTAGTGCCGCTTTTGACAGGGAGGTGTCGCTGTCCGGTAGGGCGCCTATGTAGTACCGGTAGTACAGGTGGCTGTATGTAGTGTCGCTTTCGATCGGAAGGTGTCGCTGCTGCTCGGAGTACAGGGAGCTGTAGGTGGTAACAGGCCTAATTAGGGAATTGGGCATTTCACCAGAAGATGGAGGATCAGGAGACGTTGGCCGGAAGGTTTATAAAGTTAAAAGATTACGTAATACCATGACGCCACAAACACGTTTCGACGGGAATTTGGCAGGCTAATGAAAAGTGATCCTAACAATTGGCGACTAAAACATATACATATCACCATCGAAGTACTGACGCGCTCGACGCTGTTTGACTTTGGTGAAAGAAGGAGAACGGTTATTGTCAACGTGTTATAACTGTTGCATTTTTAAATAGACAGACGGTACACCATCCAAGTACTGACCCCGCGCCTTACCGTTTGACTTTGGTGAAAGGACGAGAACGGCTATTGCCAACGTGCTATGACTGTTGCATTTTTAAATACACATACGGTACACCATCCAAGTACTGATCGCGCGTGTCGCTGTTTGACTTAGGTGATCGCATGAGGGTCGCTATTGCCAGCATGGTGGTTGTTGCGGATATGTTCCTATATATTACGTAATATTACGCAATACTATTACATCACAAACAGGTTTAGATGATAATTTTAGATGCAAGGAATATAAGAATAAGAAAAATTTCCCGATATGTATAGGAAGTTAGTTCACCCAACAACGTCCTTAACATTGATCAAGGTGTTTAACGTCAGACAGTAAGTAATAAAGTCACTGGATATGCGCAAGTTAGCCCTGGTGAACATTACATACTATTGATCTGTCATTAGTAACGTCAAGAACCGGTTTATATGTTTAAATGTAAACTACACCAAACTGAGGAATCGGGAGATGACCCGAATTTCATACGATTGATCGACCACCAATCGCAGTACGATACATCGTTAGACATCACAAACAGGTTTCAACGTTATATTTTAATATGAACAGGATGAATGTTATGCTATGTATAGGAAGGTAGTTCCCCAACAACTTCCTTAACACTGATCAGGGTGTTTAACGTCAGACAGTAAGTGATGACGTCACTGCGCATGCACAAGTTGGTCCTGCTGAACACTGTATACTTTCGATCGCTCATCAGTAACGTGAAGAATCGGTTTATACGTTTGAGCGTAAAATACACCAAACTGAGGAATCGGGAGATGACCCGAGCTTCATACGATTGACCGACCGCTAATCGCAGTACGCTACATCATTAGACATCACAAATAGGTTTAGATATTATACTGTAATACGATATTATAAGGAAATGGAACGTAAGTCAATTAGTTAGTAAATTATTAAAACGTATCACATAGGCTTATGTTTAACTGGAACACTTATACCAATAGTAATCGATTGTAAATCAACAAAGTCAAACATATCAGGCTCGGTCAGGTCGTAGACGGATAGAAATCAGTATCTTTCAGTAAGATATGTTGATCTTCTATAACGATCCTATACAGTCGGCGTCTAATAAAATTACGTAATACAAGGCTCCTTTGTCTATTGATACGAGCATGTAACGTCACAAACAGGATTCAACGACAGTTCTGTGTTAAATGTGTAAGTTAATATAAAATCAAATTTAATGAAACTCAGTCCATTATTTATTAATATATTAAGATACATGTAGAAAAACACTTACAAAGTTTAATTGATCGCATCATATGAAATATCGCATTCTGATTGAATATCGATAAATCATATAAAAGCTAGTTCATTTACCGACAGCTTTCTAACAGCTAGGTCATGAACTTCAACATCTTTACCTCCAGTATATAGTTTTAGTGTTTATAGTTAGGCGTTGATTTCCTACTGGTTTAGCGTTTCATTATCACTTAGTATTCGTCGTGATTGGACAGGCATATTTTAGGTAAGTTATTTAAATTTCACCGCATACTTTCCCTAATAGACTGCAATATTATAGTTTAAGATGGAGTGTGAGATATGCCACAAAACATTTGCAAGAAAAGATGGATTGAACAGACATCCCTGCTTAAATAATAAATCTTACACATGCACCATATGTGAGGAAATCTTTACGAGATCGGATAGTCTGTCTCGACATAAGAAAACGCATAATATCGATTCCATAACCAAGAAACGAGATGTTTCAGAAGAGAAGCAGCCACCAAGTAAAATGAACCATCCGGCGAATAGCATGTCGGAACAGGATTTTCGATGCCGCGACCAAACCTTACCGACGGCTACATTACACAATGAACACCTTTGTTTCCATGCGCATCTGAACAGCAATTCTCATAAACTTGAAGAGGATATGTTCATCATAAAAATCACCCGGAACAATAATGTAAAAATAATGATAAAGCAGGCACCCCATGATGTAATACAACCTACAACATGAAAATTTGCATAAATATAGGATATTCCAACAGTATTATCCGGCGTGAAGGTAATACCGATGGACCGACGTTTTCCAAGAAACAGTGCAGCGAGTGAAATATAATAACGGAGTAAAATAATTTTATACATATTATACTGAATAAAAGATATCATCATAAACTTTACGAATTTTATTTAAAGGGTGGAACAATATTTATAATAAGTATGCAGTAATAGAATAATGCAATCTTACTAATAAGTAAGTATAGCAAAACAGCGTAAAAATATTTATCCAACTGCTGTGGAAGTTATAAAATCCAACTGATTCGATCTCATTTTCTAGGTAAAACTCCTTCGATGGAGTATACGTTCTCATATTTGAATTTCTGCTATTTCTGTTTATAGGAACACCCCAGAATCGGTTTCTCGTTTACATCTTCAATTAAATATGCGTTGGGATTACCCACCTTACTTAAACACGTAAGAATACGGGATTTAACCTGAATGGATCGATGTTTCGTATGATTGTATTCATCGATTATTTTAGACAAAATATTCATCTACCTATATAAATCTCTCAAACGAAATAAATGTACAATGTGAAGTTACCAGCATTATTCGACAGTCCTAACTTCGCAAGGAGCCGAGTTGCTGGTGAAATTGAAAGGAATTGGTCACATCAAATACATCTCTATACAAACGTATACAGACTTGACTTCAATACAGAAACAAAAAACTCACGAAGTTGTATGAACCGTGTATTTAATAAGGGGTGGAAAAGGATACATATGTATATCTATATACTGTTGGCATAATAATATAATATAAAATAAATATAATAATAATCATTCTAACGTGATAACGGAAGTATCTTGTTCGATGTCGATATCATGGACATATCAAAGGTGAATGTAATGGGAGGTTTAACGTGATGTCTACGATGGAAGATGAAGAAAAAACAAGATGATACCGGAAAATATAAAATTTGCAAGCCATGAAAGAAAATAGTCATATATCGATCTAACCAGTTAAATAAAGAACAGGCTGTGCATCTAATGATGCATTACAATCTTTCTTTACCTTGCACTTGAACTCACGTAAATATAGGATGATACGTTACCAGTACTATTCGACAATCCTAAACTTGCAAGGAGTCGAATTCCTGACGCGCGAAGTTGTATGAATCGTGTATTTGACAAGGGCGAAACAGGACATACATATCAACCCGCTATTAGTGGAAGAGGGGTAAAACATCACTATGTTCTGATAACGGAACTATCTCATCCGATGTCGACATCATAGATATATCGAAGGCGAATATAAATATTCCAAATGATGAATAAGCGTGTATCCCATGATGAATTACTGCAGTCTTTCGTCCAGCATGAAAAAATATATATAGGCGACCAATTATCCGCACTGACACGCCTAATCTTGAAAGGAGTTAAGTTTCTGGTGAAATTAAAAGGTATTGGTCACATCGACACCCAAAACAACCTATCAATATGTAAATGTATATGGACTTGACTTCATCATAAAGACGAAAATGTAGGAAGTTGTATCGACCATGTATTTAACAAGGTGAAAAAGTATACACATATCGATCTATTATTAATGGAAGACGATCAATACATCATTATGTTCTGATATCAGGTTGTTTCGATCGGTATCAACATCATAGACATATCAAAGGTGAATGTAATAGAATGTTAACCGTATTGACGATAACCGAGACGAAGAAGAAAGCAAGGTTGTTGGGGTGATATAAAAATTGTAAATCACGAACGAAAAACGGTGTTACGTATTATGGTCTACATCGACTTTGCGTGTAAACGGATAGAATCATACTAGTCCGAATCTCAAACAGCAAATACAAGTGGAATGCGTATTATGCATAAGCATAACAACGTATACTGGACCGGACTGAATCAACGTTTTCGTGCAACGATTGACGGAAATACATCAAATAACTATACAACCGTCACATGGAATTCCCCAAACACATGAACCACCTCACCGCCAGCGGGGCGCAGAGCATAACACTGAAGTCGAAAAATGACATATATGCGAAAAGGCATTAAACGAACATAAAGTAACAGAGTATTTCCATTTGACTTAACCATTCTGGGGTGTAGCGCATTCCAATTGTAACCTCAACTGCAAAATATCTACACTCATTCCGATTTTCTTCTATAATTTAATTGGATATGACAGTCATCTTCAAATACGCTAGCTGGACGACGATAGCTAAAATATCGACGATACCCCACTTAATAAAGAAAAATACATCAGCTTCATCAAGAAATTTAAATCGAATCAGTATGCCGATAAGGTAGATGTATTTCGAAAAATAAATATTAAAATGCGATTTATGGAATCGTTCAGATTTATGGCGGTATCTATTGAGAAACAGGATGAAATTTTTTCTCAAAATCAATGTCAATATGTGCAGACGTACGACTAACAGTTGAAGTTTATAACAAAGAAACGTACATCCCCGTACTAATATCAACAAGTACGAAAATTAAATGAATCGACTCTACTGCCCAAGAACAGCTTCCACGACACATTGGCAGATAAAGGCGTTAGCGATCAAGACTACGAGTACACTATAGTAGTCTAGAACACGATCACTCGTTCCAACTTACTGTAATATTGGAATATTATCTTAAAACCGATCTCCCGCTGTCCGCAGACGTGTTTGGAAATTTTAGAGAAGTATATCACGATTCACAAACGATTTGAACCCAATCCACTACAACAGCAACTGGTAGTTTCACGAATATGAGTATTCAATGTGTTTTATCTCAAGTTAGTTTCCACCATGCAAGAGTCAAAAATAAATACCTAACCGTTTATGATAGCAGTGACCCATCAACCTACCTAGTAGTCTGAGGTGCTAATAATTCATGTGGGTAAGTTATGTCTCAATCGCTGTCCTACAACAAATTCGAGTGGATGAACCCCGATGAAATCGATCACCTCGACGTTAGTAGCATAGCGGACAACAATGAAACGCTATTGAACGATGCCCGAAACGACCATCAGCTCCTTCTCGAAAACATAATTCATACAAAATCTATAACAAACAGCATTGCATTATACATCATCGCAACCTTAAGCAGACCATATTCAATGGTCTAGAACCCCCACTCACCCATCGAGTACTACGATTCAACCAGTTCACATGTCTGAAATATTACATTCATTAGAACACCTTCCTGAGGAACCAGTCCGAGAATGACTTCTAGATGAGTTTTTAAATTAATGAACAATTCCGTTTACAGAAAAACGAAGGAGAACATCGATAAACAAGTATATGTTTAACTGCTAACGTATTCAAAAGATTTGAGGTGAAGACGAGACGCTGGGTCTCTGATTGCAAACAGAAGTTTAAAAACATCAATATATTTAGCGATAATTTTACAGTAATTCAAATGAAGATACTTCAAGTCGTCTACAATAAATCCGCATATATCGGTTTCATCGTCTTGAAATTGTCGAAACTGCTAATGTATGACTTTCACTACAACTACCTGAAACGGTTGTACTAGAATAAAATACCATTATGCTATATGAATACAGATAGCTTCATACTGTATATTGAAACTGAGAAGGTGTATGTCGATATTAATCGAAATTCGCATACATTTAACAACTAATTATGAATACGATATAATATAATGATATACATACATACGCCTAGGATACAACAAGACCATCAAGACTGAAAAAATAGAAGTTTAAGGTAAAAATGCAATTACCATCCAGAAGCAAACCGAAACCTGTTGTTCCACGAATTTCTTCACAACCAGATTTATTATCATCAGCTTAAACAACACGGACAACGTAAATATCTACAGGCACATAGGATATCTGTCGTACTGAACCAAGGTGAGATTTTAAGACATCTGTATTTTTATGAAAATATTAATGTTTGTATGTTATTATTGTATGTGAACGCCAGTTTATCTAACGGTCAATATATTTTTAATAAGCTGCAATGTCTGAGTGTTTTTAACCGACTCGAATGAGCCGCGGACAGCAGCGCGTTTGTCATGCGAAACATTAGTAACATGTACTACTTGTAAAAGCTGATTAACCAAAGAATATCCCTGCTGAACACTGACTTGGATATATGCCTTAAAATGAATGACGACGAGCAAACAAGACGGTATAGGAGCTGTGACGTCAGCACTTACTATCCAACGTCAAACGTCAAGACGTTTTTGAGTGGCATACTTGCCAATATACAGTCGGGGAGGGGTAAAGAGGACCACTCTTTCAGATGGCGCGAATTTTGAATTTCCGAGGAGGTTGGCGCGAATTTTGAATTTCCATGGATGTTCACGCGAATTTTAAATTTCATGGGAGGTTGACGCGAATTTTGAATGTTCGAGGTTGTTGAACCGAATTTTAAATTGTAAGAGGGTTGTATACCTTCCAGACACGCAGGCATGCGTGTTGTCCACATCATCGACTCCGAAAGGTGGACAACACGCATGCCTGCGTGTCTGGAAGGTATACAACCCCTCTTACAATTTAAAATTCGGTTCAACAACCTCGAACATTCAAAATTCGCGTCAACCTCCCATGAAAGACTCGCAAAACGTGGAAACGGAAATCAAACTAAATTAACTTTAAAAAGCCAAATTAGTAGCTTCAATGCGACCTCAATATTGAGTATGTCCTCCTGTACTCCTAATTACTGCATACATACGCCCTGTCATGCTACAGATTAAATTCCGAATAATTTCTTGAGGAATATTCTCCCATTCTTCAACTACTTCTATTAGCTGATGGTGATTGATAGGGGAAGGCGTACGGTTGCGGACCTTTTTCTAAGATAATCCCATATGTGCTCTATCACATTAATGTCTGGAATGTTAGGTGACTACTCAAAAACCAGAATATTAACATCATTTAAGTAGTCAACAACTGGTCTAGTCACGTGAAGACGAGCGTTATCTTGCATGAATAGAACATTAGGCCCTATAATTGGAATTACATGCCCAACCGATGTTTTCTAATAAACCACATTCATAGTTCATGTTGTATAGGAACCAACTCTGTACAGGTGTCGAAACAAATGCCTCCCCAAAACATTACAGAGCCACTCACAAAGGAGATTCTTGGAGAAATGTTGCAACTTACAAATCGTTCTGCTGGTCTTTGCCACACACCCTCACATCCATCAGGAGATTTTAAAGTAACCCTTGTCTCATCAACGAATAAAACCTTCCAATCGTCAATAGCCCAGTATTCATAATTTCTGGAAAACCACAATCTTTGAATTTTGTGCTCTCTTGTGATTAATGGCTTTTCTGCCTGCCTTCTATTACTTAATGTAGCCTCCTTTACACATCTTCTTACAGGTTCAGATGATACAGCAACATTGTGAACAGCTAGTTATTCATTTCCTGACATATTGATAGTAACTCTTCTGTTTCTTAGAGTGTATTGGTTAAGAAAACGATCATCTCATATATTTTTCCCGTTACCTGGTCTTCGAGAGTAAGATCCTGTCTCGTTAAATCTTATGATGGATTGACTTATACTGGATATCTTCCTAACATATGAGCAGTATGACATGAGTGGTATGACGCATGATGAATCTCTCTTCCAGAAAGGTGGTTGTCCATACTGCCTCTTCTGCAGATAAAGTCCTTTCACGATTCATTTCATGTCAATAACTGTAACAATATCCATGTAGTAAATGTGATATCGGAAAAAGCTTAATGGCTAATGTAAAATAAAAATAAATCTCTTTGAATAAAAAGTGGCTATAATTGAAAATTGCCACTTTAAAACAAACGATACCTTGACAACAATTGCACTGAATATTAGAAGAGATCCAAAGCATACTTGTAAGGATTTAGTAACATCACGAACGCCACTCCTAACCACTCCCTTTGATTTAAACAAAAATACAATAGTGGTGCGTTAATTTTGTCCAGGAGTTTATTATGGTGTTATTAAATGATAATTACCATAACATAACCTCTAATGATATCTGTGTGAGGCTGGGCGAAATGTACAATACGCAACAAATATGAATTTCTTTTCAAAAATCCAAATAATTGGTTATATTGGAAATGACATATTGGTCGCCTGTGTTAATTCATAAATTCAACTATATTTTATACACACTAGATGACGCCACGTAGCAGAGGTCCTATCAAATTTCGGGGGTATCTAATATGTAGTATGTGTGTACCTACAATAATAAGTAAATAAAAAGAATATATTATCTATTCCGTCATTTATTTTAACACATATACTAATGAGAAGCTGCAAATCTACGTGAATAGTGATGGTGAGCGTTAAAGGAGATCACAGTGTTTATGGAAGCCGGTTTTTGATATATATTAAAGGAAAAGATGTCAGATTTAGTTATAGTGGTTATCATTCATTATAAAATTGTTTTCTATGTAATATAAAAGCGTATTCTAAATAAGACCTGATAACGCAATGCCCATTAGTAAACCGTCGGTAATTTGATAATATACTTATAATTAAGTTAAGGTCTTAAATCTCATTAGAAGTTTCCAAGTTATTCGAAAAAGAGTTGAAATAATGTGTAGCACTGTCGTCACAAGTTCTGAACCTACCTCCGGAATTGCCATATCTATTGTAAAGGCGGGGACACAGGTCGACCTGAGGACCGTTTTCGTTTCGAATGACAATGCCAGTCGAGGTTCACACAATCTATGACCTTCATAGAAGCGCCCTTAAGTTGGAATAAGACCATGAATCTTCTAAAATTCAGGGCCATAACTGGTTACTGGACATGGGATGGTCAAATATAATCTACAAAACATCTGCAATGAACGACTGTGCTATGACATTTTAGTTATAGCAGTTACAGCAGGCCTCTATACCGAAGAGACAAATATTCGTTCGTTAATTAAGGGAGGTTAGCACAATGGATCTTGAAGAGCTTGAGTGCTGCCCTTGTGGGCTCTCGCTACTGAACTAACTTAAAGTATTTAAAAATGTTAATAGCATAAATTATTTTTCTCCACCAGAGAAATGCAAAGAGTTACTACTATACCTCACAACATGGAAGCTAGCGTCATAAATTTTGGGCCAATTTGATGATGAATGAAATTTAAATATCGAGGAATTAGACCCTTATGAAGAATAAAAGCTGCAGTTTTGCGGTACACCTGCGGGGCAAGATACCGCTGGACTAAAATAAAGATGAATAAGAAATTTTCGTGGAGACTAATGATTAAGGTTGGTACAGTTACCTTTATTTATTATAAGGGCAAAATACATAAATTACTGAACCTTGCGCTGCATATGTGCGGCATAGTATGTCTGACATATAAACATATATCACAAATCGTTGTGACTGTTTTGATTATAAATACTACTTATTCTATGTATAGTTTATACAGTATGAAGCCGGCTTGTAAGGACAAAATGGATCGCTATTGCGCAAAGGGAGCCGTCATTCCCTATCACATATGCTTTTGTCAACTTGAATGGATGGAAACCTGCGGACGTATTGTATGCATCATTCCTTCGTAATTTGAATTTCTTTAGATGCTGTTACACCTCGTGTACTAAAACAAAATAGTGTTTATCCTAAATCATTTAATTATTTTCAATTTTTCCTGTCAATATGTTTATTTGTCAATATCTATTTTCCCTATAATAGCTATAAAGCAACAAAATCTGCACTCAGTGTACAATTTGTATACCATGTAATATACTACTTGGTATTCTTTCTATATCTAGTAGGGTATAAACAACCATGTTTTTCGAAATGATTAATAATACGCCGTACTCTCTCCTTTTCTACGGTGTTTCCAAATTTCAATCGGAATCAACGTCCAATTTTTTTATATAATCAAAACTGGAGTACGGATCCGATGGGGACTGGACTGTGTGCATGGACTGTATCTGCGTTATAGTGTTCGCATCGAATTCGCCCTCTAACCAACTGATCGAATCGATAAGGGTCGAATAAATGAGCGGCAAAAACGAAGTCGAATATGGAATAAGAATGTTGAAGTACCGAATACCCAATTTCCAATGTTAGCTGCGAATAAAATATCGGTTGAATCTCTCGTGATTGAAGCTCGAGCGAATGTATTTAAGTTTCAAATCAATTCCACAAGTTTGGGACTCGAATAAATCTCCTAGTTTTTTCTAGGGAACATACTATCAAAATCATTAGAAGGCGGGTGAACGAAAAATTCGAAATAAGGGCAGACAAAAAAAAAGGAAATAAATTAGGATGCGAGTTAATTGCCAGAAAGGTCTGGTTTTTCACATCTCCACGTTGAAGAACAATGTAGTCCGTAAAAGATACAGGGCGTATTCATATTATCCCAGCGCTATTTTGACGGTGATCAAATGTAGAAAAGTTCGCTGAAAACAAAGATTCAACCATTTCTGCTTGTAAACGATGGAGGCTGTAGCTAACATGGGCTATGTAATCGACAATGGATGGGAAAATCGACTATTTTTAAATTCGTAAACGAATTTCATGTACAATTTCATTTCATACAAGTTTCAAAAGACGAAATGGGTTTATTACGTGGTTTATAAATTATATGTTGGACGAAGATTCTGTTGTTTTTAGCTACTATAAAGAAAATAAGCGGTTGGAGGTGGTTGGTATGTGGAAGTGTTACGTTATGAAAGTGCGTTTTTTGATAAAGTATTTTAAGGGGTAATTATGTTTTAAAGATGTTGGTAACAATAAAACTAATAAAAGGAAAATCAGAAACGTGATCTATATAGTTGGAGTGTGCATAACCCACTTCATTTGTGATAAATATGAAAATCCAGGCGGTGCTGCCCAATGTCAACGGCGTAGGTTAAAGATTGACAATTTAGTAACAAGGTGCCACTCTCCAAGTATATAGCTGGATCGTATCTAAGGGCCTGGAGTCAGAAAGACCTTCCAGCTTCCGTAATAGGTGGTACGAGCTTATCCGAACCGTCTATGTTCTGGACCTTTATCCTGTCCGCGACCAGCAAAAGTACTTGAAAACTATTTAAAAATAATACAAACGATATAAAAATAAAATGAATTGAAGGAAGAGATTAACGTTTAACAGCACTTCATTGTCACTTGAAGTGTATCTAATGAAATCAATTAAGCTAGTTCGTTATCTGGTTTACACGCTTTCGGTAACCGGTGGAATTCCGGCGGCTTTACAGCCACCTTACTGCTTTAGCTGAAGGTAATGAAAAACAAGCATAAATTCAAGTGATAAGTATTTGTTATTGCCCCCTTAAATCTCTCAGACCACTTATATTCTTTTACAACAAAATCGTTATCACTAGCTTCGTCATATATATCATCAGTGTGAGATTTGTTGCCCGATTCATTGACGGGGTGCTGTCCCATTTCTTCTTCATCGAAGTCGTGACTCTTGCGTATCGTCTTTAGGCGACTCTGGTGCTGTGAATATATATTAATGAATGAATTTAGCATTTATCAACGGCGCCGCCTACAATAAATGCAAACTGAGTCTTGTCGATCCGTTGTCTAGTTATAAGAACGTACGAAATATATATTTCATAAACTGTGTGCGAATTTTTATATTGCAACGGCGCACAGTCGTTCAGGTGCGAAAAAGTCGTTTTGAGAAGGTCTAGAATCCATTGACAAATGTGATCTTATTAGGCAGTTAAATAGGTAATCTACCTGAAAAATAGAATTAGTCCCTGACTGCAGCCAATTTAACATGTAATATCGTCGCCTAAAGTCGGACTAACCGCAAACAGAAAACTTCTCTATTTTATTGTCAAGCATTTAAAGTACTCCTGTTGTGTAAATTATTATTCAGTTCTTAATGTTATTATTATATTAGGTGTAATATTAATTAGACTGTATGTAACCGAAGAAATTATTGCTAAATATCACATATATTTTGTAATATCATAAATAGTTTGGACAGGTGTACTCCTTGCTACAAACCGAACTTCAGTAAGGGTTTTAGTAGGGAGCTACGATCTGAGAATGGTACCAAGGATATCTTTAAATCTTCCATAAATGACCCTCTTAATTTCAGCTGCGTTTTTCTGCGTTTGCCTGAGAAAAACGTGTTTGAATGCGAAGGTAGCGCAATACTACGATAACATATGGCCATTCATTTTGTTTGTAGATTGGTTATATTCAACCGAAAATTTGAGATCGTGGATATTATTATTACAATATTTACTTATTCTAATCAAATTAATAAACCTACGTGGAAAAACAAGAATTAAATTGTTTAGTTTGCCAAGAAAAAGCTTAATAGGTTATTAAAAGTTAGTGCGGGTAATGAGGTGGATTTGCTTAATATAAACATCATATCAATTGTTTATTGATGTACACAACTGCTGATGAGATTATAATTAAATCTACCAAATTTCTAATTTATACTAATAATAGTATCTAAATAAACAATGTGTACACTTATGTAATGAATTTACAATTAATGCATGATGCGAAAGTTGCACAAGTTGTAACTGGCACCTCTTCGGCATCAAGATGTTACATATGTGCAGCTACACCGAAAGAACTGAACAATTTGAATAACATTAGCCAAAAACCTCTATTGGAACGAAGTCTTCAGCTAGGTCTTTCGACATTACACGCGCGCATAAAATTTATGGAATGTCTTTTACATATTGCCTACAGAATACCATTTCAAAATTGGGCGCCTGCTATCTTAGAAGAAAAACAAAAGAAAGATAATACAAAAAGAAAATTCAAGAGGAGTTCAGGAACAGATTGGGTATTCGGGTAGATTATGTGAAGCAAGGTGTGGGCACTAGTAATGACGGCAATACTGCTAGAAAATTCTTCTCACAACCTCAAGTCACTGCAGATATAACAGGAATTGATGTAACATTAATTGAAAGGTTTAGTATAACCCTGCAGGTGATTACTAGCAGTGCATCAATTCACGCCGACAAATTTGGAATATACGCACGCGAAACTGCTGAATTATATGTGCAAAAATACAATTGGTATCACATGCCAGGAACTGTTCACAAGGTACCGATGCATGGCGAGGTTATCATACAAAAGGCGGCTCTACCTATAGGGCTATTATCGGAAGAAGCCCAAGCAGCCCAAAATAAGAATTATACGAAGTATAGGTTGCATTATTCACGCAAAATAAGCCATCTAACAACAAATGACGAC
Source organism: Chrysina gloriosa (assembly GCA_038088585.1). Classification (NCBI taxonomy): domain Eukaryota; kingdom Metazoa; phylum Arthropoda; class Insecta; order Coleoptera; family Scarabaeidae; genus Chrysina; species Chrysina gloriosa. Next base: position 38,083,638 of record CM076090.1, on the reverse strand, counting down.
ATTGTTCATATGCTTTTATTGTCATCTGATCCTTTTATTTCAAATCTCAGACAATTATCTTCTTAGAAAGCTTTTGAATTACATGAAGATGCAAAAGCACTAATTAAAGACGCAGACATTTAAATTTAGTGTAGGTAGTAGTAGATTTACTGCAATGAATTTTATCCATCAAACTTGTTACAAGATTATTTTTATAATAATCAGAATGCGAAAATGTTAGACATTGGATTTATGAAATTTCTTTTCCAATTCTTCCAATTCTTCTTCCTGATCAATAATTTAGTATTAATATTAATATTATAGCATATAAAATATTAAAATAGTATTTAGTAATTACAAATAAGATATATTTATGCAAACATTCAATACTTCGCAGAAATTTACACACATACTCCCACAACAGTTAAACTTCTATTTATTATAATATCTAAAGCACAAATATATATTCTCTTTACAGTGAAAATAGCAACTTATAATTTTCACGAATAAAAAAGTTACAGATTTTTTCCGCAAAAACGCGATTCTGAACCACTGTGCGGCGCGCCAAATTGATTCTTACCTTAGTCATCGAATGCCTTCCTTTTAATTTTTCATGCTGGTAGCGTAAGACAACTCTTACAATTATAGTTTCCTTTTGTTTCCTTTACAGTTTTGTTATCCTTGTTTTGTAGGTACTGCATGCTTGCGTCATGCAGCAGAATACGGAATATCAGATATTCTGTATTGTGCTGATGATATGCGAAAAATATGCATGAAATATACATCTCATTTTACTCATTTTAAAATAAAATTTTAAAATAAAATTATTTGTCGAAGCGTTGTATTGGTGATTTTGTTAAACATCGTTTAAAAACTATAGATTAATAAGAGGAAATAAACTTAAGTTTTACTTGCAATCTTGCTGCATGTTACGCAAAATATTTTTTCTCCATCCATACGCAATTCTGAATAAGGTGCAATCCATCCAGGCACAGTCGCTATTTTCGGCATTTTTGCTATTATAATTAATAATAACCCACAAGTTTACACTTCGAAAAACCAACATAAAATGACGTTTAAAATAAATAAGATTGCTTTCGAATATAGGAATAAATTTCTCCGAATAACAAAGAAACACCTGTGCTCCTAATTTTCTGGTAAAATGTATTTTTGTATTTAATTAGAAGTTTCAGGGAATTAGCTTTTCCTTAAATTCTGTCCCGGTCTAGATGTATGGGAACAGCATTAATAAATTTTTGGAAGCGCTTATCGGAAAAGTATCGAGAAGACGCTTCATAGAATGCTATTTTTAATTTAAAGAGGGCTATTTAACTCTTTGTTTGTTACAACCACGACATATTTTTAGTAATGCCTATCCTATGATAAATTACATCCAATAAATGAATAAAACTCGGATACTTCAAATATGCTGAATTACTACAAAATATGCAAATAATATACAAAATGCATATATTATGCAAATATGCAAATTTATGCAAACTGCATATTATCCGGCCTTTACTTATAATTATTGATTGATTACGTACCAGGTGATACATCTGTTGATAACTTCCCTAACTATCACTTTTTTCGCTCGAAAAATCCAATCGCCACCACATCAGCCGCCCCCTTAACAGTTTTGGGGGATGTTTACCGATATTTAGGTATTTGGAGGTTGGTTACTTATTAAGTTTTGAAGAGAATACAAAATTGTGTTGTGTGTGTCCTTTGGGGTAATTGTACTAAACAAAAGTAATATATCTTTTTGTATACAATAAACGTTCTTTACCTAACAACAACAACAAAAGGTAGCGTTACCGATGTAAATATCCTTTACGGTTATAAAAGCATTGTAGACATTGCAAATTGTAACTATCGATGTGTTAAGGCATTATTTATACCGAAACCATGAGAATGCTCAAATAACGTAACGGGGTGTGATATGTCACTTTCAAACGAAATAATCGGAACTGTTATTTATAGAAATTATATGTGGATATAGATTGTAGTTGCGCCTAATATAAAATATTTTACATGTTTGTGATTTGTGACGACAAATATAAGCAAGGTATCGGTTAAGACATTTTGGGCGCAGAAGAGATAACGAGATGAACTTATTCTTGCTAGAACACGGGGTTTAGACGATTTTGTAGATATAACGTAGATATTTGTATCAAGGGAATGATTTCTTGTAACACTCCATAGAATTAACATTAGTAGTAATCGACTACTATAAGTAACAGACTCTCTTTTCCAGCAATTTGGAGTTATGTACTGCCTTTAATCAATATTTCTCCACAGCTGCTTCTAATATCGTAGGTGATGAGTTCCTTAACGATAGTTCATTCGATAATTATTGCTGTACCCATAACAAGTCATTTTTGTTTCACCAGCGGATAACACAGAAATTCTTGAATGTATCAAAAGCATGGCATCCTCTACAACGCCTGATGAAAACAGCTTTTCTTCTTCTATAGTAAAATATTGCGTTGAGCATATTGTAAAACCTCTATGCTATGCTATTAATTTATCTTTTCAGTATGGAATAATTCCATCTAAACTGAAGATGTCTACGATTCATCCAGTGTATAAGAACGGCGACGTAAATCTACTTAAGAATTACAGCCCTATTAGTATTCTACCCCTGTTCTTTAAAATATTTGAACGAATGATGAATAAACGGTTAATGTACTTTTTAACTACTGAAAAGATTTTGGTAGATACTCAGCATGATTTTGTCTCGGGCAAAAATACTAATACTGCAATCTTCAATTTTTTATCGCATGTTTATGAGGCCTTGGACCGTCACAAATTTGTTCTTGGCTTATTTGTTGATCTAAGTAAGGCTTTTGACTGTGTGAATCATACCTACCTATTGTATAAATTAGAGAAAATGGGTGTTCGTGGGGCAACCCTACAGTGGTTTGAAACTTATCTACATAATAGATTGCAAAGAGTTCGCTGTGAAACTGATTATTCTAATTTGACTCACATAAACATTGGGATTCCTCAAGGTTCAGTCCTTGGACCAACCCTATTTCTAGCTTTTATTAATGATTTACCGCGTGCTATTGAACATACTAACTGCCATCTTGTCAATTATGCAGGTGACATGAACTTGGGTGTGGAGCATGATTCCTTAGATAATCTTTATCTGACTACTCAATTGATTTACGAAAAACTAACTACCTGGTTTTCGAATAATGGGCTTGCTATCAATGAGAGTAAAACAAACTGTGTCTTATTTTCGAACCCGAGAACTACTATCTCAAATCTGTCCATGGCTTCCAGTATGTTACCATAGACTGACGAGGTCACTGTTCTGGGATTATTAGTCGACAAAAACCTTAAATGGGAAAGTCATGTCAGTTGTTTATGCAAAAAGTTGGGCAAAATTTGTTTTGCAATAAGAACTTTGAAAAATCATGTAATCTTGACACCCTAAAAACATTTTATAATTCCAATTTTATGTCTACTCTGCGCTATGGAATAATACATTGGGGTTATTCATCACAGTCACACCGTGTATTTGTAATGCAAAAGCGAGCGTTACGCATAATGTTTAATCTGCGACCAACAGAATCTTGTAAACACGCACTTAAAGAAAATAAGTTTTTAACGTTTTACGACATTTATATCTTCGTCGTATGCTTCGTACACAAGCATTACAGTAGTTTCAGTACTAATAATACTTATCACAACTTTAATACTAGGCTGGCAAACTATCTTCTACCATCGAAGCATACAACTTCTATGTGTCAGAGTAGTCTTCATTACAGAGGCTGCTCTTTGTATAATAAGTTACCAATAACTATTCGATCTATGTCATTTTATTCGTTCAAAGATGTGTAAAAGAGTATTTATTAAAACATAATTGCTATAGTTTGGACGATTACTTATTATAGCGCCATTTTTTGTTTCTTTTGTTTCTTTAACATGTTTCTTCGTGTTCGTTTACATGTATTTCTTGTACTGGGCATGTGTTGAAATAAATGTCTTTAGTATTATTATTATTATTATTATTATTATTATTATTATTATTATTATTATTATTATATTATTATCTCCGTAGCAAACTCAATATAACGATTCGGTTTGTTGTGCCTTTTTATTTCTATGTAATGCACTTTCAGGTAAAACTTGATTTAAGGACATCTTTCCAGCAAAGCTGACTTTTCTTACTTTCCTTACTGGTGTATATCTAATTTGAAACAGTGCCCTGGTATAAGAACAACTCAATTCTTTTTAGCAGCTTAATCGCCAGGTTTCGGGGTACAGCTCCTTCAGAAAATTTGCACGAGTTTTCTTTTTGTAGAATAAAATTAGGAGTATATAACCCATACCCCTTTTTCTTTATAATTTCTTTGTTTTTTGTTTATAAAATCGCTTTGACGTAAAAAACGGTGCTGTATAGCAAACTTAAATAATTAACAATAATAATAACATTGAAGTATTCAAAGCAAATAGGCCTACATTCTAACGAAAGTGCGCATACTAGGAAAAAATTGATAAACAAGAAGAACAAAGAAACATAATCATTCACTTATTGCATATTCTACGTGGAGCGCAAATTTTTCAGTTTGACGTGGTACTTTATAAAGCAATATTAATATAAGCAATATGTTTTTAACAACAATAAATTTTCGGAAAACAGTGGACCAGAACTAAAAAGAAACTATAATCTTTATAAAACATTCAATAGGTACACTACACACGGTAATGTGATTATTGATGTAATTGTGAACAGTACTATTATATATAATGGTTGTCGGTGTAAAAGTGTTCAAAACACAGATGTTGCTTGCCTCACACACAGTACACAAGGGCATAAACTCCGCGTCTTTTGCAACGACTCTACCGGATATTTAAAGGATCCCGGTCTTTCATCCATCTTATATTAGGACTACAGCAAGATATCGAAGAATCTTGGTGAAGAAAACATTGTGGGTTAACCACTGCTTAATGATATTATTTCTATGATGCAAATCTATGTCGTTCATTATAACCAGTGTCAGAAAAAGATCTAATAACTTTTTCCAGAATTTAAAACCACACACGTCGTTCTACCATTGCTGTTGTCTTTTTGGGTATATTTAAAATGTTCATAGTTTTATGTTTTGGCACAAATTTCTGAAGTTCGGCAAAACAATGCCCACTCCTAGAATCAATCAAGAAAACACCGTCGGATCTAAACAGTGATTCTGCCACCCGAGGTCCACTCGTATTGGTAGATTTCTTTAATACCAAAAAATGATGACAAAAGTAAGTGTTTATCTGCAGAAATGGCTGCTAAACTTGTATAACTACGTATTATAGAGTACAAATATTGCATAACCTCTTCAACGGCTTTCTGACTCTTCACTGCCAAATTACCGGAGTGTATTTGTAGATTCGTAGATCTAAATAAATATTATATATTTAGTGGGACAATTGTATATACATCAATCAATGCCGAGTAAAGCTTTATTGTTTTTTTCATTATCTATTTTTTAAATATTACTACCACTTATTACTACTAACGGTCTAAATTTGTTATACAGTACCGTTTTCTACTTAAAACCGACTTCATTTGTGATACATAAAAAGATATATACATAGATAAGAATATCATGCCGAACTGTAAATTTACACTGTACGTAAAATATGCAATAAAATATATAATTATGTGTTTTCGTTCATCTTGTATACCAATTTTCTTTCAAACATGTGCACCTTCGTTATAATGTAGGCAAATTTATTTGCTTTCAATGCGTAATTATTATTATTAATATTCACTGCCTAAATTTGTTATACGGCATTTTCTATGTAAAACTTACTTTATTTGTGACAAATAAAAAATATATATATAAACGGAGGAGGAGTAAAGCGTACTTGGTCGGACGTTATTTATTTTTTCGAAAATAATTCGCGCCATGTTTGGGAGTATGACATAGTACTTCAAATTATTTTCTAAAGGCAAAAGATATTTGTTATACTTTCCGAGATATTTAGAAAAATTTAAAAATTGTTAAAAAGTTGTTGGTGGTACCTGTACCCCGAAATCAGGGAATTCTACCGCTAAAAAAATCTGTCACAGTCTGCACAGCTTCATCCAAATCTGAATGTACGGGTACCGGTGTTCCCTTGTTAGTTACTTTTTCAAATGATTGTAGCCTGTAACAAATTTGTGCGCGTCCTTCTTGCCTCTTGATATGTAATCTAATTTTAGCTTAGCTTTGTTCTTCAGGTCACATTGAAGTTGGTTTCTATCGATTTTTAGCGAAATTATTGTATCTGCATTTACAGCCTAGTTCGTTTAATGAGGGATGGATTTTATTGCACTGCACGGAGGCTGGCGCTAGATTCAACTAAATTTGACGATTTTCGTATTTTATTTCATCATATGTAATTTATAATATATTATAGAAATATAGGTACTCGTGCAACGTGGACAAATTAACTGGTGTTTTAAGTAATAATTAATATTTTGTAGAATTATCCTCAACCATTAAAATGTATTGAAATCGTTAAAATTGTTTCACACAATGGATTGATAAAAAATCTATTAAGAGGTTTCGTTTGTCAAAAATTCTGTACAATTTGTGCCGCAACGTAAAAAGGTTTTGCCGTTTCACCCCCAAATATACTCTTTGTAACAGTATTGTATACTATTGGGTCATTCCTGTAAGTACTGTTAGTTTTTGTAGCAGAATTCCTACTTCCGAATTCTACTATATGTCATGTAGTGCGCAAAGTTAGTACAAAAATAGCAGGTTTGGAGAAGTTATTCATCATAATGCGACTCATGTAAAAACATCTTCATCTGGTGGTGCAGAACCCCAAACTTAGAAAAATATGGAATTCCTATTGTTATATTGTTTACTAAGATTTACTGGATTAGCAGATGACCATATTATTTTCGACAACTCTAGCATCTAGTTTTGAACGAGGATATTTTAAAAATTATATATACATCTATTGATTGGAGATAGTGGATATTGTATTAGACAATACTTAATTATACCTTTGATTGATCTTAAGAACTCTAAAGAATTTATTCAGTGGTCTCAGATTAGAAGTCCAAACATCTTCAATTAATCAATTTAGGAATCTATTGTAATACTCGTGTAAAATAAATTAACAGTATATTAAAAATTATTTTTTTGTTATTTGTAATCACTTGGTGACACTAACCTTGTCTATGCTTGACAAGCTCGATTTTCTATTAATCCGATGATATGTTTATCAGCACATAAAATAACTTGTAACTTGCAACACAGCTGCTCTTTAGAGGAGCAGTTCAACTGAATCACTATTCTGGGAACAAACTGAATATATTTTTCAACATCATCTTCTTATTTTTAATCGAATAATAATGTTTTCGCATGTAAGGTACGTTATTAACCCATCGTACTACCATCTATTCCATTTAGTGTCTCTCCCAAATAATTGTGGTTGTCTTTTGTGGTGCGACGTAGTTTTCCCTCTTAGAATATATCTAATTTTAGATTTTCCTAGTACCTAGTCGACTTCTATAGATCGTTTTGCAAAATTCTCTCTAGTTGAAAACAGCCTATCCTAGCCTAAATTATTGAAGAGATGTCAATATAACCCTTTGTAGTGACACAGAATAAATAGTAATGATGGTTTATTACTGTATATACGTAGTAGTCTTGAAATCATTATCTTTATAGCAAACACGATATATTTCCCTCCATTATGTCTTCTTATTTTTAAATGTAATGTAATGTGTATTGTCAGACAAATAGTATCATGAAGATATCGTTTCCAAAGAAATTATTATATATTTATAAGTTTGGTTATGCATTAATATTGGTAGAAAGATTAAGGTACAGACTTCCTTATAGAAATAAAATTGTTGCAAAAATTGCATTTGTGTTCCTTCTATATCACAACGGTACATCCCACAATTAATAGTCGTAGCAGATGCCATGGCCAGGAATGGATTTGTCAATTCCAATTTCTGTTTTATTACCGTATATGTATATGTATGCACCTATGCATTTTATACATTAACCCTTCATTTTCCTTGGATAAAAATTCATTTTATAGTTAAAATGGATTAGGCATGGTAAATAAAAAGAATAAAAAGACGCAAGTATAAGGGTTTGCCTAAATATTCCCCAAAATAAATTGATTGTACACTGTGTATTTTCGCTGTATACACGGCATACAAAAATGTTACGAAGAAGAAGCTGCATTCTTACGAATTCACGGTTTTCAATATTTCGAAATAATTAAATGGCAAAAGAATGAGTTCATTGAAGTTATTATAAAATACATAATTGGAAACATTCGAAAGTCTACTTGAAAACTTTCGCACCGTAAAGAATACTACCTTCGAGAATATCGTATTTCAAGCAGAAATTTCTTGAATTTCAATATAAGGTGACATTTAATCATCGAAACCTGATATGCCAATTGTATTCCAGTCACACTCCTCAAGCAATCTTATATTTCAGCAGACCTACAATACCTATTTGCGGTTTAGTAATGTCAGTGATATAGGAACGGCCAATTTGTTTAATTAAGGTATGTCGAAGTTAGTGATGTGTGACCTTATTTATTTTGTGTACTATACTGTGTGTAAATAAAGAAAGGAATAATATTCATATATGTCGACAATGCTAATTTTATTAAAACGCATTGGATAGATTAGATCACTTTCACCAGTGAAAATAATCAACTGACACATACATATATATGCACAAATTTTTACGCCATATGATTATTTTAAGCTTAATTGTCATTCTTATTCTTACACGCTTGATCCTAGAGAACTACCAATTTTCAATACCACATATGGAATATTCCTGATCTCAGAAGGAAATCTCCTTTTCTGTTGCTAAAATTTACTTTCTATTTCTTGGTAAAAAATAAGGGACTTTTATTAGTCGATGACATCAAAAGTCCCAGAGTAGTAAATTAAAAATTAAAATGAACGTCCATAACATCATAAAATTTACGTGTCCGAGGTTTCTTTCCAAACAGCGATAATAAAGAAAATATGAATATTATTCCTTACTTTATTTACACACTATACTTTGGTGCTTGGCAAATTAATATGTACATACCTATGCATGTACGTACAGGCACGTGTCTTATAAAAAGAAGATCTATTATTTATTTTCTGTACTAACATCTAAAATTTCTTAACAAAAATTGAAAATTAGTCATAATACGAGGTCTGCTCAAAATATATTCGACCTGCCATGTTTCCCGTGAAAGTAATAAAACGAGTGCGATGATATCTGGTAGGGAATTGTGGAGTACCCTCGTGCGCATGGTTGTAAAATATTCCGTGAGCAGTTCGTGATTTTTGGCAGTAGTAAGTGGCCTGTTGTGTTTGCAAATATGACGAAATTATCGAACGGCTGGAGCAGCGCTACTGCATGCAATTTTGTCAGAAGGTTGATGATACTCCAGCGGACACCATTCGGAATATTCAGCAAGCTTTCGGCGACCATGCTGTGGGTACTACACACATCGGGTGCTAGTACTATCGGTTCGACTATTGTGGAGTGGCTCATCATGAATATGTTTCTCACGGACAGACCATTAACAAGGAGTACTACCAGAAAGTCCACCTTCGTCATTGAGATGCCGTTCGGCGCAACAGGCCGGATTTGTGGACAGCGGGAACTCACAATGCAACGGCGCATTCCTCTCATATGATTCAGACTTCCTTGACCAAATACAGCATCCCATTTGTCCGTCAGCCTCTTTATTCTGCAGATATGGCTTCCTGTGACGTTTGGCTACTTCCTAAGTTGAAAATTCCGTTGAAAGGGAATGCGACGGAGCAGCTGAACACTGCTTCAAAAAACGACCTTCCAGGTATTCTTCCAACAGTGGCAGCAACGGTGGGATAAGTGCGTACGGTTCCAAGGAGAGTATTTTGAAGTTTTGACAACTAAGTGAACAGTGCGATTTTTTCTGGCCAAAGGTCCGACATATTTTCAACAGACCCCGTATGTAGAATCCTTGGGTTTAATAATGACGCATTGTATAGGGTTTTGTTTCTTATGTTGTTGTTAGCGAGCTGTTGCATAAGTGTGTGAAGTATTGCGTACACCAGTAAACAATTATTACTATTAGCAGTTTATGGAGAAAGATATTAAAGTTTAAAATTTTGGGTCTCTATTAGGTTTACAAAGCCTTTGCCAACTATTGTTTTGTAATTTCCTAAACCACTACTGAAGTATATTCACTTTGATTGAACCAGTATTTTGAAATTATTAATTTCTTCTTTATCATGAGCACATTTTATATCAATTCATCTCTGACAGATTTTTATAGGTGCCCTGGAAAATTATTAGGTTTTCTATACAGTTACAGTTTTCTGTTTTAATATTCTATGATCGCTTCATCGTGTCGCGTTCGTAATTTTGATTCGATAATACGGCTTGCGTCGAGTATATGCGCACGTGGTTTTTATTCCGTTTGTAACGTGGCAATCGAACGTGTTTTCCGTATCTAAGTTTTGTTCCGTTTCGATCTAAATCTCGTTAAATCTCTAAGAATTAGAGGAATTTCGGGAACCTGGTCTGTCGAAAATATGAGAAGAACGTTACGACACCTGCTTCGGTTAGCGGAGAGTCCGCCGTATACTGCTCCGAAATACCCTTTCAGTTTTGCGTCGAATTGCTGATGATTGCGCACACATTGAAGTTGGTTTCTATCGATTTTTAGCGAAATTATTGTATCTGCATTTACAGCCTAGTTCGTTTAATGAGGGATGGATTTTATTGCACTGCACGGAGGCTGGCGCTAGATTCAACTAAATTTGACGATTTTCGTATTTTATTTCATCATATGTAATTTATAATATATTATAGAAATATAGGTACTCGTGCAACGTGGACAAATTAACTGGTGTTTTAAGTAATAATTAATATTTTGTAGAATTATCCTCAACCATTAAAATGTATTGAAATCGTTAAAATTGTTTCACACAATGGATTGATAAAAAATCTATTAAGAGGTTTCGTTTGTCAAAAATTCTGTACAATTTGTGCCGCAACGTAAAAAGGTTTTGCCGTTTCACCCCCAAATATACTCTTTGTAACAGTATTGTATACTATTGGGTCATTCCTGTAAGTACTGTTAGTTTTTGTAGCAGAATTCCTACTTCCGAATTCTACTATATGTCATGTAGTGCGCAAAGTTAGTACAAAAATAGCAGGTTTGGAGAAGTTATTCATCATAATGCGACTCATGTAAAAACATCTTCATCTGGTGGTGCAGAACCCCAAACTTAGAAAAATATGGAATTCCTATTGTTATATTGTTTACTAAGATTTACTGGATTAGCAGATGACCATATTATTTTCGACAACTCTAGCATCTAGTTTTGAACGAGGATATTTTAAAAATTATATATACATCTATTGATTGGAGATAGTGGATATTGTATTAGACAATACTTAATTATACCTTTGATTGATCTTAAGAACTCTAAAGAATTTATTCAGTGGTCTCAGATTAGAAGTCCAAACATCTTCAATTAATCAATTTAGGAATCTATTGTAATACTCGTGTAAAATAAATTAACAGTATATTAAAAATTATTTTTTGTTATTTGTAATCACTTGGTGACACTAACCTTGTCTATGCTTGACAAGCTCGATTTTCTATTAATCCGATGATATGTTTATCAGCACATAAAATAACTTGTAACTTGCAACACAGCTGCTCTTTAGAGGAGCAGTTCAACTGAATCACTATTCTGGGAACAAACTGAATATATTTTTCAACATCATCTTCTTATTTTTAATCGAATAATAATGTTTTCGCATGTAAGGTACGTTATTAACCCATCGTACTACCATCTATTCCATTTAGTGTCTCTCCCAAATAATTGTGGTTGTCTTTTGTGGTGCGACGTAGTTTTCCCTCTTAGAATATATCTAATTTTAGATTTTCCTAGTACCTAGTCGACTTCTATAGATCGTTTTGCAAAATTCTCTCTAGTTGAAAACAGCCTATCCTAGCCTAAATTATTGAAGAGATGTCAATATAACCCTTTGTAGTGACACAGAATAAATAGTAATGATGGTTTATTACTGTATATACGTAGTAGTCTTGAAATCATTATCTTTATAGCAAACACGATATATTTCCCTCCATTATGTCTTCTTATTTTTAAATGTAATGTAATGTGTATTGTCAGACAAATAGTATCATGAAGATATCGTTTCCAAAGAAATTATTATATATTTATAAGTTTGGTTATGCATTAATATTGGTAGAAAGATTAAGGTACAGACTTCCTTATAGAAATAAAATTGTTGCAAAAATTGCATTTGTGTTCCTTCTATATCACAACGGTACATCCCACAATTAATAGTCGTAGCAGATGCCATGGCCAGGAATGGATTTGTCAATTCCAATTTCTGTTTTATTACCGTATATGTATATGTATGCACCTATGCATTTTATACATTAACCCTTCATTTTCCTTGGATAAAAATTCATTTTATAGTTAAAATGGATTAGGCATGGTAAATAAAAAGAATAAAAAGACGCAAGTATAAGGGTTTGCCTAAATATTCCCCAAAATAAATTGATTGTACACTGTGTATTTTCGCTGTATACACGGCATACAAAAATGTTACGAAGAAGAAGCTGCATTCTTACGAATTCACGGTTTTCAATATTTCGAAATAATTAAATGGCAAAAGAATGAGTTCATTGAAGTTATTATAAAATACATAATTGGAAACATTCGAAAGTCTACTTGAAAACTTTCGCACCGTAAAGAATACTACCTTCGAGAATATCGTATTTCAAGCAGAAATTTCTTGAATTTCAATATAAGGTGACATTTAATCATCGAAACCTGATATGCCAATTGTATTCCAGTCACACTCCTCAAGCAATCTTATATTTCAGCAGACCTACAATACCTATTTGCGGTTTAGTAATGTCAGTGATATAGGAACGGCCAATTTGTTTAATTAAGGTATGTCGAAGTTATCGATGTGTGACCTTATTTATTTTGTGTACTATACTGTGTGTAAATAAAGAAAGGAATAATATTCATATATGTCGACAATGCTAATTTTATTAAAACGCATTGGATAGATTAGATCACTTTCACCAGTGAAAATAATCAACTGACACATACATATATATGCACAAATTTTTACGCCATATGATTATTTTAAGCTTAATTGTCATTCTTATTCTTACGCGCTTGATCCTAGAGAACTACCAATTTTCAATACCACATATGGAATATTCCTGATCTCAGAAGGAAATCTCCTTTTTCTGTTGCTAAAATTTACTTTCTATTTCTTGGTAAAAAATAAGGGACTTTTATTAGTCGATGACATCAAAAGTCCCAGAGTAGTAAATTAAAAATTAAAATGAACGTCCATAACATCATAAAATTTACGTGTCCGAGGTTTCCTTTCCAAACAGCGATAATAAAGAAAATATGAATATTATTCCTTACTTTATTTACACACTATACTTTGGTGCTTGGCAAATTAATATGTACATACCTATGCATGTACGTACAGGCACGTGTCTTATAAAAAGAAGATCTATTATTTATTTTCTGTACTAACATCTAAAATTTCTTAACAAAAATTGAAAATTAGTCATAATACGAGGTCTGCTCAAAATATATTCGACCTGCCATGTTTCCCGTGAAAGTAATAAAACGAGTGCGATGATATCTGGTAGGGAATTGTGGAGTACCCTCGTGCGCATGGTTGTAAAATATTCCGTGAGCAGTTCGTGATTTTTGGCAGTAGTAAGTGGCCTGTTGTGTTTGCAAATATGACGAAATTATCGAACGGCTGGAGCAGCGCTACTGCATGCAATTTTGTCAGAAGGTTGATGATACTCCAGCGGACACCATTCGGAATATTCAGCAAGCTTTCGGCGACCATGCTGTGGGTACTACACACATCGGGTGCTAGTACTATCGGTTCGACTATTGTGGAGTGGCTCATCATGAATATGTTTCTCACGGACAGACCATTAACAAGGAGTACTACCAGAAAGTCCACCTTCGTCATTGAGATGCCGTTCGGCGCAACAGGCCGGATTTGTGGACAGCGGGAACTCACAATGCAACGGCGCATTCCTCTCATATGATTCAGACTTCCTTGACCAAATACAGCATCCCATTTGTCCGTCAGCCTCTTTATTCTGCAGATATGGCTTCCTGTGACGTTTGGCTACTTCCTAAGTTGAAAATTCCGTTGAAAGGGAATGCGACGGAGCAGCTGAACACTGCTTCAAAAACGACCTTCCAGGTATTCTTCCAACAGTGGCAGCAACGGTGGGATAAGTGCGTACGGTTCCAAGGAGAGTATTTTGAAGTTTTGACAACTAAGTGAACAGTGCGATTTTTCTGGCCAAAGGTCCGACATATTTTCAACAGACCCCGTATGTAGAATCCTTGGGTTTAATAATGACGCATTGTATAGGGTTTTGTTTCTTATGTTGTTGTTAGCGAGCTGTTGCATAAGTGTGTGAAGTATTGCGTACACCAGTAAACAATTATTACTATTAGCAGTTTATGGAGAAAGATATTAAAGTTTAAAATTTTGGGTCTCTATTAGGTTTACAAAGCCTTTGCCAACTATTGTTTTGTAATTTCCTAAACCACTACTGAAGTATATTCACTTTGATTGAACCAGTATTTTGAAATTATTAATTTCTTCTTTATCATGAGCACATTTTATATCAATTCATCTCTGACAGATTTTTATAGGTGCCCTGGAAAATTATTAGGTTTTCTATACAGTTACAGTTTTCTGTTTTAATATTCTATGATCGCTTCATCGTGTCGCGTTCGTAATTTTGATTCGATAATACGGCTTGCGTCGAGTATATGCGCACGTGGTTTTTATTCCGTTTGTAACGTGGCAATCGAACGTGTTTTCCGTATCTAAGTTTTGTTCCGTTTCGATCTAAATCTCGTTTATTCAGGATTATACGGGAAACCGACGGGAATAGTACCCCTAAAGTATCGTTAGAAGTTTCATTTTCCCCAAGTTTTGCGTTTCAAACTAGTTGTCAACGCTGCGTTTCCCTCAATTAGAGGTGAGTATTTCTTTTTTTTTTGTAATTTCGACGCCGTAATATCTCTTTCACGTTGTTATAAGGAACTAGTGTGAGCTGGTGTGAACTAGTAGGGAACTAATGTGAGCTAGTGTAAACTAGTAGAGAACTAGTGTGATCTAGTAAAGGTAGGTATAATTATCGTAGGAGCTAGAAGCTAGTTTTCCCGATATCTTTTCCTCACGGACGAGAAAGCCCGCCATCTTGGGCCACTTTTGTTTGTATATCAAGAACCACGCCGTGCAAGTCGACCACGGAAAACTGCAGCACGCTAAGTCTTATATTTTGTATCGTTGAGTTCTCGGAAAAGATTCCCTACAAACTCGTATTTATTCGTACGTTAGGAATTGTGTGCGAGTATATGTTTAACGTTCCTTGTCGCACACTCTCACGCAATATTTCCGGGAATTACAACTACTACGCGAAGAAGCTGGGATTTTTCTGTGTTCCCGTTTATCGTTTGTCGTTTAACTTGTATATTCATTTTTGTTTACGTACGTCCCTCCCACTGACTTTGACCTACGACTAATTATGAATTTTAAAAGAAAACCGATTTTCGAAAGATGAGCTTGAGTATGAGCTAAGAATTAGAGGAATTTCGGGAACCTGGTCTGTCGAAAATATGAGAAGAACGTTACGACACCTGCTTCGGTTAGCGGAGAGTCCGCCGTATACTGCTCCGAAATACCCTTTCAGTTTTGCGTCGAATTGCTGATGATTGCGCATACATTCTGGAGTGCGAATAAAATGTTACCGTCTTGCGAGAGGCAAAATAGTTTATGCGAGGGCATGTTTCAACCCTAGATGCCCTTTATTGGAGGCTTCAACCCCGTCGAACATCGTAGAGGAGACTTCTTCGTTGGATGAGGCGATAGAGAGTGCAGAACACGACAGCTGACGCGATTGTTCGAGATACGTCACTTTCAAAACCGGTTCCAGTCTTGAACTGGGTTATAACATTCTCAGGTAGCGGTAGAGATCAATCGTTAAGTGCATTCTTAGAGCGTGTCGCAGAGTTAAAGGTCGCGCGTAATTCGTTAGATACTATTTTGTTTCGATCAGCTGTTGAATTATTTACCGACAAAGCGTTGATCTGGTATCCAGCCAATCGCGAACCTTCTCGAATTGGCATGAGCTCGTGTCCGGTTTACAACAAGAATTTCAGACTCCCGACTATGGCGATAGACTTTTCAAAGAGATTAAGCATCGAACTCACGGTTCGCAGGAGACTATCGGTATTTACGCTTCGATAATGATACTATTCTCGCGTTTGTCGGTCGCATTACCGGAAGCCACGAAGGTGAAAATCCTTCTGAAGAATATTTTACCCTCTTATCAGACTCAGTTGGCGCTCGTCGAAATTCATCTGTAGAGCAATTACTGAAGTTGTGTCGGCAGTTAGAAGCTCGTAAAGCTTCTGTAGAATCTTACGTTGCGCCACCTTTACGTTCGCGCGTTATGGGAACGTATTTGGCGAATGTCGATATCGGCCCGAGCCCGTGTGATACGGTGCGTTTGATTATTCGTCCCTCGACCTCTTCGTCGATACCGTCCCGTCCCGCGATGAGTTGCTGGAATTGTGGTCATACAGGTCCTCGGAAAATGCATTGCTACCATTACGGAATACCGAACGTCACCGTTGCCTCTTGTCCAAATTGTGCGGGAAACAGGGCCGCGACACGTTCAGTGACCGATTAGGCCATCCGTAACTTTCCCTTTCTCAATCTCGCATATTATTGCTATTAGCTTCATGATTTTGTAATGCTCCTGTGGCCTCTGCTCGGAACGTTCAATGTCTTGAGATGGGATTCTTTGCCAATTGCACTTTACTTCCTAATTTGACACAAAAACAGGGGAAAAATTATTTTTGAAGTTAAAGTAAATCATATCTTATACGAAAATTCAGATCAGATTGTCAAAATTCAAAAATCGTGGATCCCATATTCGAACCAAAATTCGAAAAGAGGTCTTTAATTTTTATTAAAATTGATATATGGGATTTTGTGACGTAGCTAATTACGCTTCTGGTGTCAGGTCCTCAAAATTTAAAATTCTACGTGGTGCATCAAATTTAAAAATATATAATTCTTCGCTGATTACGCATTCGTTAAAAGATTATGAAAAATATAAGCACTAGGTCCAACATACATTTACGTTTGAGATATAATCAAAATCACATATAATAGAATTGCTCTCAATCTTGAATAGAAAATCAAGATAGATTTTATTCTTGCTAACGCCATACACGATGAACGGCAATATTTCAGAATCTCCATTTTCGGTCAGATATTCTGGGGATTACTAGTCTCAGGTGCATCTCGTACTATTGTGGGAAATCCCGGTTGGAATTTATTGAAGAATTGAATTCCGGTGAAGCGAAACACGTCTTCTTCTTTTTGAACTGTTGCGAATGGATCCACTTGCGTTATTTTCGGAGAAATGTCGGTGCTTGTTCGGTTACAGGATAAGGAAAAATGTTTAGATATCTTAGTTGTGCCGGATTTGCCTTATTCGTTAATTCTCGGGGCCGATTTCTGGAAGTTTATGGGGATCATTTCGGATCTTCGGCGAGGAGAATGGATCTTCTCACCGGAATCTCAGGTAATGGACGTCATTGAGTGTCAGAATCAGTTAACTCCCGAACAGACAAATCAGTTGCAATCTTTGATCGATTCGTCTTTTCCCGAGGAAGGTAGCAACACCCTCGGATGTACTGTCGTTGAATTTCGGATAATCACTTCTAGCTCTCCGATTAAGCAGCATCCCATCTCTCCCGCTATGCAGAAAATCGTCGATCAGGAACTAGATAAACTGTTAGCTCTCAGTGTAGTAGAGAAATCTAATAGCGCGTGGTCTTTACTTAGTTTGTTAGTTTCGAAGAAAGGTAAGAGTTATCGATTTTACGTCGACTTTCGCAAATTAAACCAAATTCCGGAAAAAGACATCTATCCTCTGCCTTACTTTTCGTCCACTCTTGATAAACTGAGACACGCGAAATATGCTACGTCCCTTGATATTAAATCCGCATATTGGCAAATTCCGTTAGCCGAGTCATCTCACCAGTATACCACCATCATCCCCTGGAATAGAGATTTGTTTCAGTTCCGTCGGATGCCAATGGGTATTCATAACGCACCTGCGCCTTGGCAGAGATTCATCGACCGAGCTATTGGCGCTGATTTGGAACCTATGGTGTTCGCTTATCTTGACGACATCACTATCGTTACTCAGAGTTTCGAACAGCATTTGGAAACCTTGAGTGAAGTGATTTCTCGTCTTCAGAAGGCCGGCCTGACCTTTAAGCCGAGACAAATGTCAATTTTGTCGAGGAAAATTGCAATACCTAAGTTATGTGGTCAAATGTAATGGATTATGGGTTGATCCGGAAAAGGTTAAAGCTATTTAGGAGATCCTGTCTCCACGTAACGTTTTGAATGTTAGACGTCTTGTGGTGATGTCTTCTTGGTACCGCCGTTCTGTGCCCAATTTCGTTACGGTTATCGCTCCCTTTACGAACTTTTACGTAAAAACAAGAAATTTCGTTGGGATAAGTCTTGCGAGGAGTGTTAGGGCGAAGTTCGCGAACGCCCCTTGTTTCTCCCTGTTTTATCTTGCCCTGATTTTGATAAGGAGTTTATCGTTCAGACTGATGCTTCGGACTTTGGTGTTGGTTTCGTTTAAACCCAATTTATCGACGGTCATGAAAGAATTATCGCATATTTAAGTCGTTCATTAACACCTCAGTAACGGTAGTCTGTAGTCGTTTTGTGGGCAATTGAAAAGCTTACTTCGTATATCTAAGGTTCCCGGTTAACTGTCATTACTGACCATTACTCTCTTCGCTGGTAAATAAACTCAATGCTCCTGGTAGAAGATTGGCCTTCGTCTTCAACAGTACGATTTCGTTATCCAGCATCGGAAGGGTAAGGATTATCGTCTCAAACGCTCTGTGTCGTTGTGTTTCGGTGGTTGATACTATTGCCAAAGAACCCCAAAGTCCGGATAAATGGTATCAGAAGATGTTAAGAACAGTTCGTGAAAATCCGAGAAAGTATCCCGCTTTCCAAATCATTAACGGAAAGCTCTGTAAGTTCGTCAAGTCGAGTCATCCTTACTTTAATGACGAGCAGGAAAATTGGACGGTAGTAATACCAAAAGACCAGCGTAAAGAGGTTATTCGACAATGTGACGATGAGGCAACGAGTGATCATCTGGGAATTTATAAGACCGTCAATCGAGTTGGTAAACGTTATTTCTGGCCGAAAATGTCTTATGACATAATCTAGTATGTACGCCGTTGCCGCACCTGTCTTGAATCTAAGGCCGTACAGAGAACACATCCTGGACGAATGGGAGGTCATTCTAAAATCGAAAAACCTTGGGAAGTGTCGATCTCGTAAGGCCGTTGCCAAGGTCAGTTCACGGTTATAACCATATTCTTGTCGTATCGGATTGTTTTAGTTTTCTGTGTTAAGGTTTCCGTTGCGTAAAGCTAGCGCTGACGTCGTTAAGCATCGCGAGAACAGCGTTTCCCTTTTACTCCGCGCGCAATTATATCGGATAACGGTAAACAGTTCAAGTCTAACGAATACATAAAACTAGTATGTATTTATTGTGTTAACAAAAGCCCATCATTCTATCACCCTCAAGCCAATTAATCGAGCAGGCATTAATATCCAGTTGGCTAGGATCGTGAAATCCTATCGAAAAGTCGAAATCGCTCTATGACTTACGCCATCCGTGGAGGAAGAATTTTGTGTTATCGAATGCCGCGAAATATTATACCGCGAAGTTAGCTCTAAAATTCTTTGCACCCGTCATGATCAACAATGAATTCAAAACTTGTGACGGAATTATATTACCTTGAACTTGGACATTACGTATTTGAAAGATCACCCTGACCACGACTAGACGTGACGTTACCGATTGTGACACCCTAATTTTTACGTTCTTTGCGGTGTTTTGTTGCTTCTATCGCGGTCTCTTTCGATAATCGCTTCTGCAGATCTATAGTACGTTTTTTCTTTTAGCTTCGTATATCTTGTTTACCGATTTCGAAGGCCTCCCTTTCGTGGTTCTAACGCCCTGTACGTACGGGCAAGGAATAGCCTTACCACTTCTATTATGAGCGTTTGTCCTAAGATTTCATTTTAGTTGAGGTCTTGTGAGTCCAGCGCATATGTACATCTGTGATTGGCATCTCAATTTGTCCGTATCCCATCCTTTTGCACCCTTTAACTTATCCCCTTTTATTTCTTTCGTTTTGGTTCTTTAACTTCCTGGCTTTACGGACGATTTGCCGAAGGGCCCTGTAGCGTTTGGATCAAGCCGTTACATGTGAAGGTGTGTTGTCTACTTGTACTTTGATCTTTGAAATTAGGGTGAATGTCGGATTAGCGTTGGGTTTTCGTTGGATTTTCATTGGGTTTTCGGTTATTAAATTCTTCTTTGGTTCTTTTGGCTTCGAAGACCCACTTGAACTGTCGGATTCATATCGCAACTTTTTTATGAGAATTTCCATTCTCGGAAAAGGGAGATTGTTATGGCCAATTGTTAGGTTTTCTATATTGTTACAGTTTTCTGTTTTAATATTCTATGATCTCTCGCTTCAACGTATGGCGTTCGTAATTTGATTTGATGATTCAACTTGCGCTGTGTTGAATGCGCCCGTGGTCTTGATTGCGCCATTCCGCTTGTAATGTTGTGATCGAGTACATTGGTCTTCGTACCTAAGTTTGTTTTGTCCCGTGCTGGGTTTTCTGTACCCACTCATCGTAGTTTAACCGGTAGCTTGGCTTTCCTTTTCTTTCTTTTACCACCACCTCGGTTTCCCTTGGCTTGATTTTAATTTTTGGACTTTGTTGCCTTCTAGACACTGGAAAAGGGATACATCGAACCCCGAAACGTGTGTCGACATGGATTTTGAAATAAATATTATATTGACTGTCTGAATATTTTTCCTACGAGTGAAGGGTATTTATCGACTGATAAGTAGTTAGAGATCCGTAATTGTTATCAGGGATTTCGGTCACTCCAGCAATGGATTATTAAATGATACTCATTTGTTATTGCTCAATATTTCGAGAATGTTTATTTTCTTCCTCAGGAGCATACTACAATAAAAGCAATGTTACAAAAAGGAGGCAATAGAACTAAAGCCAAAACTTACAAACAGAGTCAATAAAAACGCTATGTGCCAAGGAACTCAAAAGTTGAATGAAAAAACTGCATGTCAATTGTGCATACTATATACTAAGTCATCGACACCTTTTCACATGATTGATTTAGAGCATTGAACATTGTGAAGTTTGTCTAGTATAAAAGTTGAAATTTAAAATACTAAAACTATAATTTAAAAAACCATGTTAACATGATGAAAGCCATAGTCGAACTGTCGAAAGATACTAAAAGGTCAACCGGTAGAGGCCAACAGGCCATGCTAGGCCGGCACAAGCTTGACAAACAAAGTTAAGCTAAATATAACTTAGAACAGCAAACAAGCGAACAAAGAAAGAAATAATTGACTGACAAGGACAATGTGTTTAATTAATTTTTTCAAAATATTTGAGTAAATTGTGCTTAGTTGTCCTGTATCTGTTTTATAATTGGCTGTATTTTTATTTGCAAAGTCATTTCAAGAAAGAGTCTGCACTGATGTCTGGTTTCAGTGTCCAATACTTTAATATTGTCAAAGTCAAAAGTATGACCCGTTATTAGTGAATGATCTATCAAAGCACAACACTTCTTTCCCAACCTGCAATCACTCTTATGTTCTGTTGTTCTATTCCTCGACTAGCGGGCTGTTTGGTCGATGTACCATCGCTGGCAACCTCCACAGGGAATGTTATAAATGACATTAGATTTAAAAGGGGTAGGAGCTTTATCTTTGAATTTACTAAACAGTCTGGCAGATGACAAAATATTGTATTTAGCTATTTTTAAATTAGATGGATTTATGAATTTATGTATGTGTCTGATAGTGTTAACAGTTAAATTATTTATTGATGTAAGGAAGCTTTTGTAAATCAACCGTACACTTGGGTTATCCTCAGTTGGAAAATTTGGAAAATTGTGATTAGATATTAAACCTGTTAAAAGTTGTTTGGGATACCCATTATTAACAAACATGTCAAACAATTTATTCAAATTGGACTGTACAAATCTCTCATTACTGATATAACAATTCTGTTCCGTATTGCCAGACGTGATGTGATAACGTGAAGGCGTGATACCATCGCTTAGCGTTTAGCATCTTTTAAAGAGCACATCCCAATATTTCAGTTGAATTTATTTTAAGACTAGTTTGAAGTGACACTGACTTTGTCCTTGTGCTACGGTG
Organism: Chrysina gloriosa; assembly: GCA_038088585.1. Taxonomy (NCBI): domain Eukaryota; kingdom Metazoa; phylum Arthropoda; class Insecta; order Coleoptera; family Scarabaeidae; genus Chrysina; species Chrysina gloriosa. Next base: position 38,061,239 of record CM076090.1, on the reverse strand, counting down.
GAGAAAGAACAGAGAGGGGCGGGGGACTAGTAGAGCTCCTGGAGTGAACCCAAAGAAATCTCTGTATCGTCTCATGACCACTGATGAAACTTCAATCCTTGAATCCTTCACAGAGTCCATTCCACTTTATTTGGAAAACCTGCTCTAGAGAAGTCCAAGTCGATTCCACTGGCCGGGAAAGTGATGAGTACCGTTGTTTAGGATTCACAAGGCGTGACCTTTCGGTACTGTTTGAACAAAGGACAAACGATTACGAAGCAGTACTGCAGTAAGATATTGGGTCCGTGCAATGCAGAATGAAATAATAAACACCGCATTTACTACAATAAACAAACAAGACTACATACATAAATAAATAGAAAACTAAAAACTGGGTATACTGCTCAGACATATATATGTTCTAATCATTTCACCTATACATTTTTGGGAATATACCCTGGACACAGCTGTAAAAACAAAACTATATTTAATTTGTTTAATGAAAAATTGCGTACGGTGACACCACCCTATAAGTGTTAACATTACAAAGTTGGAATGAACGGAGAGCTTGGTACTTCAGCTAGATAAGTTGACTTTCATACGATGTCTCGTTTACCGTTGGGCGATATTTATCGGGCATGCCACAGGTGCTGTAATACTAGTTTTTAATTATAAAGGTTAAACAGTTGGAGATTATTTGAAGTTTGATTTTGCCTTAGTATAAGTAAACGATTAGAAACTATTTATAGATCACTTGATTGATAATTACACCGATGATGTGATGTAAGATTTCCTTTGAAGTTGTGTGTTGTGGGCTAGCCGTTTAGCTACATTGGAAAGAACAACAAAATTCCAATTATTTTATTCCTTCTTTTTTTTGTACCAGTGTGTTTATTTTTGTATTGTATAATAATATTTACTTATTGCTATTATATTTATATCATTTTATTAGAAACAATTACACACAACATAAAAGATTACTTTTTTACTGAAAGCCAACGTTGGATCATTCGCTTCATTTCTTGCGAATTAATTTCTCGCAACAGAGGAAACTTGCTCAAAATCCGATCAATAGTTTCTCAAATATTCACCAAAAGGAAATAACGACGAAAATTTAAAAGCACGTAACTACTTGCAAATATCTTGCAGTGGTATACCTTTGCGTCGCGTACGGTTTATTCCAAGAAATGACTTAGTGGTCTTCTAATTCGGGCTCAACAAATATCGTACGGGCTGTACGTATAAGTGAATTCTAGACACTAGCTATACTATCGTGATGCACGTTATCTTGCATACGTCTGTAGTGTCTGAAAGGACGAAGTCTATACTTTTGGAATAAATATTAATAAGATAATAATTACATTTTTTATTTTGCGTGATTTAATTAAGGTAACTTTCCCAAAAAACATAGAATTCTCTTAGATTCTAAAAAGGGTTCCACGCAGGCTTATAATTAAGTATATGAATCAATGTAAACAGTCTCAACTTCGAAATCTCGCATAGAACAAGTTTTTGGCAATTATAAAACACATAAAACTTTAAAATTTCCGCATAAATGAAATTACTTAACAACTTTGTGTATAAGCCCTTTATTTGTCTGTATCAGCAATTATAGTGCAGAACAAACCTTTAGATTAATTTAAGATGTATCTTTATTTTTTTATTCTGCTGTCATTCTAATACGAGTACGTCACTTTTAGCTTCTGTTTATGTTTTAAGTCTAATAATAAAAAAACGTTTTACTCTTAATTACGTGCTTGTAACTACTTTGCAATAGATTATACCTTTATTTAAATTTTGTAGAAGTTTCTAAGATATACCACCCATTTATCGCTTCAAGTGCTACTATTTAGGACTTATTATATATATGTATATATATATATATATATATATATATATATATATTCGCGTGATTGTATATTGCTTGTATATATTGTACACAACGAGAATGCTCTTTGCTTGGGTCCGGGTAATTATTAAGGGACCAATTTCCTAAAATAAATCCTGAGCTAAATGGATGATAGGTCTGTACATAGTTTGTCGTGAATAATATTACCCGGTAATATAATTCGAAGGTTTCTGTAAAACCTTCACCAGTTCAGTAACCCTAGCAAATAGTTGTCCAACGTATTGTAATAATGTGATGTAATTAACGAGGTATAGAGTTCGATGATATACACTTATTACCAGATAAAAATATAGGATGCTCAAGGTCTGACATCGTGAATGAGGTATATTCTGCTGCAAACCGGAATTAGTACATATGGGTACGTATCAGTGACCATGGTGATGGTAATAGGAGGAATAAAGGACAATATTTATCGCTTTAATTTCGCTTATACTATAATAGAATTGCCTTTCAAATATTAAAACATTTGATTTTATCTACTTTTAAATAGTAATTTTTCTTTTCTTTTATGTGATAAATGTTTGCTTTTCTATAAGGTTGCTGATATTCCGCTATATTTTATTTAACTTATTGGATATTAAAGTTATTATTATTATTATTATTATTATTATTAAAAAACTTCGTACTAATTGTTTTGTGACTTTGAAACCATCATTATCCTGTAAGAAGGTGGTAGGATCTTCATTATCTTCATCTGGCATGTGATTTTCTGGATCAGTAATGTCATCGTTTCCATCTACACCGATATTATGCTGCAACAATTGCAACGAATGACGTTCCTTTTTTAATTCTCATACCTAACGTTTATTTATTTGATTGAGTGACAAAGCAAATAAAATAACTACTGTGAAAATTACTGTAAAATGTTTCAGGACATTCTCTATACAATGGTCATATCAGATTTTCAATTGGACCAATTTTTTCAAAATGGCGACTTTCAATTTTTTTCTTAAATGGAATGCCATAATTTTTTTATTACTGAGATCCTAAAAACATTCTATTTACGATAGTATTTCGTTTTTCTTAAAAATTCATTTCTTTTCCTATCAAAAAAGCAAACTAACGTTTTAATTTAGTAGCGCATGAATGTTTTGCACTCGATGTTATTTTTGCCCAAATATCAAGTAGCGGACACAAAAGAAACAATTAAACTTTATTTTGTAATAAACATCTACTTTTGAAACTCAAAATTAAAAATTTATATCAAATAAAAAATTAGGTATTTACAAAAAATGCTCGAAATATTTTCCTTCTTTTTCAATACATAAATTGAAACGTCGTCCAATGGAGCCAATAGATGGATGGATAACTTCCGGAGAAATTTCGTTTATGCAAGTACGAATTCTCTCTTGCATATTTTCAATAGTTGTTGGTTCAACGATGTATACCTGGGATTTTACATACCCCAGAGAAAAAGTCCAGTGGTGTTATATCAGGTGACCTAGGTGGCCAACCAACTGGTCCTCCACGACCAATCCAACGGTTCTCGTATCGATTATTTACTTGATATTTGGACAAAAATAACATCGAGTATAAAACATTCATGCGCTACTAGATTGAAAGTTAGTTTGCTTTTTGATACGGAAAGAAATGAATTTTAAAGAAAAACTAAATACTATCGTAAAAAGAGTGTTTTTACGATCTCAATAATAAAAAAATGATGGCATTCCATTTAAGAAGTCGCCATTTGGAAATAATTCGTTCAATTGAAAATCTGATATCACCAACGTGTAGAGAATGTCCTGAAACATATTGCTGCCAAATATTTTGAAAGTAGTACCCATAGTATGCCTAAAAAAGATAAGGCGCTTACTCTGAAACAGGCTGTATATCGTAGATTTTGCTGGGCAGCCAAATGGCGGAGACGGAGACTCCCGTGGTGGTCGTGTATGTACTTGGTGATGAATTAAGTGAGTGTGTATTTATTGTACTTACTCGACTCATCCCTTTGTGGCCACTCTCCGGCACGAACGGCATTGACACAGAGGCACTGAAGTCCGTCCGTAAAATTGGCGCGACTCGTTTTTAAATGGAGCCGAAGGGTGCGACGCTGACTAACGAACCAATGATATAGAAAGCGAGGATGGTCACGTCTACAAAAATATTCACACCCATTCTCTTTACTAATGCTCGTTTGCACCGTATGTAAAATAAGCATTACTTAACAAAGTCTTTCTTAAAGTTAAGTATGACTTAAAAACGATCTGTGTTGCACCGTAGGAGAACGATGTTGCTTAACAAAGTAACACTTGATATGACAACAATGTTAAAAGTTGGTAACTTCTAGGGAGATTTGAATATTTTATGTTGATTCATTCCTAATATCACCCAAGCGTATATGTTAACCTACATTCGATATTATATTGTTATTTAGTGAAGTGATATTTATTCTTTGATAAATAAGTACTTGAACTTATTTATGTTGTTTTAATTAATTCTTATGTTGCGGTCCTTTGAAATAATTATCATGTAGGTGGTCCGAGGAAAGAAAGCTTGAGTATTCGACAAAAGAAATAAAAACGTTTGCATAATCTGTATTTGTTTATTATTGAAAATAAGTTTGTTTTAAAAATAGGACTAATCACCATTAATTTTTAGATTAATTACATTAATATCATTCCACCGAAAAGCCATTCTTTTATCTAAACGATTGTAAACACAATTTGCCATTGAACGCTATTCGTCGAAACTACATCAGCTGTAAAACTAGGTTAAGCAATGCTCAAGCCACCGTTTTCGATGACTTAAATTTAAGCATAACTTAAATTATACGGTGCAAACGGGCATAAATGACCGAACGGTCGGTACAAGGTCGCAAAAACGAACTACCCGAAAGCACAAAATTGTAAAAATAAATTTCAGAATACATTTCCTTCAACTGAATATAACACACAGATGTTAGCTAAGATATCAAGAAAAAAATAATTCAATGGCGTATTTAAAATTAAGAATGAATTATGTTAGTTATACAAACAGAAGCATTAAAGCTGTGCGGATCGGTCGTGTGTGGATCCAGGATATTGTGCATTAATATTTTCAATTATCAGTTGAGAATCACACATAGCCTGAAAATTATATGAAAAGGAGCCTTTTCTCCTTCGGTACTTGGAAACGTAATTTTAACGTGTTCTATGCACATAACCAATAACATTGGGAAATCCATATTTTTCGAAATATTGCGTTTTTATGGCAACAAGTTGTTTTGAAGTTTCAGGTAAAATAACTTTTACTGCTGAGAGCGCTATTAGCATCTTTTTATGAATCGCCAATTAGATTTTGATATGTATCTGTTGCTAAGAAATTGAGGGCACAATAAAGTTAGTTACTGCTCTTCTGGTACTAAATCGCTATTGAATAATAATTTTTCTTCTGGTGATGAAGACGAACTTTCTTTCATTTCAATACATTATTGAATCCAAGAAAGTTACAACCGATTATTACAACCATACAGACGGACAAAATCGGGACTCATATTCACATTTTAGCCAATTGACCCACCTCAAAACGTGAATATCATTAAAATACTATTTTTGAAGCCAATGTTTCTGAAAACCATCTTTCTAACGATATCTAAAGTTTACATTTTCAGCTACTCACTCTACCAGAAACCGGAGGAGTGCCATATTCGCGCAAGGTCGGTTTACAATGATCATCTAGAAACAAAGCAATTAGGTTAGATTTTCATATATGACATTTTCGTAAAGAGAACAATACAAACATTTAATTTTAGTTATCCATTTATTTATCCATATCCGTATAACAATAACATTAGAATGTGTCAGCTTTAATTGTATTAAATATTTATATTGCAAAAGTGATAAAAATGGAATAAAAACTATTTAAGATGTTTCATAATCCTAGTTTATAGATCTCACAAAATCAAGAATTCAGGTGATTTTATACACTATTACGCAAAAGATATCTGTGGACCTTTCTAGTCACATGAAGGTTAACAATGGCAATATAAAATATTTCAGCAGTAACTTCCAGGGTGCTTGAGTTGTCTAGTGTTTAATAGTTAGGTACTTAATAAACCACTTGGAATCATGTACATACTATTATATATACACATATATTTTTATATATTTATTGGAATCACTCGGACAATGAGTGTAGTTCCATGTTTGTTATATATGTATCTAGTTTACCTACAAATTTTCATTATTCTTTAGCGAGCTGTCATAATTTTTTCATGCAAAAAATTTATGTTTGTACAAAAGGTACTTTCTATTTACAGATGATTAATTGCGATGGCCTTGGATACATCGAAACCTGCTCGAATTGCGACAGAGAACAAGAATGAAATACAAATGTCGCCCATGGTGCCTCCGGTGAGTAAGTGCCTGTATGTTTTCACAACATTGTTCTTGAGTGACCTTGACTATTGTTAGATTTTTTAATTTGGTAACTTTTAGATGAGGTGGTTATGTAAGAGTCGAATTCTAGGTAATTTACATATTTGTCATGATGTAAACGGAAACTAAATTGTTTGGTATATTTATAAATAAGTATATACATATTTGCAGTCATAATTGATATGCATTTACATAGAATGAATTTTATGAGCTAATACTTTAATTGAATATAAAATACAAAAGCTGGGTGCAAATACAGTCACTTCCAAAATTGAGCGTACATTGACAGCTTAATAAAAGCGTGTTATCTTCAATTTCTGTAGTGCGAATTTTTTTATAAAAATAGCTACGTATTATTGCTACGCGCGTGGCGTGACGCGCGGAAATTAAAAAGGAAAATTCGAGGGCGCGTCAACTAATTCTACATGGAAGGGAGACACAACAAAAAACAACAGTCGGTCGATCAACTCTTGCTGATTTTTGGGTCCCAAATCGATCCTTGGGCGGCCGGACTAGCTGCGGGGACGGGAGCGGGTTCCGATTTGCTTATTCAGGCGTAAGGGGGCGCCACCACGTTACGGCCTCTTCACCCGGAACTCCCGAACGTAGAAGGGAGAGGGGAGCAAGTACCGACTTTGTAGTCGGTACTTGCTGAGATATTGTTATCTCCTCCCGTTTAATTTATTGTAATATAAAAAAAAAAACCAGAGGGACAAAAGACAATACGTTATGCGCCAAAATTCTATTAAAGAAATGGAGATAAAATCGTAGCAAATCAAAAATAAAACTATACTAATATGAAATTGATAAATGGTTAATTGAGAAATATAAATTAGTGAAACACAACAACAACAACAAAAAACCCGGCTGCCGTTGACGTCAGCGCCGTTCGTGCTTTTTACAAATATTTTACAACAGTATTAATTTAAAAAAATATATTGCGCCTCCGCTTTTGAAACTGGTTACCTCTATAGGTGTAGCTCACATATACTTAAATAAATATTAAATAAATTGACGTAGATACTAACGAACGAAGGGTGGAGCTGGGCTCCTGACGAGGTACTTAGCTGAGTGTGGAAGTTGACTTCGGTTCGTAGGTCCTAATGAGTAGCTTCCTATCAGTAGTCTCGGTGCCCGTCCTGAACCACCAAACACCGACACGGACACCAACAACAAAAAACAAACAAATCAGCACAGCCGGCTTCCCTGGCAAAGTACAACATGATACCCCAAAATGTGAATACGAAAAGAAAGGGAAAAAAGTAAATAAATAAATAAATAAAGCCTAAAACAAAATCACCAATCAGGAAAACAGTACCATATTAAATCGAAACATATCTAAGATGTTGGACGGCTACTAGATATTCTCGCCCGCCCGTGGTTTGATACAGGTTATATCTCCCAGTGGGAATAAAACGACAATCCTCAAAATCTCAAAATCTTCCTTCAATAAGACTAGTCGAATTTCCAATATCCGAATAATCTTCGGCGGATTCCTCCCCGACAAAATACAATTCTCCAAAATTAATCCAAATAGGTTTCGAAAAAACAAATGTACGAATAAAACCTGCTATCTTCTCAACGAGAAACGGCGAGCGAGTGGGGCGAGGAATACGAAGACGGTGCGATATAAAAACTCGGTATCGAGCAAAAACCACGAATCCAAAGGCTGATGATTAAAAGGGAAAAGAAACCACAAAACGGAAGAAAAACAACAACATACATAAATTCGATCTCAAACCAAACTTTCATAAATTAAACAAGAAGTTAAGGAAATTGAAATAAAAATTACAGATTACAACAACATAAACTTTGAGAACGTAGCGCTGTATGAAGCGTAAAAAGCATGGAATATCGAGACATATCGTAAAATACAGGCGCGGTCAAAAATAACGTAACATTATATTCACGGATTAAATTAAATATTGCTAGTGTAAAAAGTGAAGTTCAATAATACTGGTATTATTGAACTTCACAAATTATTGAACACGAATTTTATTGACACAAATATTACATCGGTAAACCCCTCACCACACAATTGTTTGTAATAAAATCGGTGACACGTGTTTCGCTAGCTCGAGGCAAGCATCTTCAATCATTTCGGTTTATACGGTTGTTGAAGATGCTTGCTTTGAGTTAGCGAAACACGTGTCACCGATTTTATTATAAACAATTGTGTGGTGAGTAGTTTACCGATGTGATATTTGTGTCAGTAAATTACACCACAGTCCTTGCAATCACATTTACGAATTTTATAATAAAAGTACCTTCTGCAACCTCAAAAGTGTTTGGGTACTTCCCTCCATGTATACAGGATAACTCACCTAACCAGTACATTAGAAGTTTTCGATGTTGTACCATTAATTTTTATTTTAATCTTTGGTGGCGGTAAAATACGACGATAGCAAAAGGTCGCAAAGAAGCCAGAAAGTACTACATACAGGTACAGGGAACCTTAATAAGATTTAATAATTTGCGCCAGGTACTACAGGCACTAGAACTATCTGAAACGACTGTAGTAGAATACTAACATTACGCTATACGAATACAGATGGCTTCATAATGTACTTGAGTTTCAATGTATAATTCATCTTGCATTCGTATGGCGCAATGCTACTATTGTAATATAGTCGTTTCAGATAGTTGCAATAGTGTTGGTGCAAATTGAGCGACTCTATTTATTACTCACTAATAACGATGATGGATGACGTGTTATCATTAATTAGTGACGCTGTCACTCCTTCGAATTTTATTATTTAATGATAACTTATCAATGACAACTTATCATTGAATAATAAAATTTAGAGGAGTGACAGGTCATCCACCTTTTTACAAACTCTACTAATAACTCTTTAATTGTTACCAGTCTTAACTATACTATTACATATACAAAGAAATAAATAAAGTTATCCTTACCACACCTTTCAGTAATAAATCCAAGTACGTATTTCGGCAACTAAGTTGCCATTCCCAGTGAAAACCTAGAGAAATTCAGTATCACTTTAATTGCCGAACTACGTATCTGGATTTATTTCCGAAAGGTATGGTAAGGGTAATTATGTATCTTTTTATATATTATTTTAACTACAGTATCCTTATTCTTATTGGTTATACTATTACATGATTACAACTATTACAGAAAATACATGTACATTCTGTTACACATGTCCATCGCCGACCGTAGAAGCGGCCCTGTTATGATTTTGGCAAGAACACAGATATAATACAAAATACAAAAACAAGATAACTTAATATTGTACAAAACGTATAAAATTGTGTAAAGATACACTGAAGTTAATAATGTCTAAGTTATGTCATCGTTTAAATACTCGTTTAATGAGTAGTAACTTTTAGTTAAAAGTAGCTGGCGAATCGATTTTCTAAATTTGTCTGTCCTCCATTTTGAATTTATTAGGCAATTTATTATAAACTTTGAGAGCCATATATAGAGGATTCTTCTCACTAAATGTAAGTCTATTGTAGTATTATATTGAAGTATGTTTTATAGAAAGCAAAATCTATACAATTAATATTTACAAAATTTTAGTATTATATTAACAAAATAATGAACAATACAATCAAAATATATTACCTAGTGTGTATAAGTGTAAACTGTTTTCTAATCCTTAACTTCTCCCTCCCTCTTGAATTCTTTCTTCACTTCTTTTCTTTGGTCTTTTCCTTTTATTGTACTTCTTTTTCTTTGGTCTGTTTGTCGTTTGTAAACCACAACTTCTTTTTTTGATGTGGTCTGCTTCTTTTCAACCCTGGTATTTTGTGTAACTTTTATCTTACTTTTTTCGTCGACATCCCACACCGTCGTTTACAAACAAACTTCATTTTTTCGGCACGTCGTTATTGCAATTTGGAATTCTAGATTTTTAATGTTTCAAGTGTATGTATGTGGTATGTTTACAACGCTTTTCTATTTCTTAAAGAATGCTTTCTATAAAATTTATATCATTTTATTGATAATTTTACTAATGGAATATTACCATACTACAATTATACTACCGCCCCCTTAACAAATTTTTTGTTACTTGTAACAGAAAATTTTTACTATCATTTAAGAAATTCAGGTTTTATTTATGTAAATGAAACTAGAAGATAATCATTAAAAGAAATTAGTGTCTTATTGTAGATTAACAATTGGTAAGTATAAAATGGCACTGAAGAAGAGAACAGTTTTAAATAAACAAGATAAGTACTTAACACGACTTCAATCTCTAAAATGTACTATTCTATTTATTTATTGTTTTATTTAACTAATATATTTAATTTTAAATCGTTTTAATAGGAAACGTATTTAATTAACTTTATATGAATAAATATTCTCTACATTGTAAATGCCTTTTACGATATCAGTTCTTGGTAAATTTGATGTACATTGAGGATGCACAACAATTTGGCATTCGTTGCAGAGACTGGATATGGGCCTAGCGGAAACTGAGCTTTGCAATTAGCACACCTTAATGGTTTGGTACATATCCCGGGATCGAAATTGTGCAGTAGATTGTAATGTATTCTTTGAATGAAACTCTGTCGAAATAAATCGTTCTTCTCAGGAGATTGTGTGATTTGTTCTAACACCCTCATATGCTCCTTGATATTTCCTGTGGTATTAGTTCTTTCCAAATTATCTGAACAGAATTGCGATTTCAAATTAACTATCTCTTGTCTTAAGCTCTTTCTAAGTTCCCTTTCTTTATTCAATTGGTACTCTAAATCTTTATAGTTAAGCACAGCATAGAAGGGTGGGTGATTCTCCTTTTCCGAATTCCCAAATATTTTATCTGTTATAGTTTTTATCTTTTCTTCTCCCATTTGGAGTTTTATTTGAGGAAAATCAATTAACTTAGTTTGATGTTGAATTGTTGATTCGGTTTCAAGTTCCCTTTCCTTCTGGTACGCGTCTTTTTGCAATAACCTGTCATTACGTTGATTAACTTGTTCAAACAAAGCTAAATTTAAACTCGTAGATTCATTTAAATTCTGGCATAACTTAAAGTTCGATTCATTGATACCTTTCAAATGTGTTAATTGCAACGAATTCTCTTCCTTTAATGCCCTATTTTCAGATAAACCAGTGTCAATAGTTACCAATTCTGTTAATTCAGATATATTTCTCTTTATACATTCCTTTTTTCTTCTATTTTCATTTTCGTATATAATCTCGATATCTTCTAACCTTACATTTATTTCATTAGATTTACTTGTACTCTCTACTTGTTTGTTCAGACTGTGCCCCAGACCATTAATAGCACATGATAACTTATTTAACAAAGACATTAGTTTTTCTAACGCCCTTTCTATTTCCCCCTGCTCTGTGTCATTTTGACGTCTGTTTGACATTTTAAAATTCTAAATTTGTGTATAATACAATGAAATGAAATTAAATCAATTTAAAAACTAATTTTAGGTTCGCAAATGAAATGAATGAATTTAGGTTCGCCCCACGTACAAAAACTGTAGTATTATATTGTAGTATGTTTTATAGAAAGCAAAATTTATACAATTAATATTTACAAAATTTTAGTATTATATTAACAAAATAATGAACAATACAATCAAAATATATTACCTAGTGTGTATAAGTGTAAATTGTTTTCTAATCCTTAACTTCTCCCTCCCTCTTGCATTCTTTCTTCACTTCTTTTCTTTGGTCTTTTCCTTTTATTGTACTTCTTTTTCTTTGGTCTGTTCGTCCTTTGTAAACCACAACTTTTTTTTTTTTTTGATGTGGTCTGCTTCTTTTCAACCCTGGTATTTTGTATAACTTTTTATCTGACTTTTTTTCATCGACCATCCCATACCGTCGTTTATAAACAAACTTCATTTTTCTCGGCACGTCGTTATAGCAATTTGGAATTCTAGATTTTTAATGTTTCAAGTGTATGTGTGTGGTATGTTTACAACGCTTTTCTATTTCTTAAAGAATGCTTTCTATAAAATTCTGAACGTGTTAATTTGAACCATCGCCCCAAAAATAACATTTAGTAGTGCTACATGCGTTAAAACTGCTGTCAATATTGCCAGCAGTATATTCAATAATTGTTATTCAAGCATTCTTTTAATGATGAATACCAAGAATATAGTCATTTGCGAAGTCTTGGACGAAGCACGCATTTCGATCGCTGAGGCACGTACATTCGAAGCATCTAAAGAAGGCCGTATTTTAAGACGACAGAGAAAAGCAGGAAATGACGATGAGGGAGATGACTTCTACGAAGCTGGCATGGCAGACTAACCATAAAAACAAAAAAGTTTGCACTATATAATGACAAAATGTATTGAAAAACTTTAAATGCGTTTTTCTCGAAACTACGTTTTTCAAATTGATGTCGAAAGTTTCTCGGGATTTACTCAATGGATTAACTTGAAGTTTGTTTTTATTATCCTTATAGTTTTCTCTAAGCATTGACCGAGGATTTTTACAATATCATTGTTATTTTCCAAAATATTGACAAATTAATTTCCAATATTACAGCCAAAAATCAAACTAATTTTTTCAGTGAAATTTCAATAAAACCTGAAAAAGCTCGGCCAATGCTTAGAGAATACAATATATTTAAATAATATATATTTCTTTTTGGGTTTTGATGTTCCACTATGGCAGAATCATCGACACCAATAAAGGCTGCAAAAAATTACTTTTTCTAACATTGTATTAAATGGTATTAAAATTATTATTTTTCTTTTGATTTTATAGGTGTTATATCGTCATAGTGTACTTAACTAAACTACTAAATTGCAAGTATACAGCTTTCTTATTTCTTTGGCAATCCACACTTGAAAATTACCTACTTTTACTAGTACGGTCTTAATATTGATTTATCTACCAATTCTCTCAACCTACTAAGCAAGAAGGAAAGTGATGCGTTTAAATATTTCGGCCGCCGCACAATCCTTTTTGATACCCGAGACTGGTCATACTTCAAGATTTCTATTGTTGATGGTGTATGTTGCGTTGCTGCTCGATGTTGCTGTTGTACTTTCTATATGGGATAACGCCGGTGTTATACCTTTCCGCGATATTACGGTCTCTTGTCGCCTACTCTTTGCCATTTTCATTCTTTACTATATAAAATCTTGGAGCCCTGTGTTTTTCTACTCTGGCTGGCTCCCATGTCCTTTTGGGTTTTATTTTAACCGTTATGTTGTCCCCTGTATTGAACGAATTTTGAATAGTGAGGACTTGAAGTATTTATCTGTATATTCCAAACTTGGCAAACCGGTTAAAAAATAACTGTTGAATGGCATGTTATCTGCTACGATTACTCTAGGAATCCCATAAGTACTGAAATTTGTATTAATTTCTACGATTTCCAAACACTTACAGAAATAGTCAACCAATGCTAAATACGACATACGTCCATAATCAAATAAATCCAAACCAATTTTTTCAAAAGATAAATTACGGAGATCTTACTTTATCATAGGCCCCTTAGCATTGTTGTTTCTATATTTTTCGCATACTCTACAAGATAATACATACTGCTTAATCTCATTGCTCATTCCTGGCCAGTATACAACTGGACTTACTCTGTTCATCGTCTTTTGTTTTGTTTTTGTTTAGTTCTATAGTTCTTAGGTACAATCACCTTTTTTCCATATAAAACAATATTTTCAGTCCCTATAATTTCATTCCAGTGTTTCCACAAAGCCTTAGCCTCCCTGTCCTTTATTCTTTTTATGCCCAAATTTCTATCGTCGTTCACCAAACAAACTTTCTTTTTTTTTTTTTCGAAACCAGGACTACACTGTTTTATTTCTCCGTTGTCCATGAATATATCCTTGGTTATTTCTAGTAAATTTATGTATGTGAATTCTTGTAATGCATAATTGTTGTAGGAAATGTGTGTCAAAATGTTAACAAAATTCTTTTTATACATTAAATCATGCTTTTATAAAATATTTAACCCTGGTAACATTTGTTATACTACATTATATTAATTCTAAACCTAAATTTCCTGCTCTATGGAGCGTGTCGAAATGGTTCGAAGATCCTACAGTAAATCTAAATTTAATTCAATAGCTCGAATCCCACAATGCCGAAATTGCATTGCTTACCCAAAATACACATACCTGGTACGTCGAAGAGACCCATCGTATCAGTAATAAACTTACCCATATTTTATATCCAAGTGGCTTGTAGAAGAATTTAGAAATTTGCCCGTAAAACCAGAAAGTTTGGCAGTAAATGAGCATGGAAAAAATCAAAGAATATATCAAATTAACAACACTTTGCATGTCCCACAACTATTTCCAAATTGAGGGCAAATATTTTGAACAAAAACACAGGATTTCGATGGGAAATAGTTTGTCATCACTTGTGACCGATTTGTTTATGAGTCATTTTGAAACTCAATTTAAAAAAGAAGCTGGGTATTTCCATAGTTTTGGATCAGATATATAGATAATGCAATTGTTGACATTGAAAAGTATAAATTGCAGGACTTTTGGAAGAATTAAATGCTAAATTCAACACCGTAAAATTTACAATGGAAAAAGAGAAAAGTAACGAACTTCCATTTCGATATACCTTAGTAATCAGGGGTAACTGCAATTTGGAGATAGATATATATCGTAAAAAACCAATGTCAATAAGCTTATAACTGAGAACCACAGTTTTCAGCAGAAAATTGCATCTCCTAATTTTCTAATACATCGGTTAAGAAAACTTAAATACATAAGAAACATAGCCGAATACAATGTTTTCGTAGCAAAATTGATTGATGACTTAATTTAGGAAATAAAATTTCAAAACCTTGATTAGGGAATCCACGAGTCTGACTTTGGATAAACTAGCCAAGAAATTTGTTACATTACCATTCCATCATTGCACTAAGGCCCTTCCCACTTTAATTTATAGGTCGTATATAAATCTGCTAATTTATTAGGTAATGTTTGGGGAAATGCCAAGGACAAGGGTGAAATAAATCAAAAATCAGATATCTATGAAATCGGTTGTCAGGAATGAGGCATAACATACATTGGACAAACTAGTCGGTCAATCCTAATACGATACAAGGAGCACATTACTCATTCTCGGTTCAACACGGCTGAAAAATCAAGCGTGGCTCGATATTTTGGATAAAAAATACGGTATGCCAATATAAAGTGTGAAATTAATTAGGGCGGTAGAAAATGCAGGGAACTAGACAGCTACGGACGTATAATATATATGTTTATAAAAATAGAGAGAGAATTATGAATGCGGATGGCGGACCTATGCCAAATTCCAAATTCCAAATTGTACAAGCTATTTAATTAAATTTAAATTTAGTGCAGGACCGTCCAACTGTCTCGACACACTCCATGGAGCATGAAATGTAGGTTTAGAATTATGTAGTATAAATACACGCTTTTTATAACTGGAGTTCAGTGTCAACAGTGTTTTGGTGTGTTTAGTTCGTTTAATGTGTGATGTTCATTGTGCATGCTTTAGTGTCGTGCAGTGTTTGTTGTGTAATGTTCATCTGTCTTGGTGATTAATCGGATATCGCTGGTGATACTGAATTCCCCTAGTTTTCCACTAAGGATGGCAACTTAGTTGTCGAAATATTTATCTAAATTTTTTCAGAAAGGTGTTGTAAAAATATTTTTATTTATTTTATATATAGTATTTTATTATATTTATAGTTTTTATTGTAATTTCTTCCACTTGTTCCATTATTGCTTACATTACATGCAGTTATAGCTGTATATTCACTTGTAAAATGATTTTTACCTTTAAATTTAGTACATATTTTGTTATTTAAAGGGCAAAATAATTTAAAAATGCATAGATAGATCAATTTTGATTTTGGAGCGGAAACGATACCCCAAAATAAAATTTTTAAATAATATGGTACCATTTGTGACACATCATTTGGAAGAATTTTCATTATGAATTCAGTAGTATATTAGACTTTGCCCTTTGATTAAGCTTTGAAATATATATAACAGAAAAAATACTATCCTAATTAAATATTGTGAAATGTAAACTTTTATTTAAACAAAATATTCAATGATTGTCTGATGCCAAATCGCATGTTTAATAATTTTATTGTATCGGTTAAGGTTATGAATAAGACTTGTTTTCATTTTCATGTATAGGTATCTGATAATTTTTTAGTTGCAAGTGTAAAACACCAATACCTGAATGTAATAATGAATTTAAAAATTTATTAAAATGTCATCAATCAAAACAATAACCTCTAATGTCAAAAGCACTATTAGAGGGTGTTGCAACGTAGAAAATTGCAAAAACATAAAAACGAATGTCACGAAATTTTGTATACTACATTTTTGTTTGATTCAAATCCTTGTGGTACGAGTTTTATGTCACGCATGAAGAAAGTCGGCTGCTACTTTGAACAACGTGTAGTACTAGTACATTAGTCAATTTAATTACGACAAAAACTTAATAAGCAAATAGAAATGGTTTCACGTTGTTGAAGCTATGCTCATAAGGTTAGTTAGATAATTATACGAATAAACATTGGTACTTAGTATTTAGATAAATTTATTACTGCGAGTAATATTGTAAGTAGTTTGTATTTAAGCCTAATTTTAAGTGAGTTGGTATCCTAACTGTGAGTTGGTAATCAGTAATCAGTCGTCGCGTTTCTTCTGCTTCGCTGTTTCGTGTGTTTGCTAGTTGCTAGTGCGCTCTTTTCATCATGGACAGATTTGTAATAAGGGAAAAGGAAGCCTTAGACATCGACAGCTCTTCTGCATCTGAGGAGAGTGGAGATAAATATA
The DNA here is from genome assembly GCA_038088585.1 of Chrysina gloriosa. Classification (NCBI taxonomy): domain Eukaryota; kingdom Metazoa; phylum Arthropoda; class Insecta; order Coleoptera; family Scarabaeidae; genus Chrysina; species Chrysina gloriosa. Next base: position 38,044,250 of record CM076090.1, on the reverse strand, counting down.
CGAATATTCCAAAGAGAAAAAAAAATTACGCTGTATTCATCATCTAGTAATCAGGAAAACGTAAAACCAGGACCAAGCAAAGTCTAACATAACCGCCACTATAAAGAAGAATATATATATTTTGGATTTACGTGGACAGGCGCGGGGACAAGCCTAGTCCGAAATGTTTGGTGTGTGGCATAGTGTTGTCAAATGAGTCTATGGTACCTAACAAGCTGAAAAGGCATTTGGAACGAAACCACCACAGCCTCTCTCAAAAGCCTCGAGATTATTTCCAACGCCTGTATACTTCCATTCAAGCCTCCTCTGTCATGATGGAAAAACGAATAAAGCTCTCAGATAAAGCCTTTTTGGCATCATTCAAAATTTCTGAAATGATTACCAAGAAACAGAAACCCTCGAATATGGGCGAAGAACTTATATTACCGGCATGTAAAGAAATTGTTGCTATCATGTTGGGACCGGAAGCAGTTGAACAGATTTCAAACGTACCTCTGTCCAATGATACAGTTCATCGGCGCATTAAGGACATGCCACTTGATATTCAAAGTAATGTCATAGAAAACTTAACAAACACGCAATTTGCTCTACAGTTAGATGAAAGCATCGACACTTCAGCAAAAGCTCAATTATTAGCTTTTGTGAGATTTGTTTGCGGATCAGAAATTATTGAGCAATATCTATTTTGTCGAGAACTGGAAACAACCACTGGAGCTGATATATTTGCTGCTGTTGATAGTTTCTTTCAAAATAACGGACTCAAGTGGACGGATTGCATTGCTATACGTACTGATGGCGCTGCTGCAAGGACAGGAAGTATAAAGGGGTTTCTGACTTTTGTGCAGAATAAAAACCCATCAGTAATAACTACTCATTGCCTTGTATATAGAGAGGCCTTCGTGGTGAAGACTGCGGACGGAAATCGTTTGGGTGACGTCATTCAAGCGATTGTATCAGTGATCAACTATGTAAAAACTCGTCCTGTAAAATCGCGAGTGTTTGAGAAACGTTGTAAAGAAATGGCCGCAGATCATAAAGTGTTGTTATTCCACAGCAAAATCCGTTGGCTTTCCAAAGGAAAAATACTTACCAGAGTTCTAGAACTTAAAGACGAACTACTTGCATTTTTGAAAGTAATTATAAGTTTGAATATTGTGAATGTCTTAAAAACCCCGTTTGGTGTACTGAGCTGGCGTACCTTTCCGATATTTTCAATAAACTTAATGCTTTGAATTCAAGTATGCAGGGACGGCATGAAACTATCATATCATCAAGTGATAAAATCAGCGCATTTTGAAAAAGCTTGCCCTTTGGATCTCGGCCAAAGGAGAGAACGATCTGACTGCTTTTCCATCTACGGCTACTGCATAATCTGACTTGCAGCTAGGGATATCCAGATACTTTCCCTCGATCTCGACTACTGGCTGGAAGTGGCTGATTGCACCTGACGAAGAAAAAGCATTCAAAGCAGAATTAAACTGCTCCAAAAAGAGCAACTTATAGAAATATCATCGGATACAGTCCTGAGATCGAAATTTAGAGAAAATGCTCCCGATGTTTTTGGATCTCAGTCAGAAATGAATATCCGGATATCGCGAATAAAGCAATATCTCTTTTACTGCCTTTCTCAACGTCCTACTTGTGCGAGTCTGGATTCTCTATATTGAAGAATATAAAATGTGACTACAGGTCTCGCCTACTTGATGTGGACGGCGAGATGAGAGTGTGTTTGTCAAGAATTCGTCCGCGCATAGATATACTTTGCAGAAATCGCCAAGGACAAGTGTCTCACTAGTTTTAAGATTTATGTCTTTATATTTCTGATGTTGATGATTATTTGTTCATGTTCTTGCGTAAGGGTCATGACTTTCTTTTATGTTCATATTTTTCTATTGAAGAATCTTACCCAATAAATTTTAAAATTTGTTTCTCAAAGTCGTTCACAATAAAAAAGAAGTATTGTAGGTACTTTATGTGTTCACTTTTTTGCATCTAGGTCAAAAGTAACGTGTAGGGGTGTCGCAAAAGTTTTAAACGTACTTTGGTGTGTCCCAAAGGAACAAGGGTTGAGAACCGCTGCTCTAGATCAGTGTTTTTCAAAGGGACGATATCGCCCCTATGTGGGCGTTTTTCATGTTGGAGGAAGGGTAGGGGGTGATTAGTAGCAATTTATGGTTTGGAGAGCGAAAAAAAATATCATATTATATTTGTTAAAATGTCAATACTTTTAATTTTGTTAATTATATCAAAACGTAATATGAATTCTGAGTAAATAAATGTATATTTTTTACAAAGTATATAATTATCAAATAAACTAATTATTGAAGGGGGCGATGATTCATTAGAGGTTCAGTAACACTGCTCTAGATCATTACTGGCCTTTTACTGTACTATGCCTAGAACGAACGTTCTGATCAAGTCTTCTATACACACAAGTTGTTCGACAATTAATTCATTACCGGATATCAACTTAATGCCATTGCAGTCTATAATAAATAAATGTCTAACCAACGAACGTTATTAAGTTATTTATTATTTTATTTTTTTATCACATTTGGCATTGGCCGTCATACTGTGTGCACTGTGTGCACTTTTCCTAGCGCCATGTTTTCAAGTAATTATTAGCGTATTATTTTGAATTTATATAAGTTGTGAGCTATCCAGGGAAGTAATTTCTGTCTTTACTAAACAAGTAAGTTTAAAAATATTACGCCGCCCCCTTATTTAGACATTTCAATTTAAAAGGCTAAAATACGGGTATACAGTAATTTTAAAGAACTTTTCGGCATGAACAATTATCATTTATGTGTACTGTATAGGTTACAAATAAAAATGTCATGCGTATATGTATGTTTTACAATATAATAATCACATTTACTACAAAAATTCTTACAGGTATGCCACTTGCATTGATATAACAGGTATAGAACACTTGATTATACCATGATGATAGACAAGATTAAATTATTAGCGAATTGAATATAAGACACAAATCGACTTCCAGTTAGAACAATACTGTTACTTTTTTTATTGAAAAATAATATAATGGTTAGAATTAAAAACAAAACTTTTGTCTTTAACTAAACCTTTATTCGTCTACTTCTTTTAAGAGCAAAGTTGTTTATTGCACTGTCAATGTATAGCATCACATATGTACATCTTCTCTCATAGACAAGATAGCCACATTGGTTAGCCTTAAAGTATTTATTGTGGATCTTGAATGATGTTTGATTAATTGCAATCTTGAAAGATTCCTAGCACAGCTAGCATTGCTTATAACAATTGTGAGGAATATTCGGAGTGTTATTATAATATTGGGCGGAGAATGCTCCAGCTTGGATTTCACAATAAATTTTAATAATTCAAGTGGGTTCGCATTAACTAATTTATTTTCGTTGTCTGCGGCAGCAAGAAAGGTCCGCAGTCGAAGTCGTTCCAGCTTGAAGTCCTACTCGTCAATTTCGGCAGATGCGTAGTCTATATTACATTTAGTATCGTCCGAATCTAGTAATATAGCCGGCGTTACATAAGCAAACTTATTCGCCAAATTCCGTCTCAACTCATTTTCACAAGACAAGTTGGCATCTCTGATTCCGTCATAAAAAATGTGCCTTCATCAATCATTTACTTTCTGAGCGCAGTCTTATGTCAAACCCGTTTGTTTGTAAATATTTGTCTGCATCATTCATTTCATGTAGCACCGGTTGCCAGAATCCCAAGAAACAAAGAAAGGAATATGACTCTATCGTAACTAGCAAAGTTCCTGCATCTCTTCTTCTGTTTAAGCTTTCGCCCGCCTCTGTCAGTTTCTCCGAAGCGACGAGAAAATATGATGCAATGTCATTTTTACGGCATCGCCTCTTGCGCTCCACTGCGTATCTTGAACTCTTTTTAAATTTTTTGAGCAAGGTACGAATGCAACTTTGGGATTTATTTCTTTAATTCTTTGCCGAACTCCTGAATTCCATTCAGTCATAACAGCAGCATGATCATATGTTGGCCGCCACAGTTGCTCACGTCGAGGCCATCAGTTTCAAGTTTACTCAAAATCATCTTTGAAATTCCTTCATAGTTTTATGTTTTGATTAAATGAAATCTATTAGAGATTCCACCACTTGTACTTCCTTATTTTCAATCACTACGTATCTTAATACCTGTTTAGTCTTCATAAGCAACGTCTGGAGTGTTGTCGACTATAATCGAATAATACTTGGCCTTTTTATTTGTCCGATGATATGTTATGATGGTATGATTTATTTTCCAAAATTGTAATAAATTCGTTTTGGATTTCTGGTGACATATACATACGTGATTTACATTTTTCTACTTATTTTAGATCTTACAAGATGTTCAAGAAGTTCAAGATTGTACTTTGTAATTAATGCACCAATTCTAAAAAGTTTCCTCTATTGGTACTGGCATCGTTTTCTGTATGGCCCCATAAAAACAATTTTTATTTGGTAAGAAATTTTATAATATCTCTAGCTCATTCCATTTACAATAATTTTGGTTGTGTAGTGCACTTGACTCGTGACTTGAAACCTTAGAATTTAATTTCCCGCATCTCTTAAATACATCATATGAGCAAACCTTTGGTACATTCGGTGTGTTTGCGTGCTGAAATAAATGACAGCAAAAGCAAAATAATGATGCTTTTGAAGGAGAATAAACCATCCAAGCACGTAAAACTTTTTCGCCGTTAAAGTGCGGTAAAACCATTTTTGGGTAAGCTGTCTTGTTTCTCCTGTTGATATTAAAAAACACGAATCTGAACGTGTTACTGTTGACGGTACGGCTACGTTAGTATTGTATGCTGAACAACTTCCTGGCGTTGCTGAATCAGATGCAATCGCATATGTTCAACTATGTGTTCAGACCATTTTCCGATATAGTGCAAGTTTTGGTATTGAATAGCAGACAATGCCGATGTTGTAGCAGTCTGTTTCTAAGCTATCGATGTCCATGTCTATACATATAGATGCAGGCTATAATTGAGTAGATGTTGTTGGAATTTGATCTTCAGAAACAATGTCAACATTTCTAACAGGTACCAGATCAGCAGTGTCAAGTTATTGTATTTTTTAGCTCGTTCTGGCTTTGAAGGCTCAGTTGTCTTTGATGAATTTAAGCCCAACGTAAAATCCGACGTCTCAGGAATAGGACTTTTCACATATTTAAGTAAAGCCCCTTCATTGTTTCTAATATTTTCCATCTTAGCTCTTCTTTTGTTACGGTAAGGTGCCCCACTATCTTTTACACTTTTCATTTCTACGGATACGGAGAATCTCTACAAGTCAGTACCGACGGTGTTGCCAGTCGCTACAATGAGCAAGATGTCATTATTATACATTACATGCCACTTGTTACGTCGTGTATTGGCGCCACCACACAAAAAGTTTACCAATTTCGCCCCAGGAATTAAGTTCGTCATTATTCAGGGTGCCAGCCAGCTAGTCGGCGAGGGAGTGGGTGAAATAAACCCCAAGAAATGTATATTACGGCGCTACCTGTTTCGCACGTACCCTGTCAAGCGCTAGATGAACACGAATCCTTGTAGTTGGTCAAATCTCCCGGGTGAAAAATGATTTGCGGTATTAAAGAAATAAATAAAGGGAAAAATTATTAATAATTGAGTCGAAAGAAAAAATGAAAAGTAGGCAAATAGCAAAAGAAAAAGAAAGTAATATTACCAGGTACTCTAAGTATTCTATCTATTCAATTTAACCAGTTACGGGAACTTACCGATTACCTTGGCCAACGTTATCGTTTACAGTCGTTTCAATTAAAATTCAAATAATACATCTACCTAATTCAGATGTTTGATACGTTAAATATTGAAACAAAATGTGAAATTCTTCGTTACTTCAATTTAAGAGTATGTAAACGTTCAATAGGGTTTTCGTTTATAAAAATAAGAAACTAAACAAAACTTGTCAAAAGGGTGTGACTTAGCTGTATGTTTCCTCGGAGATGTGCGACGAGGTCGGATCGTAACGCTAGTAGTCGGCCAGATGACAGCGTTGTACCAATAGTAGAACGACAAAAATTAAACGGGTCAGACGGAAAATTAAACGACCCCGACGAAAACCTGCCAGGATTAAAACGTCCAAGACTAAAACCACTGAATAAACAAAATGGCTACGAATGTCACACGTGCTCTAACTAATCCTAAATTAATCACTTCTCCTATCCTCAATCAATACCTTACACCGGTTCGACGATCCAAATTTAATAATGAGGCAACGGAAATGAGAAGTATTTTCCCTTAAATCCATCAATGTGCCGAGATTTCAAATGATTAAATCTCTTGAAGAAAATTACTTCACGGAACAAACGTCTGCACCCAGGGCTACCACAATCTAACTTAACTCCCCGAATAATACGTCAAGTGGAAAACGTATAGTCATTTCTCCCAAAACAGGTAAGAAGGTTCCCTCTGTCTGTGAAAATCGATAAGCTATATATAACGTATTTTGGGTTGTCGACCGCATAAAATGCGCCCCGAAGAAAGATTAACTCAAAGCAACATCTGTAACGACAGAAATCATGGTACACGCGAAGAAAAGAAAAAGACAACGTAACACGCTCCCACTGCGCTACGCCATTGATATTACGTGATATTTGAATCGGTCGTATCGTTGTATTTTTGTATTTATTTTTCGAATATAAGCGTACATATAGTATCTTCTTACGTTTCCAAGTTTCTGTAAATACTGTTGTTCTCAGTTTTTGATATTGTTACTATATTATTTCTGTCAATAATTCCGCTTTGTTTCTCTATTGCACTATATTTCCATGTCGTACTATATTATTGTATTATATTATTTCTATCAATAATTGTCCTCTATTTCTCCACTGTACACCTATCCGTGGTCTACCTTTTCTTCTGCGGGATCAAACTCCAATCAGCGCGAATACTATATCGGAGCGTCAAGTCTGACAAGGAGAAGGTAAGGTAATCGGATTTTTGTAATTTCTGATATTTATGGTACGTGTAGTTTGGACCTTAAATAAGAATATTTTAGAGTAGTTCGACGCCACGTTCGTAAATTACCGAGATAATCGAAGTTTCAGCCACCATTTAAATCCAGTAGATATAATACGATTGTCAATTCGACTCGTGGCCTAGTCGATAGCGTTTTGGTGTGATCAGGTGCGATAGTCACGAGATTGGTGGTTCGGGTCTCGTCACGGGACATTTGTTTTTCTTCCATTCAAAACGCACCATATGTTTTTTCATTCTTCTTCTCATACCAAAAATTATGAACAAACGAAATATATGAACTATATACAGGAACATTCTTCAAGTAAATCATTAAAATGCACAATCGGTTGATAAACAATATATTATAATATATAATAATATATAATAATTATCCTTTTATCAATAAATTCCCGTCTGGACAACAGAACTTCGTCCAAAGATTCCTTAAACCAACAAATAAATCAATGTAATCATCCCGGAGTTAATCCCTTCGAAAAAGCAAATTCGTAACAATGCTGTTATTACCCCAACAATCACCGAAATGTATGGGAACCAAATAAAACGACAAACTTTCCGAAACCCACACCAATGTCCGGAGTATCGACAGCAGTAGCTAAGTCATCTAACTTTAGGCCAAGTAATTTCGATCTTCATCCAACTGGTCAACCTCAAATAAATACCCAAGAATTATACAACACAGAAGAGAACCAATACGAGAACTCTCCTATTTATTATGAAAACGATGGAAGATGGTATATGTCCTTAGATGTTCCACCAAATCCCGAAATAATTGAACAGCAACTATCAGAAGAGGAAATAGAGGAAAATTTTATAGTACTTGCCTCGCCGGAGAACTCAATAGATTAGCAATAAATGAAGTACCTTATATAGCAATAAAAATCCCCCAATGAAATTACTTATAGACACTGGTAGCAGTATATCAATGATAGAACCTAAAATTGTAGAAAAATATTACCCCCATAATGTGTTTAATGAAGAATTTGAAATCAAAACAGCACAAGGCATTCTAACTTTAAACAAATACGCAGTAATACCATGTTTTAATGAATTAAAATGTTTAGGAAATTTAAAAATGATTATTCATAAATTTCATAATTTTTATAACGGTATAATTGGACTAAATGATTTAAGAGCAATGAAATTTAACTTAGATTTAAATAAAGGACAACTCGCAAGAGATAATTATAAAATACCCCTAAATTTTAGACAATCACAACAATTAATAATTCCCGGAAAAACCTCAATGTTAGAAAATATTTCAGTAAATTATGTACAAGATGAAGTATTAATAGATGGAATTTGCAATCAAGAAATAAATATATCAAGTTGTATTAGTAAAGTACACAATGGCGAAACAGTAATAGAAGTACAAAATTTAACGAAACAAGAAAAATAATCGAACTTAAAACAGTAAACATAACACCTTTAGAAAATTATTATGTTTGTCAATACCAAGTCCCTGAACAAGATTCATTTCAAAATTTCAATAATATGATACGAACTGACCATTTAAACGCAATGGAAAGACATGAAATTTTACGTGTTTGTAAAAACTATAAAGATGTATTTAAAAAACCTGATGAAAAACTAACATGTAATAGCAACGTAAGACATGAAATTAAAACAAATTGCGACCCAATATTTGAACGAGCACGACGTTTCCCTTATACAATGAAACGCGAAATTAGAGATCACATTGATAAATTATTAAATGAAAATATAATAAGACCCAGCGTAAGCCCATGGGGTTCATCCGTAAATTTAGTAAATAAGAAATTAGACACAAGTGGAAAAAGAAGAACGCGTTTAGTAATAGATTATCGAGCCCTAAATGACAAAACAATGGATGATAGATACCCTATCCCAAATATAGAAGACATTTTAGACAGATTAGGCCGATGCAAGTATTTTACTACTTTAGACCTTGCCTCAGGCTACCATCAAATAATGATGCATCCAGAATCAATTCAAAAAACAGCTTTTAACACTGAAGATGGACACTTTGAATATTTAAGATTACCCTTTGGATTAAAAAATGCACCCGCGACTTTTCAGCGCGTAATGAGTGATGTTTTAAGAGAAGTTTTACATAAATTTTGTCTCGTATATTTAGATGATATAATAATCTTTTTCATCCTCATTAGAAGAATACATAAAACATATCAAAGTAATATTTCACAAATTAAGAGAAGCAAATTTAAAATTAGAATTAGATAAATGTGAATTTCTTAGAAAAGAAACTGAGTATCTTGGACATGTAGTCACACCTCAAGGAATCAAACCAAACCCTAATAAAATTAAAGCGATTAAGAATTTTCCGATTCGTAAAACACAACGCGAAATAAAATGATTCCTAGGACTCTTAGGTTTTTCTAGAAAATTTATACATAACTTTGCGAAAATAACGAAACCACTTACTAAATGTCTTAAAAAGGAGAAACTGTAAAACACACCCCTGAATTTATAAAAGCATTTAAAAAATGTACAATATTATTATGTAACGACCCAATATTAAAATATCCAGATTTTAATCAACCTTTTGAACTATTAACAGGCGCAACGCAATTTGCAATCGGAACAATATTATCACAAAATGATCCCTGTTGCATATGCGTCCCGCACCCTCAATGCAGCGGAAATAAATTATTCCACAATCGAAAGAGAAATGTTATTAATAGTATGGGCATGTAAACATTTTAGACCCTACTTATATAGTAAAAGATTCATCATCAAAACTGATCATAAACCATTACAATGGTTATTTTCCATAAAGACCCAAATTCACGATTAACTCGATGGAGACTCAAGTTAAGCGAATTCGATTATGAAATCAAATATAAAAAAGTTAAAAATTAGAAACAAAAAACGAAAATGGAAAAGCTATCTAGGTAACAAAACACAAGAAAATCACAAAGCATATAAAGAGCAATGCAAGGAAGTTAAAAAATCAGTGAGAGAAGCCAAAAACAGACTTGGAAAGATTTCGGAGATAAACTGGAAAGTCATAGTAAAGGCAACCAGAAACTATTCTACAAAACACTAAAAATATGACATGTAAGAAAGAATATGATACAATATCGGTTAAAAGTGCGGAAGGGGTATTGCTGACAGAAGAAAAACAGATTATGCAGAGATGGAAAGAATATTTTGAGCAACTACTGAATGAAAATAAAACGGTACAACAGATGGAAACTGAATTAACAAGTAAATTGGAAGAAATGGATTTGGGAAGAATCACAAAAGAAGACGTCGAGGAAGCAATAAAAAGATTAAAAAACGGCAAATCACCCGGCCATGACAAAATCACAGCAGAGATGTTTAAAAGATGGGACCAACTGGAAAGGAGGTACTCAAACAAATCTATAATAAAGTATGGAGTGAGGAGAAGATACCAGCTGACTGGAAGATTGGTGTCATAATACCTATATACAAAAAAGGCGATCGGAGAGATTGTAGTAATTACCGAGGCATAACTTTGCTTAGTACGGTGGTTAAGGTGCTGGAACGGATAATAGAAAGAAAACTTAGAATAATAACAGAAGCAACATTGACCAATTCACAAAGCGGATTTAGAAAAGGAAGAAGCACTCAGGTTCACATCTTTACAATTAAGGAAATTATAAACAGAACTCTGACGTACAATAATAAGACATACCTTTGCGTTTATGGACATGGAAAAGGCTTTTGACAGAATACCAAGAAAAGAAATCTGGAACGCCTTAAAGAAGAAAAAAGTTAACCACAAGATGATTAATGTAATGACAATGCATGTATGAAAAAACCAACAACTATATAATCAGGGACAACATGAAATCAGAAATGTTTAGGGCCAACGAGGGCGTACGACAAGGAGGGGGCCTTAGCCCGCTGTTGTTCCTTATATATATATGGATGAGATAATCAGAGAGAGTATCAAAAGTACCAAACCACTATACATAGGATATAGGAACTTACAACCAGTCGAAATTTCAGACTGTGCCTTTGCAGATGATATAATGATTGCTGCAAGTACTGTTAAGAACCTACAAGACAACATCATAATTTGGAACAAGATAATGAAAGAGAAAGGCATGAAACTAAACAAATCCAAAACAAAAGTAATGATGGTAGCAAGAGATAAAGAGGAAATGCACATACATATAGAAGGAGTCGAACTGGAACAAGTGGATGCCGTTCAGTATCTGGGCATTACAATAGAAGAAAATGGTAATAATGACGTGGAGATAAACAACAGAATACAAAAAGCGAATAACGTATACTACGCAATGAGCAAAGGATTTATAAATAAAAAAGAAGTATCCAAAGAAACCAAAATGACGGTATTAATACAATTATTAGACCGATACTCACATATGGCTGCGAATCCTGGGTACTCAACCAACGTCAAAGAAACAAGCTCCAGGCGGTCGAGATGAGGTACCTAAGAAGAGTGAAAGGAGTTACAAGGTTACATAAACTGAGAAACGATACAATTAGGGAAAATTTACAAATACAATCACTACAAGATTTTATTGAACAACGACAGTTGAGTTGGTGGGGTCATTTACAAAGAATAAGTGATGAAATACCGGTAAAAAGAGTATGGGGAGCGAGAACCACGGGAAAGAGAAGCAGAGGAAGACCAAAAGAAACATGGGATAACGCGGTGGGAAAGATTATCCAAAAGAAAGGAAAAACATGGACAGAGGCAAAACAGCTAGCACAAGACAAGAAGAAATGGTCTGCATTTGTTTATAGCAATACGTAATAAAATGTATTACTGACACTCAATTGGGTACAGATGAATTATCGATTATATATATATATATATATATATATATATATAAAAGGTAAACTTAATAAAGCCGACCCCTTATCGCGGATCAAAATTAAAATGACCGAAAATTACGTAAATACGTTAGACCAAATTGACATAGACACAGAATCATTACTAGTTAATATCGGAGATAATATAGATGAAATAGACCCGAATGAATTAGAACAAATAATTAAAGATTTACAAATGAATGAAAACGACGAAACAAATAGTAATAATACAATACACTCTAATAACGGTGAAGTTGAAATTGTAATCCCGTATAATGAAAAACCGGTAAATTTAGCCGATAGACAAATCATTCTTGACGCTTCGCGAAACGTAACAATACCAATATTTGTACATGCGAAAGTTTTTGATAAAAATAGAATATTTGTAACATTACCACTAAATACCCAACATGAGAATATAGTAAATGCAATGAAAAAGGTTTATTACCCGATAAAAGAAACGTGATATATTTCAAACATAAAAATATAGAAAGAGAAATCATTCAAATCATTCAAGAAAACTTTACTAAAATAAAAATAGAAATTGCTAATAAATTTATAGAAGACGTAAAAAATCCCGAAGATCAACTCGAGAAGATTAAATACTACCACGAAGGAAAAACATGTCATAGAGGTATCAATGAAGTGTATACCTCGTTAAAAAGAAAATATTACTGGCCAAATATGGAGAGAAGCATCACCATATTCATCAACAATTGCGAAACCTGTCAGTTGGCAAAATATGACCGAGCACATTAAAAACAACCATTATCCCATACCTATACCCCTAAACGCCCATTTGAACAATTGCGCATAGATTTATTATTTATGAATAATCAAATTTTATTAACAATCATCGATCACTTTTCTATGCATAAGCATATCTAATCAATGACAAAAATGCAAATACGATAATTGATGGACTGACGGACGGATCCATTTCACGAGTCATTATGGGATTCCACAAAGAATAATAGCAGATGCAGGGAAAGAATTCAATAACATATTATTAAAAGAATTCTGCAAATTACACAAACTTGAGTTACATATAACAGCAGTAGGTAATTCACAATCAAACGGATTAATCGAACGCTTCCATAACACATTGGCGGAATCAATTCGATGTAGACTAATAAACGTACGAGCGACTTTAAAAACTCATGTACTAAACGCCGTTTTAAGCTATAACAATAGTATACATTCTAGTACAAAATTTACTCCGTTAGAAGTAATTAACGGACATAATGATACAAATTTACCTTTCGACCTAAATGAAGAAAAAATCACACAACAATTCGTGAAAGAGAGAACGGAAGAAATAAAAATAATAAACGAAGAGATTCATAAAAATCTAGAAAAAGCAAAAGAAAGAATGTTGTTACCCCCAAAACTGCGTTACTACTATCTCTCCGAGATAGCAATAACTGAGGGGAACAATTTGCTAGAGTACACAAGACGACAAAAACAAAACAAGCGGTACATACGCTTGTCGCAACAGGCTAGCCAATGCTGTGCTCAGCTCAGTGGGAGGTCGTGTCGGTTCTTTTTCAAGCTCTAAATAACGGTCGTTGAGTACAACAGGTCTTGTCAGAAGCTACCAAGATCAGCTGGAAAATGCACGTTGATTCTATATGCTTAGATTCTGTTACGAAAACAATAAAATTCTAATTGAAAAACTACACCCGGTTATTCAAGAACTTGTGTATTTATCCCTTAGTTAGAATTCATTAAAAATATTGAAAAACTACATAAACTTTGAGATAAAATTAGCTAAACAATGCGAACAGTGCGGTAACCGTAAGTCAACATAAAACGTTCTATCTAAAGTTTCACAATATAAACTACAAAATGCGTGATGTTAATTGTTACTGTGAGTTATGCAAAATACGATACAGGTATAGTAAGAATTTCGATATATATATATATATATATATATCGATTTTATATATTCTACTCTATATATATATATATATGAATATCAATGAATTTAGTAAGAAAATACGGCCATCTAGATAATAATGATTTTACAAGCTAGTGAATATTAACGTTGAATTTAGTTGAAATTATTGATACGATATACGAAATATTTGAAACAAAGAGAAAAGGTTTAAGACATATAGAATGAATGCTTAGCTGTCATGGCTTCCGGGTGATGTCATCGCATAAGGTTCTACCCTTTGTCTGCCTCGGATGCTGGAAATGGTCTTTCGGATTTGTCCGACGGATTAGACGATCGGTTTGCCTTCGTCTAATACCTTGATGGGGAGGTATAAAAACAATGATGTTCTATTAGACACGACGAGGTGTAGGAGGGTTCGATCTCGGGTTTCTTTTCCTCCGCGAATGGGAGATCTACTTGAACAATACACTAGAGGATTTGCTGGCGAATTCCCCACTACAGGGTAAATACTTGATGATAATTCGATAAACGATACACACACTTAAATTTTCTCAGCCATAACCTCTTCCGATCTCGTCACCGATCTTTTACCACTCGCTACCTAATGCCTAATTCCCTCTTTTTTGTTACTACGCCGAAGCTAAGAATCGCTTCGCGTTCTCGTGATTGGACGAATTCGAAAAACTCAAGGGCAACTAACACGCGGCGATATGATGGATTCAATGGGAATATCGTTAAGCGAAATTAGGAAATAACTATTGTCCGAAAGGAGTAAAATTTGAGCCTATATTTCTAACAAGTTAAATGAAATACCGAACTGAACTAAGTGAAATTTGTGCACGTAACAATGTGTAGAGGTAATGAAAATATAAACGAAATTACAGACATTAACGTCGACGAAGAACTGCATATTAGACGCAAATTTAGAGATAAACTAAACCCAAAGTTTAGTAAAGAGCAAATAGCAAAAGTAAACGATAAAACATTAATTACGAAAAAAGGCACAAAATTCTCCAAAACTGCTGTGAAAAAGAAACGCAAATTTACAAAAGAAAATCAGCCACAAGACAAAGATGACCCAGGCCCTGGCAACACCGCCCTGAAATGAAAATAATCCAGAACCAAGCACAAGTACACAAAGTTGGAAATTTTATATTATTAATTGTTTAAACATATGTTCACTGATAAAATTTTATTCAAAATCTCAATACCTATATTACACAAAAGTAATTTTGAATTATATTTTATCTATCCTATTCCTTATCACAATCAATTCGTACCTATCCCGAAATTGTATCTGTTAAAAGGAAAAAGTACCAGCATTTCAAGAGCCATCAGCTGTCCGAAAATAGAAGAAATATATCTGTGCGAAGAAACAATGTTACCAAGTGCGGATGAGTGTTTGTTAAATTTAATGATAAACAACGATTCTTTATGTAATAAAATTAGTGTTGATATTAACGAACCAATTGTGCAACAAATTGGATCTAAACATTTATTAATTTATACACCACATTTGTTAAAAATAACTTATGACTGTAGCGGAATCGGTATCTTAGAAATTATAAACAGTGTTTTAATAGCATTAAATGTAAATTGCACTGTAGAAGTAAAGAGTAATTTATGTCAACTAATGACTTAATAAAAGGGGAAGTCTTCCACTTACCCGGATTGCGCATAAATGCTCTAAGCAAAATTGATAACACTATTGATCCTGTTAAATTAAATTAAATAAATTGGCAAAATATTAAAAAGTTACAAGAAGACATTGAAAATGTTAAAATTAAAAGCTTGGATAAAATACCAAGAGAAAATTATTCGTTTTGGAACTCTTGTATAATCATTGTGTTAATTATAATTGTATGTTGTATTGTCATATATAAAAATTGGAACACGATCTACGACATAAAAAGAAAATTTCAATCCATCGATGGATGATCGATCACCGTTCTTCAGGATACACCTTCGGAGCCGTTCTAGGGATGGAGGAGTAACATAGACACAACAATAGGAATACCAAGGAAAGCCCACGCACTCTTTGGATACAGCCGCTTCTTCGCTGCTATAGCAGAATCGCCGACTTTGCGGAAATAGTTTATAAATTATTTGCACGCATTGTCATCAAACATTCGTGTATTAACGTTAGTACAGGTTTCACCCTTTTGTTTTTCCAAATTATAAATTTGTAATTAGTGATTGATTTATCTCAATAAATTTCTTCTTTTTAAAAATATTATTAGGCACTCGGCCTATATAATTCACGGATGATTTTTAGTGATTTTCATCTTTATTTCTGTCTATTCAATATTTCATGTTTATATTATTTCATAATGATATTGTACTCTTGGTTTTCTATCGTATTCGGTCTGAAGTGTACACGCCTATGTATATGAATGCCTTATTTTGGTTGTTAAACTGTTGGGCCTAATAAACATATTTATTTATTTATTATTATTAAGGTACTTAATAAAGGTAAAGGTTTTATTAGGAGTATGGATACATTATTATTATTATGAATTAGAATTAGAATTACGTATGTTATGGGTTTTGTTGTTATATTTGTGTTGTAAACTGATTTATATCTGGTCGGCAAATAAATTATATTATTATTATTAATATAGCGCTAATCATAGTTAGCAGCACATTTTAAACCGAAATACTATTGTCTTCGGAAAGGGATGCTACCCACTGTTTCTCAGTTTTACAAAGCTTATTCCCTTTTTATAAATATATAACATGTACTTGTACTTCCAAATAAAAGAAAAGCTTCAGTAATGTAATAATACTTAAAAATTCAAATATTAATTCACAACATATCAGTATAATCTAACATAACTCCTTTTGCTGAGCGATTGTTTTCTAATAGAGTACACCTAATGCTCTATAGAAATGAAAGTCATTCATTTATAACCGATGTTTAACGGAGACGGTATCTTTCGAAGAGGAGGGTAAGGTTACATTTCAGAAGCAGATTCTACCATGAACGATGCTTAAGAAATTCATCAAGTAGACATACTGAAGTAAAATGGAACGAACCACTGAACATTTTCAAGTGACACGCCGTACGCTAAAATAGTAGATGACTGTTTTAAGAGAAATACATTAAAGATGGGAGTAGGAGTTCTGGTTACTATTAATGCTGGACGTATGAATTTTTAAATACAGTAGACCCTATTGAAGTTTAAAATAACTTCCTTGTTAGAATGTTGTTCTAATTGTAAGTACTTGGCTATACCTAATTCTATTATATGTATGCAACGGAGTGCATAGAAAACTAAGGCAACTAAGACAATATCTCTATAGAGTATATTACATTTTGCTCCGGAAGGTCTTTGAAGTTTGCGTTTATTATCTTGTATATTATGTTTGTTTATCATGTGAATAGTCATCAAAAAAGACAAACTGTATATTCGCAATGTACTTGTTACATCTTGTAAAAATATTGTCCTACTTTAAAATGGCGTAAATGAAATTGGTTAACTACAATTGAACATGTTTTTGAGTTTAAGATTTGCCGCCAAGCACTTCACAGTGGTAACATTGAGTTTTCCCTGGTATATATAAATATACGCACATATAATAATAATAATGTTATGACATCTGCACGTGGTGGTCCTTCACAACATAGCCTGCTGGCTTTCATTAAAACCAAATCCAAATAATAGGTGGGCCTAGCAGTTCAGAAGTATTCTATATTGGCTGGTTCGTATTGCATTTTGTAGGTAAAGTAACCAAAATAAAAAGAAACCCGTTCAGTGAAATAACGGGCGAAAATACTCTTGAAAAGTTGGAAGTTACGCAGTTTTGCGGAAAAGGGTATGACAATTGGAAATTTCGAATGTAAATAATACTCCAGCAGCGCGATATATAGTATTTTAAAGGAAAAAGCTACTCATAATGATGTTGTTAGCTGGGGGATCATTTGAAAAGCACTTGATGAAGTTTGAGGAAGTAGTTTGAGAATTAAAGTCAGTTGGTACAAGAAATTGATATGATGTACCAGCTGTTCTTAACATTGCTCAGGTAATTTGATCTACCAGCAACTGGAAACTCTAGAACCATAGAAGCTGACTTTAGATTTTGTGAAAGGTAAGTTATTAGACAATGAAACGAAGAGAACAAGTCGAAACTAGATGCGTCGGCGTTTGCCAGTTATTTGAAAAAACATGCAGAGCCACGAATTCCAATGAAAATATTTAATTCTGCTTTGACTTCGGTGCCACTGACTACATAATGAATAGTATTACATCTTTCAAAACTTTTGGGAAATTAGATAATTTTGTTCATATTTCAATTAGATAAGATATAACTTACGGTTTTAGAGTTTTATTTACTGACGAGTGTCACCAGTAATTCAAGTGTTATTGTAGTAGGAAAGAAAATAAATAACTTACGAAATATGAAGAAAATTTTAAAGTAGATATGATTGAAGCAAATGGATGCGAAGCTCTAAGTAGTCCTTTTTATTTTTACTATAGTAATTTTGTTTAAAATTATTCCTGTTGACAATATTAGTTTTAATAACTACAACACGAATGACGTAATTTATGCTTGATCGTGTTGTCTTACATTTTCTTACATAAAAGTTATTACTAAAGACCGGATAATATTCAGTTTGCATAAATTTGCATATTTACATAATATATGCATTTTGTATATTATTTGCATATTTTGTAGTAATTCAGCACATTTGAAGTATCCGAGTTTTATTTATTTATTGGATGTAATTTATTATAGGATAGGCATTACTAAAAATATGTCGTGGTCGTAACAAACAAAGAGTTAAATAGCCCTCTTTAAATTAAAAATAGCATTCTATGAAGCCTCTTCTCGATACTTTTCCGATAAGCGCTTCCAAAAATTTATTAATGCTGTTCCCATACATCTAGACCGGGACAGAATTCAAGGAAAAGCTAATTCTCGGAAACTTCTAAATAAATACAAAAACACATTTTACCAGAAAATTAGGAGCACATATGTTTCTTTGTTATTTGGGGAAATTTATTCCCATATTCGAAAGCAATCTTATTTATTTTAAACGTCATTTTACGTTGGTTTTTTGAAGTGTAAACTTGTGGGTTGCAAAAATTCTGAAAATAGCGACTGTGACTGCGTGGATTGCACCTTATTCAGAATTGCGTATAGATGGAGAAAAAGTATTTTGCGTAGCATGCAGCAAGATTGTAAGTAAAATTTAAGTTTATTTCCTCTTATTAATCTAAAGTTTTTAAACGATGTTTAACAAAGTCACCAATACAACGCTTCGACAAGTAATTTTATTTTAAAATTTTATTTTAAAATGAGTAAAATGATATGTATATTTCATGCGTATTTTTCGCATATCATCGGCATAACAAAGAATATCTGATATTCCGTATTCTGCTGATGATTTCTAAATAAAAATCATTTTAAAATAAAATTATTTGTCGAAGCGTTGTGTTGGTTATTTTATTAAATGTCGTTTATTCCGATTGCTTCGCAAACTCTGTACACATTCGTTTTTTATTTCTCCTTTATCTTTTACTAACACTTACTTTATAAGAAAACAACTGATGATGTGATATATTTTATGGAGATTACAAGTGAGAGAAAGTTTCAAGTCGACCAGCATATTAAAACTCCATCTCATGCTGCAAAACTATCAAAGATGAAATTGGCGAAGAAGGGTCAGCAAACATTATCGTAATGTTTGCCATCAACCTCCAAAAAATCAAAACAAGAACAATGTTAATGAAGATTTGAGCCTAATGTTTGTGTCGGCAGATATTCCACTACATAAAATAAACAATTTAAATGTCAAGTTATTTTTGCAAAAGTACACCAGCAAATATAATATTCCCGACGAGAGCATCTTAAGAAAAATTATATTCACGGTATCTATCCAGAAACATTGAGTAGCATAAGAAGGCTGTGTCAAACAATTACCTGTACATATGCGCAGATGAAACTACTGATAGTGTGGGCCGATACATAGTTCATTTAATGATAGGTATCCCTAACGTATCGGTTCCAGCAAAATCTTATTTAATTTCATCCAAACGGTTGGAAAAGGCAAATAATTTGACAATAACAAGCTTTATACAGGAAGAACCGGCAACCTTTTTCTTACCGGAATCGATCCCAACAGATTCTATTGTTTTT
Source organism: Chrysina gloriosa (assembly GCA_038088585.1). Classification (NCBI taxonomy): domain Eukaryota; kingdom Metazoa; phylum Arthropoda; class Insecta; order Coleoptera; family Scarabaeidae; genus Chrysina; species Chrysina gloriosa. The sequence goes on along the minus strand of CM076090.1, from coordinate 38,024,397 downwards.
AACGGATGCCGCACCATACATGGTGAAGGCAGCTTGCAACTTGAAAATCTTTTACCCAAATTTGATTCACACAACTTGCTTGGCGCACGGACTAAATCGTGTTGCAGATGAAGTAAGAAACCATTTTCCCTTGGTAAATACTTTAATTAGTAGTGTTAAGAAAGTGTTTTTAAAGGCTACATTAAGAGTTCAGTTTTACAAACAACATCTACCCGGTATTCCGCTTCCTCCTCAACCAGTAATCACACGATGGGGAACGTGGTTGGAAGCTGCTATTTTTCATGCAAATCATTATGAAGAAATAAAGACAATTATTATGGATCTTGATAGCGATATACAATCTGTGCTAAACGTCCAAAAGGTGCATTCGAGTAAAGAAATACCTCAACAGTTGGCGTTTATTAAAGCCAACTACAGTTTTATTTCCACTTCTATATTGCAATTGAAAAAACAATTTATGTTGCTAATTGAGAGCGTTGAAATAACAAACAAATTTGAAAAGTTATGTTTTGATGTTAAACGAAGGGTGGAAAAATCCGTGTATGAAATATTTTTAAGTGTAATAGAAAAAATGAGAGTTTTAAAAAGCTAAAGGATATTGCTAAAATCTTGTGTGGTGAGTCAGTAGAAAATATTGAGTTGACAATAGAGGACATTTCTAATTTGAAATATGCTCCTATAACAAGCGTGGACGTAGAACGAACCTTTTCACTACATATGTAAATACATGTATCAGACAAGCGCCACAATTTTTCTAATGAAAACTTTGAGAAATATGTAATTGTAAATTGTTTTCAATGTTGTAAAATGTTATAAATAAACTTGTAGTAAACATAATAGAATTTTTTTTTCTATAGTATTATATATTCTAACATTACTCCTATTTCTTATCTGCATATTTTTCATAAGAAAGTGCATATTTAGGCCAAAACATCTGCATATTCATGCGCATATTTCCACTTTTTTTGCATATAATCCGGCCTCTAATTATTACATATATTTGCTGGTGTAGGATAATTATGCATATCGGAAACATATTGGAGGTAATGAGTCAAACAATCCGGCATCATCCCAAGTTTAATTTTTACAATGAAGTCGAGAGTTCTAAATACTATCCTTTGTTTAACATTTAAAAACTCTAATACATTCAACATGGTTCGTACAGGAGTGAACTTGGTACATTTGAGTATTAGTCTCATACATTTATTTTGTATAATTTGAAACTTTTGTATGTGGTTTTCGTGGAAGTTATATAATATAGTCCCACAAAATTCTATATGGCGTTCAATTAAAGCTTTATAGATTCTTATTCTGTTTTCCATGTTTAAAAAGTCATTATTCCTATTCAATAAGTATAATTTTTTTGACATTTTATTACATATATAGTTGGCATGTTCAATGTAACTTACTTTATCATCTATAATAATTCCTACTTTATTTGTTTTACTCTTTCTAAATTGAAGTTGTCAATTTGTATATCTATATTTAAATGTTCTAGTTTATTTTACATGTACTTATTGCCTAATATCGTGTACTTAGATTTACTTAAGTTTATACACACATTATTATCACACAACCATTTGTAAATGTTATCTAAATCTATATTTATTAGCCTAGTAATATCTTGAGTGTTATTACCGGATATATATAGCATTGTGTCATGTGTTCAATATTACAATATTTAACATGTTTAACAATGTTATTAATATACAACATAAATAATAACGGCCCAAGCACCGTTCTCTGCGGAATGCCATGTTCAGTTTCCATTTGTGCTGATACATAATTATTGTACTTAACTTTTTGTTCTTTTTGATAAGTAAGATTGAAACTATTTAAGGGCTTTATCATAATTATGTAAAGCTGGTTGAATTATACAAAAGATCGGTTCCTGTTTCGGTCAGCAACGTCTTTGAAGAAGTGAAAGTGCCTCCAAGGATGGGACCATCTTTTACCAATTATTCTGCAATTGCTGTAAGAGGAAAATATTCAAACTATGAGCATATAGCGCTTCAAGAGGACTACTGAAATGTCTGAATTGGTAACCACTATTCTTGAAAATATTACCCCTACCACCCTCACCAACTTGCGGAAACACCGACTAGCTGGTTGAACTATATAAGGGATCGGCATCTGAAGGGTGGAAATAGGGCTGTTTTTCGTTTTTGCCAATTACAATTATTGGAAGAAAAGAAATCTACTGATCGACAATGGATTTATGCAAAAGTTAAAACCCATGCTTTTATACTGTCAGCAGATGCCGGTGGTCATATACCTGTAGAATTTCATAACAGAAATATTTTGCCTTTTAGTTTGGCGTATAAAGAAAATCATAGTTGTTTATTATACGTACTATATCCATGTTGACCGTCTTAATTTGTTAACTTCTTATGAGAATTTATGTATAATTAAATTGCGATAAGTAGGTACAAGTTCCTGGACAATGTCTTTATCGGAAATTTAAATATAAAATGCTATTTAAGTTTGTAAAATTTCAATATGTGTTATCCATTCAAGCATGTTTAGATGGCCTCCTTGGAACTCCATATAACCTACATATATACAAGTTCCGTCATAATCGTAAAACGGTGGGGATAAGGAGAGGTAGCAAAATGTATTTTCTAATATATAATTAGCATAATAATAATAATAATAATAGATAATTTATTTTCAACAATACAGTACAATGGAAAATATAACAAAGAGAGAAGAAATAATAAAAAAAAGAAAATGTACATTCTCTTTATGTGAAAACCAAAAGGATCGACTCAGAACACAGATAAGTTGATCTTCCGTCGAACCTTTACAGTATATGAGCAAAAATAAACAGTACAAAATGCCTAATTCTAACTTAATCCTAAATTCTGTCATATACACAGTTGCCAAATTGCACAAACATTGAATTGATACACAAGCACTAGTCCCGAACATAATTCCTCAATTTAATATTTAACATTAATAAGATAAAATAAATTTAAAAATTAGAAAATTGGAAAGCATTGTAAGAGCAATAAAGAGTAACGGAACCAGAACAAGGCTCACCGCTGACCTGTCACCAAATATTCTCGCATCCACAATCTAAACCTAGCGAAAGAATAACTCTTTGCCTCCAAAGACAGATTATTATAAAATTTAGGGACGTTGTAGGAGAAAGATCGCTGGAATAAAGAAGTTTTATGAATGGGCGTAGTGATAAGATGTCTGTGTCGCAGACCCAGTTGATGAACATCGGTACGAAAGCTCAATTTGTTAAATAAGTATGATGGAGCTTTAAATGTAATAACTTTGAAATAGAGCATTCCAGCCTGCAAACAAAATCTGCTCCTCATGTTCAACCATCTTAGCTGAACCAACTTAGGAGACAAATGTTGATATTTGCGTAAACCATATATTAAGCGAATGCAAGAGTTTTGAACACGCTGCACCCTATTCAACACATTCTGAGTCAAACAGGGGCCATAGACCGACGAACAATAATTAAATTCTGGTAAAACCAGAGAATCACAAAGTTCTGATTTTATCTTTCTAGACAAGCAATGTTGGTGAGGATAAATTAGTTTCAAAGCGCAATAAGCATTTTTAACGTACCCCAAAACCTGAGTATTAAATCTAAAATTGCGGTCAATAATTAAACCCAGATTCTTTGCCTCCTCAACCACAGGTACCGCAACACCATTAATCCTAAGTTTAATGGAATCAAAAAGCATACGATAGCTCTTTTTATCAGTAAAAACCTGAACTGTCGATTTAGATGGATTCAGAATCAGCGAATGTCGCAGTGCAGCCTCAAAAATAGCATCGAGATCAGTTTGGCATCACCCAATGCCTGGTCCCTATCAGCAATGTTGAATATATGATATAACCGCACATCGTCAGCATACATATGAATCTTACATGATTTTACCGCCCTTGGTAGTGTGAAGGTATAAATAATGAAGAGAAATGGACCCAAAATGGACCCCTGCGGGACACCACGCGATACTGGAATGGCATCGGAGACACCATTCGTAGTTCTAACTTTCTGAGTTCTTTTAGATAGATAACTATTCAAGAACTGAAGCGCATCCATAGACAGTCCTATATAGCTCAGTACGGAAAACCAGAACATCATGATTCAGAGTGTCGAAGACTTTGCTAAAGTCAAGCAATACAATTACAGAAGCTTGACCATTATCACGCGCAGTTATCAGATCATCAGTAATATTTAAAAGGCACGTTGTGCAACTGTGTCCAGATCTAAATCCAGATTGAGACTCAGGTATGATGTTATAAAGGTTTAGATATAGATAGAACAGGAAGCAAACTAATTGGTCGTATATCAGAGAAATGCTCAGCATTAGATTTCTTAGGAAGGGGAACAATAATAGCATGTTTCCATAAATCAGGAAATGTATTAGACAGTATACAAGAATTGATAATATTGGTGACATGAGGCAAAATGAACGGACAACACAATTTTATTACCTGCAACGAAAGGTAATCAGATCTATTAGCGTTACTCTTACGCTCACCAATACACTTTCCCACAATAGAAATATCAACACTAACAAAAGAAAAGGATGGAATGTTATCTTCAAATTTGGAACTGGAGTAATAATCTTTAACCTCTGAAGCAACAGACTGCGCAGCAGGCAAAGAATCGATAAAAATTATTAATTGAGTTGGCGTCATTTAAGTGTTCAGGAATTGTTAAGTTACTTTGTTTCTTAACATTCAATGCTTTCAATTCCTTCTACTTGGACTTTTGAGTACAGAATTTAAATTTATTTATTAATTTATTTATTTAAATTTATGTTCCAAATAAGCTCTCTTTTCACATTTAATCGATTTAGTAGTTAGATTGCGTAGCATTTTATAGTAGTCAAAATAAGCAGGGAGTTTTGCATAACCGATTCATATACAATATGTTTCGAGAGCCCTGTTGAAGCTCACATATCCACATGACTAAATATTCATTTAGCCGGTTTTTAGCACTTCAAAGGACAAAAACAGGTTTTCTACACGGTGTAGTTTCACATAAGTGCCAAGTTTCATCGAAATCGCTGATTCCGCAAATCAATGAGGATGAGAGAGGGTAATTTTTTAAGAATAAGGGTAACCGGTTCAAACGTACTTTAATAGCCCTCTTGTTGCGCTATATGCCCATATTTTGAATATTTTCTTCTTGCAACAATTGCAGAGTAATTGGCAAGAAGCGGTCCTATCCTTGAGGGTGCTTTTCGCACCTCCAAAAGTGTTAGTGGTCAAAATAGACACCGGTTTTATATATAGTTCAATGAGCCCTACATAAATATCAAGTTTCATTGAAATTGGTGTTTCTGCAAATCGGTGGAGGAGGAGGAAGGGGAAGGGGATATTTTCAAGAGTAAGAGTTACCTATACTGACATATTTCAGTAGTCCTTTGATGCGCTGTATGCTCATGCGTTTGAATATTTGTTTCTAGAAACAATTCTAGAGTAATGGGCAAAAACGAATAAGAGGCCAATTTTCAGGGGCACTTTTCACCCCTCAAATGCTTTAATCGTAGAAACAGAAACCGGCCTCTTACATAGTCCTATCAGCTCTATATAATTACTAAGTTTCATCAAAACCAGCGTGTGCGGGTTGAGAATCTCTCCTTATCAGTCCTTAACCTTGTCACTTTTCGGTGATATAAAGATATTCATAAGTTTACAAGAATATATGGTTGTGCATACAAACATTTAGCAATAATTACGTCATTCTTAAAAAACAAATTTAAAACTAAAGGTATGAAAGTAACAAGACGAAATAAAGCGGGCAGCTACTATTTCTGATCAAGATTGTATGTATGTACCTACGACGGAAGAAACATCGAATAGACGAAAAAAAAAAACTTAAAAAGAAAAACAATAACTTGAAAGAAGACGCTTTCAGAGAAAGCTGTCAGTAAATAATTAGTAAGAAACTGATGGCATAGGAAGCAAATCATGTAGAGATCATCAAAATGGCATGAAAAACATTTAAGTATCATCTTAATTGGGATGACAGTAAGTTGTGAAATCACAGTGAATGACAAACGTTTATACAAACAATAGAATGTATGTCGAAGACGTACAGAAAGTATTCAAAGAGAAGAAAGAACTTTGGAGAAAGTACAGTGCGGGATAATTGAATTAGTTTCAGAAAGTATTTTACGAACATATATCCCTTTACATCATTTCCTATTATGTCTTTAGTTACAAACTACATTATTTCTGTAAAAAGATATTTGCAATTTAGTATCCTTCCTTTCATAACTGCTACTTAAGATTCGTTAGTTGTAGGAAAGCAATTAGCAGCTTTATAAGCGTCATAGTAATCACGATTGGAATTTGTGACAGGAAATGTTCGCTTCATGCGAAAACAGCTGTGTGATAATTTTGCTATGTATAACGTGGAAACGTACACGACATCTTTATTTTTTAAGGGGCCCCATGAATTGAATTAAATATAAGAGAGTGGAAGAAGATATTGTGGTAAATGATGAATAGAATCATTTAAGTGAATCTATCGGAAATGGGTTTCAAAAAGCTTATTTATACTTCTCTAAATTTTACCAAAGACGCTTTAGAACGAAGTATTCAGCAAACGTGGGTACTATCGCCACCAAGAAATAAACTACTGCCGCTAATTCAATATTCGGGAAGTATAATAAGTAATAGCTCTACAGGACTAGTAGAATCATGACTTGTTTTACTACGTGCTGCCATCGCTTCCTATGCTGCGCTTTTTATCTCCACTCGGATATTCCCATTCTTCCCAGGTCCTCCTCTACTTTTTTCCCTCATCTCATCCTTGGTCTTGCTCTCCTTCTGCCCCTCCCCCCATCCCCCCAATTACATGTTTCAGTACTGTCTTGGTCGTTCTTCCGTATTCCATCCTCTCAATGTGTCCCGCTCACCTTAATCTTTGTGCTCTGACCATCCCTACCATGCTTGGTTCTTTATATAGTACCTCTAATTCTTCGTTCGCTCTTTTCTCCCATCTATCCTCGACCATCCTTCCGCCGTATATTTTTCTAAGAAATTTTCTTTCCCAGATTTCAATTTGTTTCTGTTCTGATTTTCCCATTGTCCACGTTACGCATGCATACGTTCACAGCTCTAGAAACAATTTTGCGACCTCAGGACGCTGCTCATTGCAAATGCACACCTGTTCGCAGCCATCAACATCCCTTGTATTTCTTCCGTCGGGTCTGCTTTCCACGTAAATATCGTTCCCCAGTTAGTGAACTTTTCTACCTCTTGGAATTTGAGCCCTTTTCCTTTTATTGTTTGTTAAGTTCTTTATCTGTCCACATCATGTATTTTGTCTTTCCTCCATTAATTTCTAAACCCATTCTCCTCGACACCCTCTCCGTACTTTCCGTCACTCTTTGGAGTTCCCCTCTCTTTCTGGTCATTATCACCACATCGTTCCCATATGCCATACATTGATGACGTTTATGATAAATTAGGCTTGTCTATTTATTTGCGCATCTCTTATTTTTTCCAACACCATATTACACAAAGCGGAGACAGTGGATCGCCTTGCGGTAGTCCGTTTTTCATCTTAAAACTTTTCGATATTCTTCCTCCTATCTTTACTACATTCTCTGTATCTTTTAGAGTCATTTGTGTCAATTTTATTAGCTTCTTATTGACTCCTAGGTTCTCCAGCCATAGGCTTGTTTGTAGTCTATGAACAATAAAAAAGTGTCTTTCTTATATTCGTAACTTTCTGCATGGATATCTCTTAGCGTAAATATTTGATCCGTTGTTGATCTTCCTTTGCGGACACCTGCTTGATATTCCCCCACTAAACCCCCATTTCATCTTTCAATCTATTCTTAATGCACATTGATAGAATTTTTTATGTCACATTATGTAGGGCTATGCCTCTGTAATTTTCGCAGTCGGTTTTTGCGCCCTTTTTATGTACTGGGCATAGTACCGCTTTGTTCCAACTATGTGGCATCTTTTCTTCCGTCCATATCTTCCTTATCAGATCATACATACTCGTTTCCAGTTCTTCACCCCTTTCTTTCAACAATTCTGCAGTCAGACCATCTTCACTAGGACCTTTATTGTTTTTCAGGATCTTTATTACTTCTCTTATCTCGTTCGTATCTGGTGAGTTCTGGTATTTTGTTTCTTGTTCCTCCTCTTCCAGGATAATTTCTTGGTCTTCTAATGTATCCTCGCCTCCTTCAACTTCGTTGTTTAGTACCTCTTGGAAGTATTCTGCCCATCGTTGTAAAATTGCACGGTCTCCCATTAATAGTTCGCCGTTCTTATCTTTATAAGCAATTGTTCTTGGCGTATATCCTTACCTTTGTTTTCTTAAACCTTGGTACAGATTCCTAATTTCTTTAAATTTGTAAGCTTCTTCCATTCTTTCTATTTATTTTTCCCTAAACTTCCTTTTTTTCTCCCACAATATTCTCTTACACCTCCTTCTTTGGTCTTGATATATCTGGTGGTTTCTCCAGTTTCCGTTTTGCAACATATTTATTCTTGCCTCCTTTCTCAGTCTTAGTTCGTTTTCGCATTCGCTATCATACCAGTCTACGTTCCTCTTTTCATTACTACTCATGCTTCCCTTTGTACTTTCATTTCCACCTCCCGCAATCTCTCCCTCCTCATCTATTAACCTCTTGTATTTCTCATTTTCCTCTATAAGAGTATGTAATCTTTTATATTTAAGCTTTTATCTCTTCCTGCTTTTTCCCTCCCAGTTGTCGGTATTATCTGTTTCATTCTGATTCCTACCAAGAAATGATCACTATTTGTGTCCATTCCTCTCTAGGTTGTAACATTTGTAATGCATAGTTCATACTTTTTGTTTAGTAATACATGATCTATTTGGTTCGTGCATCTGCCATCAGGAGCCCTCCAAGTGCCTTTAAAAATGTCTTTCCTTTGGTAATACGTGCTTTTGATAATCATTTCCTTTCCCATTGCTAGGTCTATCAGCAGTCTCCCATTCTTCCTATATATATCCTCCTGATCTATTTGAGCCTTTGCATCCCCCATTATCATCTTCATATCATAGCGCTGAATGTTATCATACTCTCTCTCTAGTTGATTATAGAAGTCTTCCTTTGCAATTATATCTGCATCCTCAGTTGGAGCATAAATGTTGATTAAGGTGATTTTTTAGTATCGGCCCCTTAATCTTATGTAATAGATTCTATCCGTAATTGCCTTAAACATTATTATTAATTCCTGCAATCTCTTGCTTACTAAGAAGCCTATTCCTATCCTCCTATCTTTTCCACCACTGCCAAAAATATGTAGTTATCTATTCCCATTATCTCCGTGTTCTTTTGTTTTGTTTCCTGAAGAGCGACTATATCCAGCTTGTATCGTTTAATTTCATTCGTTAGCTTCCTAATAGCTCCCTCTTCATTTAGTGTTCTTACATTTAGAGTTCCTAAAAATAATTTTTCCCCATTTCCTTTTGTTCCATACTTTTTGTCCATTGTCCTTATCGCTGTCGCAATCATCCTCCCTGCCCCTCTCTTCTGTGCTAGTTTTTTCTTGTCTTCTCACGATCTTGCCCTCCTCCTCACTCCAGTCCTACGTCTGACCACCAATAATCATCTTCTTGTACCTCACTTTACCGTTATTTCCTTTCACTCTTTCTTCTCTTGCCATTTCTCTCAGTGTAGCTTGTACTTCCCTTTCTACCTTTGTTAGGTCATCTTCAATGGAACATTGCGTTCCCATCAACTTACTTTTTGTCTTCATAATTTGTTGCACCTGTTCAAAGGTTTCCACTTCGCTACCACCATATACTGCCCTTCGTTACGCTTAATTTCTTTGACCGATGTTAATTTCAACTTTGTCTTTAGGTTGCTCTCTATAAATGTTTCTACATCTGGACATTGCAGTTGGTTTTCATTGGCCGTCTTTATACCTTTTACTATTATATTATTTTTCCGTTTTTCCCTCTTCATCCCCGCAATTCTGCCTTCCAGCACCCTCGCTTTTTCGTTTAGTTTTCTATTCTCTTCTTGTAGTTCCGTGATTTCTCTTTTAAACTGGTTTTGCTCTTCCCTCATTCCTTTGATTTCCGTCAACAATTCCTTCATCATCTCTTTCAGTTTTTGCATTTCCGTACTTGTTTGGTTCGTTAGTAGCGACCGAAATAATATGAGGACGAGTCCCGATCGATTTTCGCAAAAAATTATAGCACCGTAAAGGTGACCTAAAAAGTGATAAATTTTATCTTAGTAAAAGTTTTGTGAGAAATGCCTCCCAGAGTCACAATTTAAGAAAAACGATCTTACCTTGAAGTGTTTACGTTACGTTCAAACGGAGTTTTGTTATGCATTTCATCGCATAAATACAATTTATAATACATTTATAATAACTTTTATCCCTTTTCTACAAATATACGGGTCGACGTAAATTGAGTCCCAAGTTTCTTAATTATTCTTCACCTAGGTAAGTTGCGTCTCGCACCTTTCTGGAGAAATACGTAAGTTGAGTCCCTGCTACCTGAATCATTTCTAACTGCATTTTAATGACGGAGTGTAATTACAGGTAGTTATGCAGTTAATATGTCTACCATGTCCAATTTATAATTTAGTAGTATAGTAGTGATAGTAGGGGCTACAGATTTGTAAATTTTAGTTTATAAATTCAGTGACCAAATATATTAGTGACATTAGACAAATAACATGGAAATTATAAAAAGTGAAAAGGGCAGAAGCCTTCTGGTACTACAAGGATTTAAATTTCGTTTCCATAAATCTTTGGCGAATGGAATTGAACGTTGGACGTGTTGTAAACGTACGTGCAAATCGTTTTTGAAACTAGGTATAAATCACGAACTTTTGGAAAGTCCTTCTCCTCACAACCATGAACAAATGGAAGATAACCAATTACAACGTCAGAAGCTGAGTATTAACTTAAAGCGTAGAGCCGCCGACGATATTTGTGCAAGACCTGCTAAACTGATTCACTTGGCCCTGAAAGAGAGTGATATCAAGTCACTTACACGTACGGATATATTGTTAATCAAGAGGAACCTGCAAAACGCCCGGCAATCGAATCATGTGCACCCAAAATCCATCGAAGAAACGCTTTCCACGGTAGCAAATATGGATATCAAAACCAACGCCAATGAAAACTTTGTGTTCGTCAACGACTCCCAGGTCAAAATAATTGGATTTGCGACGAAGAGAAATTTAGAAACACTATGTCGTGCAAGTTATGTTTATGTGGATGGTACATTTAAAAGTTGTCCTAAATATTTTTATCAATTATTTACATTTCACGCTTTGAACCATGCTTTGTATGTGCCCCTTGAGTTTTTCCTTCTACCCAACAAAGCTGCAGAAACTTATATAAATTGTTTTAGAAACTTAGTGAATAGCCAATACGAGCACAGTTTGCGTGACGTCATGCGCAAATCAAGATGAGTAAACTGACATTATTCTTTGTAGGTTTTTAAAGTGCCTGGCGGAAATTATGGCCAACCCAAACTGTTTGGGAACATTGATTTTTAATTTTTAATGATGTTGTGTAAAACATATGTAAAAATCAACAGTCAGACTATAAGAAAATTTACCGCTGTTTTTATGTACCTTTAGCACCTGGTACCTGCAAATTGGCCACCAGTTCAGCTAACAGGTACACATATCTTCAAAGTACATACTAACACTACCCTGTCCAATATATTTTGTTAATCAGAAAATAAGTAACGTCTGGCGGCTCTAGGATCTTAGACTATAAAATTTTTACATTTATTGAGGTCTTAAGAGGAATACAAAGTGAGACGTACATTCAGCTTAGAAGTAAGTCGAGCAAGAAATCCAGATGTATCATTGAGAAAGAGATCTGCTTGCGAGAAGCAATGACTAGTTTCCGTAACAAACAAATTACCTAATATCAGTTTGTGAAAAAAGTATAATTTAAATATCTTCCAATAGACATAAGCTAATTTCAGAAAAAAGTACAAGTTTATTTCGTAATTTAGTAACAATTCTTACTCTCTATGTTTGTATATATGTTGTATAGTAGTATTCTGAAAATAAACTGCTTTCCACTTTTAAATATTTTTTATTAATATTAAAAGATAGCGTTCCACGACACAACCTTATAGAGTCCGTTTATAGTACAGATAATCTATTTTCGCTGTATAGATTAATCGGACTCAATTTACGTACCTTATTTCGGTTTCCGGGACTCAACTTACGTTCATCTCGACAATCGGGACTCAATTTACTTTTTCCGAAATATACCTTCAAATATTAATATAATTTTCAGTAATTTACCAACATTTTCACATTTTCTGAGGTGTTAAAATGTATGACTTTCTAACTGACATTTGACTGGTAGCAACCAGTACCAACTTAAATAGATGTATATTTATATAATTCTTCTTATTCTTCTTCGAAGCGGTCTATTATTGAAGTTAAACGTTGGTTGAACGAATTGTTGCCGTATACGCAAAAATTGATTGATGCACGAACTTGTGTATTCTTATGATTTTTTCTGTATTTGCTAGTCGGTACTTTAAGGAAATTTCTGTGTTAATTTATCTGGTATTTTACTGATTTAGAAGATTGACTATCAGACGTGCGTATATATATATATATATATATTCTTGGTTCGTTTAGTTGTTTGTTTACGAATCGCTGTATTTCATTGAATTATTAAATATATTTAAAATTTACAATTACAATGGATACAAAAATACGCTTTGGAAATATCTCAAGATTAAAAGTGTAGTTTGATAATTTTTTTAACAGGAAACAAAAGTATTTCAGTAGGAAATTTTCAAAGGATTTTACTTTAAAATACGTCCAAGAATTAACAGGGGAATATAGAAATAAATGCATATATCATCGACGAAATCTAATAATTTCACGCACTTCTATTTCTGCTTCAGGTGCATTTACAACTTCCACGACAGACATGTTAGTAATTTCGTTGTAGCTTGCCATTTCTTCTTTAATACGCTTCTTATAATACACAAACGATTCAGCCGAAAAATGTAATTCAATTGGTGATTACCGCTCGAAGTAAGTCAGAGTTAAAATCGATCACGTCCGCGTCCATCGTTGTGTTCAAGATGATGAGCTCCCGATCTTCGTTTTGATGACATTTCCTAGGGTTCAATGGGTTATACTATAACCTTACTAAACGGAAAATTTCCAAAGTACGATCCAATTTTAACTCGGCACATCTTTTTCAAACATGTACCGAGCCAAATTGCCCGGAATATGAGATTTTCTTCGTCCAGTTGAAGTTATTGTGCTTTTGGCAGCCGGCCATGGGGACTCGATTGCATTGGTATTAGCATCTGTGTTAGGACCTTTAAAAGTCAAGAAATGATTCACCGTGCAATACGAGGCAGTTATAAGTAGGTCTTCCAGTAATCGCTGTTGAGCGTTGTTCCCAATTCAACCCATTCACGGATAATTGGAATCAACGTTTCAGCAGATATGTAAATAAACCAATTATAGTTTCACATATAAAATATATTAAAGTATTCAACGCGATCCAACCTGACCAAAACCACCCCGCTCCATACCATCTCACCCAAAACCACCCAACACCACCCGGCCAAGACCACACCACACCAGCAGGCCCAAAACTACTCCACACCACTAGCCCCAAAACTACTCCACTCCATCCAGTCCAAACTATCGCACATCACCAGACCCAAACCCACTCCACACCATCCGGCCCAAACTATACCATACCAGCAGATCCAAACCCACACGACCAGACCCAAAGCCACCCCACACTATCCGGCCCAAACTATCCCACACCAGCAGACTCAAACCCACCCTACACCATAGGGCCCAAACTATCCCACACCACCAGACCCAAACCCACCCCACACCATCCGCTATATTATCCGAGTACAGTAGTTTTAGTACGCAAAAGAACAAGAGAGTACCGGCTTTGCGTAGACTTTAGAGCAGGCATGGGCAACCTTTTTTGTAGAAATTTTATGCTGCGATTAATCTTGAAAAATATACATTTTTGTGGTATCCCTATTTACATTATGAATTAAGTTTAGACGGGCCGTGCTAATATGCAACGAAAGAATTCAGTAGCGGGCCGGGCAAATCTTACTCAAGGCCGCATGTGGCCCGCGGGCCGGAGGTTGCCCATCTATGTTTTAGAGCATTAAATAAAATAACTTTACGCGACAACTTTCCATTACCCTTGATCGAAGATCAAATTAGTCAATTGAGAGACAAAAAATATTTCACGATCTTAGATTTAAAGAGTGCTTTCTTTCATGCTAGCGTTCACCCAGATTCGGTTAAGTACACTTCATTTGTTACTTCAATGGCTCAATATGAGTTCGTGAGAGTGCCCTTTGGGTTGAAAAATAATCCGTCAACATTTATGCGTTTTGTTAATTTAGTGTTCAAAGAACTTCTAGAATCAAATAAGATTTGTATATATATTGATGACCTTATGATTGCAACAAACACGGTAAAAGAAAATATTGATATCTTAGAATGAGTATTGGATATCTTAGTTGAAAACAAACTAGAACTACGATTAGACAAATGTAGATTTTTAAACACAGAAATTACTTATTTAGGATACCATATTAGCGATTCGTATATTAGGCCTCGCGATGACCATATAAAATCGATACAAAATTCCCCTGTATCTCGTAACGTTAAAGAAGTGCATAGTTTTGTTGGATTAGCCTCATATTTTAGGAAATGGGCACACAATTTTTCATTAATAGCTCGACCATTGTATAATTTATTGAAGAAAGATGCTCTATTCATGTTTGGTTTAGAGCAACGGGAAAGTTTCAATAAAATTAAAGAAGCTTCAATTTCAAAGCCGCTTTTGGCAATATATTCACCCACTGCGGAGACTCAATTACATTGCGATGTGAGTTTTTGGGATTCGGGGAATATTGTTATAGAAACAGACTACTAGAGCTCGATTAATAACTGATGGCACCTGCCCATATACCTTATAGTACATGGACCGCTACTTCAAGCGAAAAAGCGGCACCAACATGAGACCGATTAGCCGCTAGCCGATTTATAACAATCATATACGTCTCGGAACGTCGGAACTGTCCCACTGTTGAATGTTGATGTGATTAGTTCTGTGTTCTGTGAGAAATATGGCTGAGTATTCAGGCTATTTTGCTAATTTATGTGCATATAGCGGATAGTAAAGTGCAAGGGATATCTTACCACAGGTATTAAATTATATAACCTTGATCCTTTCGTTACGGAGAATACGAGTAGAGTCCCGTTAATGAGTCTACCTGGAATACTGGGTACGAGTGGAGTCCCTGAAAGGGTACGAGTAGAGTCCCATGTAGGAAGAAGATAAAATTATTGAACTTAAAGAAAATCATAATCATGATCCAGTGAGTGATAGGCTGCTAGATAGACAAAAGATGAGTAATAGTTTAAAGCGCAAAGCAAGTGACGATATAACGGAAAGACCATCGAAAATTATCCACAAAGAACTATCAAAAGGTGATATCGAAACTCTTCTTCACAAAGACGTAAAGTGTATAGCAAGAAATATTAGTGCTGCAAGAAAATCTGCTCTACCGTTCAATATACCAAAAACAAGAGAAGAAGTACACCAAGTGTTAGAAAGGTTAGACTTGAAAACAAATAAAAATGAAACTTTTTGCTGTATAACAACAACGAAAATGGCGTAGTAATATTTGGCACCAAGACGAACTTGGAGTTTTTATCATCGCTGGACAGTTTTTATGTGGATGGAACTTTTAAATCTTGTACAAACCATTTTGTTCAATTATTCACTATCCACGGACTACAGAACAACTATTACATCCCACTGATATATATTTTACTTCCGGATAAAGTGAAACAGTTTAATGATAACCATATTTCAAGATTTGATTTTATAAAACTTGTTTCTTATAGATTAACACCTTATTATTAAAAATGTATTTATGTATTTGATAAATTTATATGTGCAATAAAAAAATAATAATAAACTGATAATTTTTTATAACTATATACTATATGTTTTATATATATATTTTCATTTAAAATAATATACATACGAGTAGATATTAAAAAAAAATTATTTTCGAATTTTATTTGTACCTACCAACAAGGATAGAAACTTTTACGTCTCGGGACTCTACTCGTAGTACACCTTTCTTGGGATGGGGATTAAAACAGGTAAACGGGACTCTACTCGTATCTCCCCTTTCGTTACGGTAGTCGATCATTTTCACGAAAATCAAGAACATTACCGCTCTCTTGTAAAGTTTGTCGCAAAATCATATATTACGGTGCGCATGCACCACGAAGAAAACAAAAAAGTAAAATTGACAAACAGGTACACTGTCACACCAAACTTGTTCTTTTTAAGCACCAATAACTCCACTGTACTTTTTCATGTATGTATAATTATACATTAAAATTAAATACTGGCATTTCTTCGATTTCGTTTTTCTAACAGCACCTTACATTTACCTGAACCAAACTAAGCTATACTAAACTGAAATAAAATAATCTAAACTTAACTAAAGTAAGTGAAATGATACTACACTAGACTTAACTCAACTAATAATTAACGCGACTAACTAAAAACTATTGACTAAACTTAACTATCTAAAAGTTACGGTTTTCCATTTTTCTTTCTACGGGACCATATATTTCATGATACGGGGTTTGTGTGCCAGGGCACTCGACGCATCGATATGGGTAGACGTGACTACGTCATACTGGTTTCTCTCACCGCTCCTATGTTGGTTCCACTCAGGGGGAGGAATGTTAAATCTAATCGTTTGAACGTTGAATTTAAATCAGACGGCAGCCGTAGATGTCGCTATAATTAAGGTTGTAAATATCTACTGATAAATATCGACCATTTTCGGATATCGGCCATTTTTGTTTTTACTGTTTGGTAGTTTGGTTTAGTTCAATTTTTTCACGTCTATTCAACCGTTAAATACATTTACTTAAATACATCTACTAGCTACATACACATGAAGGTAAGTAGTGTAATGTATCTATTATAGCACCATTCAAAATACTGGTTTTAGTTTTATATGATATTTTCAGTATTATTTATTATATAACTTGTTTTAATGTACTAATATGTTGATGCTTTATTAGTTACTGTTATTGTGTGTGCTGGTAATATTTTGACTACTGTAACTGAAGCAACAGGTATTTCTAGAAGAACCGTTGCTAGAATTATTCAAAAGGGTCGTGTATCTAATAATGGAAGTCCATCATTTGCAACTCCAAAACCTGGTATAGCAAAATCGACAGTAGAAAATTGGGGTGAAGAAGCAATTCGCAGAATTATTTACAATTTTCATATTACCCATAAAGAAAGACCAACAATAAATGCCGTATATAATGAAGTTAGGAATTATAAACGCTTGGAATTTATTGGAAAAAAGTCATCGTTTAGAACATTGTTGCTAAGATTGGGATTTCGGTGAGTATTACTATTATTACATGCTCTACACACTATTCATAATACTTTAACTAATAACATACACAGATGGAAGAAAACTACTGATAACAGAAAGGTAATAATAGAGAAAAATGATATCCGTGAATTACGCTGCAAGTACATTAGACAAGTGTCTAAATATCGTGCCGAAGGCCGACCTATTATATATACAGGTATGTTTTGTTCGAATATATTTCAACTGTGTCTATTCATTGATTTTTTCCTAATTCAGATGAAACATATATCCACAGCAGCCATACCACCCCTTATGAATGGGTTAACGGATCTAATAAAGAACTAAAGTGCCCTATTTCTACGGGAAATCGACTGATTATTGTGCATGCAGGTACATTAATATAATTAATAGAAACTGTTGAATTACCATTAATATATTTTATAATTTATAGGTAGTGAACAAGGGTTTGTCAATAATGCGTTATTAATTTATAAATCTGGACAAAAAGGTGGCGATTATCATGATGATATGAATTATAATAATTATAAGCAATGGTTGGAAACACAATTAATACCAAACATACCACCACATTCAGTTTTGGTAGTAGATAATGCAAGTTATCATCATGTTTTGTCTATCAAACATCAGAATTCAAATAGTCGGAAGGCAGAGATAATGTAATGGCTGTATGCAAGAGTTATTCGATATGATTCAAATTTTGCAAAGCCTGAATTATATAGTATAAATAATCGTTATAAAGAAACTTATACGGAATATAAAATTGATGCCATATTAGCCAAACATGGCCATGCTGTAGTAAGATTACCACCATACCATCCGGAACTGAACCCAATTGAAAAAATATGGGCACTTGTGAAAAATAAAGTAGTAGCAAAAAATGTTACTTTTAAATTATAAGACGTGGAAAAGATTGCCAAGGACGAATTTGCTAACGTTACTGAACAGCAGTGGTCTGAAATTTGCAGACACGTAAAGAAAATCGAAGAAGAATATGTAAAGATAGAGCATATCATGGACGATTTTTGTGAATAATTTGTAATACAAGTGAACGATAGCGATAGTGATGATATGTTCAATTATTCATCGGACGAAGATCTCAAGTATTAAATACATTTGTGTTAAGAATACCTATCATCGTATAGTTATTTTATTACATCGTATTAAATGAAATAAACAAATCTGTTGTTTTATTTTTTCTTGAACACAAAGTTGACACTTATTAGCTGAAGATGACCTAATCATAGGTACAAGTACAATAAAAATTCAAAGTCTACTTTTAATTAAACCAGCAAATTCTTTTCTATTTCCTTTCCAATTTTATCTTCAATATTAGTTCCTTAATTACACTGTATACACTACAATAAAACTTAATGAAGTCATTTATTAAAAATAATACAGGCCCGTTCTTGTTTCAAAAAATAATATATTTCTAGAATTCAGAATCAAACGGTATTAACTTACATATTTATAATTTTACAAGAACACGAGATAAAGATTTTGATCTATCATACTCTTTATACAATTTAATACGATAAAATCGGTGCTGCAGCGTTATATTCATTATCCTTACACGTTATCTATGCTCAGTGGTTGTTATATTTATGTTTAAAATGCCCGCGCTTTGGTGATTGCCTGATATTTTTACTGCGTATAGTATAATTGTTAGACCACGCCTTCGCGCATCTCAGGTGCCATCAGTTATTAATCGAGCTCTAATAGATTTTACCCCGTATTTTATTACAGGGAGTACGGCTCTGGCAAACACTTGTGAAGTCAATTTGATTTCTGCTCCGTAATAAACCCCAAATATATTGGAAATTACGAGTATAAAAATCAACAAAGTTGTATTAGAGGATAAGTGCAATTATAACTGAAAGTGCGTAAAATTTGCAGTGTGATCAGGGGTAAGACTATTTAGTTATTCCATTCCTTAGTTAAACAGTCAAAAATCTGTAACACCGGTAAAGGACAGAGGTTCGATGGGTCGACCGGATTGTGGCTTTTTGCGCGGTGCGATAGGGCTAGAAAAGCAGTAAATAGATTCTATTTTGATTCAAAAAGGAATATACAGAGGCGGCCGAAAACTAATTGGTCAGAAAATAATAAATTAGCAACAACCATATATTCGGAAGAGTCAGCAGTGAGCGCAAGCAGAGAGAAGGTAATACAATATGATAGCGGAGGAGGGGTAGGAAAAGGGGTAAAGGAAGTGTAAGACCTTCCGCGACCAGCAAAAAATTACCAGATCCCCGGAGATAAAAGCAGCCAGTCAGGAAGAGAAAATTAATGAGTTGATGAGGATGATGGCGGAGATTTGAGAGGTGAAAGAAGGGCAAAAGGAGTATGTGCGGGAAATCAGGGAATTGAAGAAGGAGAATAGGGAGCTAAGGGAAAAGGTAGCAGCAGAGGTAGTGAATCCGAGAGGGGACAAACCATTCATAATTGTCGAAATGAAAAATTGGGAACAAAAGAAGGAGGTTATGAGGATGAAGCGTAAATTGAAAGGATCAAATGTATATATAGATAGTGATTACACCCAGGAGGAGATAAAGGTGCAGAAAAGAATAAAGGGAAGAGCGGATGAGGAAAGGAAAAGAGGAAGGCAGACCCGAATAGGATATCGGAAGCTATGGGTTAACGGGAAGCTCTGGAGATGGAACGAACGACTTGATACACTGAAGCAGCAGCAGGAAGATGCAAAATGTCCTGGAGAATCAAAAAGTAGGGATTAGGGTGACCGGGCAGTTTACCCAAAGATGACAATGGCAACGAACAAACAACAGCAACGGATAATCGAAGAAGAACTAAATAGCAAAATAGAAAATGATGACAACAACCAAGGCTTAAGAAAAAGGAATAGAGTAATGAATTCCGGACAATACATGAAGTGGAAAATGTGAACGTGGAACATAAGAAGCATGAATGGGAAGGCGAAGGAATTGGAAGAAGAATTTGAAAAAGCAAACTTAGAAGTACTAGTAATAACAGAAACTAAGAAAAACGGAGCAGGTATATATAAAACTGAGAATGGGCACATAATTATATATAGTGGCGTGGAGAACGACCAAAGAGCAGTAGCGGGAGTAGCATGTTTAATAAAGAAAGGGAAAGAAGAAAATATAGAAACATGGAAGACAATAAGCGAAAGAATACTGAAAGTTACATTAGAAGGTATGAACCGAATGAAGATGAGAAAGTGGAAAAGAAACAGGAATTCTGGGAGAAGCTTGCGGAAACAACAGAAGAAGCCAAAAGAAATATATACTGTGTGTCTAGCTAAGTTCGCGACAAATGGAAAACTTTTTATTCTTGGGTTTATGAAAAAAAGTTATTCTTTATAAAAAGTCCTGCTTCAGCCAAAACTTAAACTTAAAAAAATTGTCAGATTTTAATATTTGTTAGTCATATACGAGATATGACAAAAAATAT
Organism: Chrysina gloriosa; assembly: GCA_038088585.1. Lineage (NCBI taxonomy): Eukaryota > Metazoa > Arthropoda > Insecta > Coleoptera > Scarabaeidae > Chrysina > Chrysina gloriosa. The sequence continues at coordinate 38,003,546 of CM076090.1, read as the reverse complement.
GAAATTAGTATAAGAGAAAAGTACCTTTATTTTCAATAACACTTAAAATGTTATAAGGAATAGTCGTTCAGAATTGGAAATTATACAATTTAAATACAATTTAAATACGTTGGCCACCTCGGTCTCCAGATCTGACCCCACTTGATTTTTCTTGTGGGGTTATTTAAAAGAACATGTTTATATTCAAGCGCCGTTTACGGATGTAGGCCATCTAGAACGTGTTATTAGAGAAGAAATCCGTAAAATAACTCCACAAACAATTAGAAGGGTTTTAAGGCATTTTTGTGATAGAACCGTTACATGTATGGAACGAGAAGGCGGATATGTTGAAGCATTTGTGTAACATTTTCAATGATTTCTTTTGTGTAGATGCTGTATTTAAATTGTATAATTTCCAATTCTGAACGACTATTCCTTATAACATTTTAAGTATTATTGAAAATAAAGGTACTTTACTCTTATACTAATTTCATATTTTTTGTCATATCTCGTATATGACTAACAAATATTAAAATCTGACAATTTCAATTTAAGTTTTGGATGAAGCAGGACTTTTTATAAAGAATAACTTTTTTTTCATAAACCCAAGAATAAAAAAGTTTTCCATTTGTCGCGAACTTAGCTAGACACACAGTATATATAGCAGGCGATCTCAATGCAAGAGGAATACGGGATCAAGAATATAAATCCGGAATAGGCAAATATGGCGAGAAAGTAAGAAATGACAATGGGAGAAGACTACTTGAATTCTGCAGAGAGCAAGACATGATAATTCGAATACGTACTTTAAACATAAAGATATTCATAAATACACCAGAGAAGTGAAAAGTCGCAATGAAAAATCAATTATAGATTATATTTTAACGGAGTCTAGAAACAAAACGGAAATCTGCGACACGAAAGTGTAGTATAGTTAGACTAGATAGATATTAGGACAGATGTATATTAGTCGTAGACCTTATAGTACATGGACTGCTACTCCTATGCTTCCCAGCTAAAGCGAGTGGAACCAACATACAAGACCAATATGACGTAGTCACGTCTGTCCGTATCAATGCGCCGATTCGAAACGAATAGTTTTTAGTTAGTTGCGTTAATTATTAGTTGAGCTAAGTCTAGTGTAGTATCATTTCACTTACTTTAATTGAGTTTCGATTATTTTATTTCAGTTTATAGCTTAGTTTGGTTCAGGTAAATGTAAGGTGCTGTTGGAAACATTAAATCGAAAAAATATCAGTATTTAATTTTAATGTATAATTATACATACATGAAAAAGTACATTGGAGTTATTGGTGCTTAAATAGAACAATTTTGGTGTGACAGTGTCTTACATGTTTGTCAATTTTACTCTTTTTTTCTTCGTGGTGCATGCGAACCGTAATATACATATGTTTTTGCGACGAACTTTATACGAGAGCGGTAATGTATTTTGATTTTCGTGAAAATGGTCGACTACCGTAACGAAAGGATTAAGGTTATATAATTTAATACCTGTGGTAAGATAGACCTTGCAATTTAGTATCCGCTATATGCCCACAAATTAGGCAATAGCGTGAATAGTCAGCCATATTTCTCACCTCTTAGAATAGCATTAACCACATCAACATTCAACAATGGAACAGTTCCGAGGTCGACGTGATAAGATCGTCATAAATCGGCTAGCGCGTAACCGGACGCGACTACATCATACTGGTGTCACATGTTGGTGCCGCTTTTTGGGCTTGAGGTAGCAGTCCATGTCTATGATATTAGTACAAATGTAGACTGATGCACACATAAGTAGAGAGATAAAAAACAACATGGCGTTGTACTGATATATGTATTTCTAAGTTCGTAATAAAGATATAATATTTAGCAAAGACACGGTGTCTAATTGTAGTAAAAGGTTTAGTACATTACAATTGGCGACGAGGATAAACCGCAAAAATGGCTTCCAAGATAGGAGGCTTGACAGAGTTTGTTATTGGAGAAGATTGGAATATCTATCATGAAAGATTGAAACAGCACATGATAGCTAATGGAATAAAGGAGGAACAGAAGGTAGCAGTATTATTAACTGCAATGGGAGAGAGAACCTATAAGGTAGTAAGGAACTTGTGTGATCCAGAGCTACCCAAGTCGAAATCATACGAAGAACTGTGCGAACTGGTGAATAATCAATTTTGGCCGAAGGTACCAATATTAAGAAAGAGAACGGAATTTTTCAATTTGAGACAATCAGAAAAGGAGCCAATAAACAGCCAGTATTTACGGTTAAGGGAGGCCTAGAAAACAAAATAAAGGATAGGTTTATCAGTGGAATGTTACCAGGATCTATTTTAGATCGGTTGTGTGAGGAAGATCACACTAAACAGCTAAAAGAATATTTTGAGCTAGCAGTAAGAAAAGAGGCATTAATATAGCAGTCAAGGGGATGTTTTACGGAGATGAATTTGGTTAAAACAGTGAGGAAAGGGCAGCAGCATCGAGATGTTAAGAAGGTTTGTTTTGCATGTGGAGAGGCTAATCATAATTTTAAAAACTGTAAGTACAGAAATTATCAATGTAAATTGTGCAAAGTGACGGGTCATTTGGCATAGATGTGCAAAAGTGAAAATAATAAGTTAAGTGCTAGTAATAAGAGCAGTAAAAATTTTTATTTGGAAGAGAGTAAAGAGGACAAAGAAAATATAATAGGATTGACCGTTGATGTTAATGAAATTTTTAACATAAATTCTATAGATTATGTAGAACCAATTATAGTGGTGGTGGAGATTGAAGGTAAGAGATTAGAGATGATGGTAGATACAGGATCTGCATTGTCAATATTACCACATCGCTTTTATTTAACCCATTTCAAAAATATTGGATTGAAATCTACCAAAGTTTTGTTAAAAGCCTACAACAATCAGGTAATAGAACCGGTGGGGCAAATATTAATATATATGCAGTTGCAAGGTGTCACTAGATTATGTAATTTACTTGTTGTAAGAGATGGTTCAAAAATATTGTTAGGCAGAGATGCAATGGAAATATTTGATTTAAAATTAGATGGAATAAATAAGTGTAAAGTAGATATAAGCAATATTTCAACTGTGCAAAATTCAAATATTTCACTAGATAGTTTAATTGAACAATATAAAGAGCTTTTTGAAAATAGATTAGGAAAATACAATCTTGAAAAAATTGCTTTAAAAATTAAAGAAAATGGTAGCCCTGTATTTTTACAACCTAGGAAAGTACCATTTGCATTAAAAGAAAGAGTTGAACAGGAGTTAGACTCTTTAGTAAAGCTAGGGGTTATAAGTTTAGTAGAAAATAATGAGTTTGGAACACTTTTAGTTCCTGTGTTAAAGCCAGATAGAGGAGTGAGGTTATGCGCTTATGGATGAGATAGTTCCATTATCAGAACATAGTGATGTTTTACCCCTCTTCCACTGATAGCGGATTGATATGTATGTCCTGTTTCGCCCTTATCAAATACACGATTCATACACCTTCGCGCGTCAGGAATTCAACTCCTTGCAAGTTTAGGATTGTCGAATAGTACTGGTAACGTATCATCCTATATTTACGTGAGTTCAAGTGCAAGATAAAGAAAGATTGTAATGCATCATTAGATGCACAGCCTGTTCTTTATTTAACTGGTTAGATTGATATATGACTATTTTCTTTCATGGCTTGCAAATTTTATATTTTCCGGTATCATCCTCTCTTTTCTTCGTCTTCCATCGTAGACAACACGTTAAACCTCCCATTACATTCACCTTTCGTATGTGCATGATATCGACATCGAACAATAAACTTCCGTTATCATGTTAGAATGAGACTTTTGTTCCTCTTATGCCAACAGTATATAGATATATGTATCCTTTTCCATCCCTTATTAAATACACGGTTCATACAACTTCGTCAGTTCTTGTTTCTGTATTGAAGTCAAGTCTGTATACGTTTGTATAGAGATATATTTGATGTGTTCAGTATCGTATAATTTTACCAGCAACTCGGTTCCTTGCGAAGTTAGGACTGTCGAATAATGCTGGTAGCTTCACATTGTACATTTATTTCGTTTGAGAGATTTGTATAGGTAGATGGATATTTTGTCTAAAATAATCGATGAATACAATCATACGAAACATCGATCCATTCAAGTTAAATCCCGTATTCTTACGTGTTTAAGTAAGGTGGGTAATCCCAACGCATATTTAATTGAAGATGTAAACGAGAAACCGATTCTGGGGTGTTCCTATAAACAGGAATTGCAGAAATTCAAATATGAGAACGCATACTCATTCGAAGGAGTTTTACCTAGAAAATGAGATCGAATCAGTTGGATTTTATAACTTCCACAGCAGTTGGATAAACATTCTTAAGCTGTTTTGCTATACTTGCTTATTAGTAAGATTGCATCATTCTAATACTGCATACTTATTATAAATATTGTTCCACACTTTAAATAAAATTCGTAAAGTTTATGATGATATCTTTTATTCAGTATAATATCTATAAAATTATTTTACTCCGTTATTATATTTCACTCGCTGCACTGTTTCTTGGAAAGCGTCAGTCCATCGATATTACCTTCACTTCGGATAATACTGTTGGAATATCCTATATTTATGCAAATTTTCATGTTGTAGGTTGTATTACATCATGGGGTGCCTGCTTTATCATTATTTTTACATTATTGTTCCGGGTGATTTTTGTGATGAACATATCCTCTCCAAGTTTATGAGAATTGCTGTTCAGATGCGCATAGAAACAAAGGTGTTCATTGTGTAATGTAGCCGTCGGTAATGTTTGGTCGCGGCATCGAAAATCCTGTTCCGACATGCTATTCGCCGGATGATTCGTTTTACTTGGTGGCTGCTTCTCTTCTGAAACATCTCGTTTCTTGGTTATGGAATCGATATTATGCGTTTTCTTATGTCGAGACAGACCATCCGATCTCGTAAAGATTTCCTCACATGTGGTGCATGTGTAAGATTTATTATTTAAGCAGGGATGTCTGTTCAATCCATCTTTTCTTGCAAAAGTTATGTGGCATATCTCACACTCTATCTTAAACTATAATATTGCAGTGTATTAGGGAAAGTATGCGGTGAAATTTAAATAACTTACCTAAAATATGCCTGTCCAACCATGACGAATACTAAGTGATAACAAAACGCTAAACCAGTAGGAAATCAACGCCTAACTATAAACACTAAAACTATATACTGGAGGTAAAGATGTTGAAGTTCACGACGTAGCTGTTAGAAAGCTGTCGGTAAATTGTGAAAAGCGCGGAAATGAACTAGCTTTTATATGATTTATCGATATTCAATCAGAATGCGATCAACTAAACTTTTTAAGTGTTTTTCTACATGTATCTTAATATATTAATAAATAATGGACTGGGTTTCATGAAATTTGATTTTATATTAACTTACACATTTAACACAGAACTGTCGTTGAATCCTGTTTGTGACGTTACATGCTCGTATCAGTAGACAAAGGAGCCCTGTACTACGTAATTTTATTAGATGCCGACTGTATAGGATCGTTATAGAAAATCAACATATCTTACTGAAAGATATTAATTTCTATCCGTCTACGACCTGACCGAGCCTGATATGTTTGACTTTGTTGATTTACAATCGATTATTGTTGGTATAAGCGTTCCAGTTAAACATAAGCCTATGTGACACGTTCTAATAATTTACTAACTAATTGACTTACGTTCCATTTCCTTATAATATCGTATTAAAGTATAATATCTAAACCTATTTGTGATGTCTAATGATATAGCGTACTGTGATTTGGCGATCGGTCAATCGTATGAAGCTCGGGTCATCTCTCGATTCCTCAGTTTGGTGTATTTTGCGTTCAAACGTATAAACCGATTCTTCACGTTACTGATGAGCGATCGAAAGTATACAGTGTTCAGCAGGACCAACTTGCGCATGCGCAGTGACGTCATCACTTACTGTCTGACTTTGAACACCCTGATCAGTGTTAAGGAAGTTGTTGGGGAACTACCTTCCTATACATAGCATAACATTCATCCTGTTCATATTAAAATATAACGTTGAAACCAGTTTGTGAAGTCTAATGATGTATCCTACTGCGATTGGTGGTCGATCAATCGTATGAAATTCGGGTCATCTCCCGATTCCTCAGTTTGGTGTAGTTTACATTTAAACATATAAACCGGTTCTTCACCTTACTAATGACAGATCAATAGTATGTAATAATTAAAAAGAAAAAGAAAAGAAAAGAAAAGAAACTTAAAAAACAAAAAAGAAAAGAATAATTATAATTTAAAAGGAAAATTACTCTATCTAGTCGCCAGGCTGCTTCATTGTTTTTAGACAATTTTTAACTTTACTTATACTCTATCTATTGTTTTATTTATACTCTTTACACCTGATTGTTGTTCGTAATTGTGTTTTCCGACCGGGAGTGGGCCTTTTACACCCACTACCGGTCCGTCCCTATTGTTTTACACTTTTTTATAAAAAGCTTACTGAACCGTTGAGAATCTAAAAGTAATAAAAATGATTAGGACCCCTCCTGATACTACAACCACGGTGGCGGACGTGCACTCGCCTCCGCGCCCGGAACATCGCACGAAACTATCAATGAAGACACACCAGTCCCGGCCAAAAAGAAACGACCGCCGGCTACAGACCTTAGAGAGCTCTCGACCCACGAAATAAATAAGCTGGTCGAGGCTCTCTTCGAGATCCTACAATCGAGGGGCGAGGAGACAGATGTCCCAAAAAATCTTTTCGGGCCGGGCGACGCATCCCGGCCCAGGTCGCCCGTTTCTCAGGAGCCGGAAAATATCGATATGGACACCTCCTTCGAAGCCACCGCCACTGTAGTGAGCAGGCGTAGGGGGCGCAAATCAACTAAGCGCCCCGTTTCCCCTGATGACGAAAACTCGGGGATCGAATCGTCCTCCGTTCGCCCGCCAGCTACGTCGATCGCTAAAAAGATTAAAAATACAGGAAGACATGGATCGCATTGGCGTTGTGCCGGGTGCAGCGACACAGGCGGGTCCGTCCGGGGTGGTTCCGCCCTGGCGGGCTCGTGGTCAGAATGAGCCCTCCGCTGGCGCCGCAACGACTGCCTCTCAGGGAGCACCCCAGTCGGAGTCGAGGATTCCTCCGATCGTCATCCGCGACAGGACACGTTGGGTTGAGATATCTGGGCTGATCAAGAGGAAGGGATTCCAATTCAACAAAGCGCAGACGGTACTGGAGGACATTCGCGTCTTTCCGGTTACTGAAGACGACTATCGGGCCATTACCCAACTGCTGCTGAAGGAAAGTATCTCTTTCCATACATATCAACTCTTCGGAGAAATTGCTCAACGTTGTCCTGCGGGGTGTTCCGACTGAATTCACCACTGACCAGATCGTTGAAGATCTACGAGAAAAAGGCTTCAAGCCCGAGAACGTGGTGCGTCTTAAGAAGCCGAGGGGGCGGGCGCCCATGCCGCTAGTCCTCGTTAAACTGGATAAGAAATACAAACATATCTATGAACTCACCGAAGTCTTCTCCCTGGACGTCTCCGTCGAGACCTTGAGAGCTCGTCCAGGGTTGGGACAGTGCTTCCGGTGTCAGCGGTATGGGCATTCGCAGTCGCGCTGTACCGCCCCCGAAAGTGCGTCGCTTGCGGGGAGGGCCATTTCCCTGCCACTTGCGCCAACTGTGCCGATGCGCATCCGGCCAACTTCAGAGGGTGCCCTAAATGTCCGAAGCCGAAGCCAGTACCGATCCGTGAGGAGCCGCCCAGAAGCTCCCTGCGAAGGAACCAGCTGGCTACCGCCGATAAACCCGGAGGAACCTTCGCACAAGTGGCGGCCGGATCCCGGACAGCCACCGACGTTGACCCGGCGCGGAAGACGTCTAAAGCCGGAAAATCTAGGACCCCGGCGGGAGCAGCCCGCACGCCGAAGACTCAGAAGAACCAGACCCCAAAACCTAATGAAATGGCTCAGGTTCTTTCGGCGCTCCGCAACGCCGTACAACAACTCGCGACCGTTGCGGAGTCCATTCAGGCCGTATTCTCACACGTGAACACACACAATTTCAATGGCTAATACGGGTTTGCTCTGCCAAGTTCCTGCGCTGAAGATAATCGCCTGGAATGCAAATGGACTGTCCGGGAGAATAGACGAGCTTTCAACTTTCCTCTCCGAGGAGACCGTCGATGTCGCCCTCGTCGGCGAGACGTGGCTGCGCCCTGGTGACCGATGTAGCTTAATAAACTTCAAGATCTATCGAGCCGACCGTTTGACTGGCCGTGGCGGCGGCGTCCTAGTCGCCATCAGAACGCACATCGGTCACTCGCAGACGTTCCTGCCCCCTCTGCGCTCCCTCGAGGCGATGGCGGTCTAAGTCAACCAGCCCGGTTTCGACAGGCTGAAAATCGTCGCTGTGTACGTCCCACCCAGGTCCGGGTTTGATGCCGACGACGTGGATGCCTTGATGGCGGGGGATGATCCGGTCCTCATCGCCGGAGATCTGAACTCGAAGCACCCGTTCTGGGGATGCAACACAACGAACTCGTCTGGTCGGAGGCTGTACTCATACCTCTCCGCCAACGATGTTTCGGTGCATCCCCAGACGGACCTACGTACTTTCGAGCCGGCGTGAGGCCGGACATCCTGGACTTCGCCCTCACAAGAGGAATCCGGGAACTGCTGTCTGTTGCGTCCGTCCCGGAGATGTCGTCGGACCATAACCCCATCGTCATCGACCTGGGCGATAGATCTCGACGTTTGGATCCTCCCCCTCGACCGAGCGTGGACTGGGCTCGTTTTGCAGGGGCTGCGGAGCGTCGCGCCGACGAAGTAGGCGACATCGATGGTCCAGTAACCTTGGAGGGAGCGGCCGTTGCTCTAACTAGGGTCTTGAGGCAGTCGATGTCCGGGGCGACGTCTTCCCGGAGGCAACAATTGCACCGCCAGTGGCTTACCCCAGCGCTTCGGACATTACTAAAGGAGAAGAGAAGAGCAAACAAGAGGGCTCAACGAACGCTGGCCCCCGCTGATCGGGTCGTCGCGAACCATCTGGCGACCCGACTCAGGGAGTAGCTTCGCCTGTTTCGACGAGACAATTGGTCCCAGTATGTGTCGTCCTTGACTCTCGCCGACGGATCGCTGTGGAGGCTTACCAGGACCCTGAAGCTTGGCGCTCCCGCCAAAACCATGGCGCCACTTCAGGGAGCGACAGGAATGGTATATGATGCCCCTGGTAAGGCCGAAGCGATGGCGGACCACCTTCAAATCATCTTCGAAGGCCCGCAGGAGTACGATTCCGATGAAGAACTGGAAGAGGAGGTCGAGACAACCCTCGAAAATCTACCACGTGCTCCTGCGGAGGCGATTCCGTCGGCGACAAGAGACGAGGTGGAAGCGTATATAAAGTCCATAGCAAGAAGGAAGGCTCCGGAAAAGGATGAAATCACGAACACCGCGCTTAAGATGATGCCCCGTGTCCTAGTTGACAAATTAGTGCAAAAGTCAACGGCATCCTCACGCTGGGCCAATTCCCGGCGATCTGGAAGGTCGCCGATGTAATAATGGTCCCCAAACCTGGAAAGGATTCTAAATTCCCCCAGAATTACCGCCCCATAAGCCAGCAGACAGCAGAGGCGATAATCTTGAACCGTCTCCGCGAAGACCTGGAAGCCAAAAACGTTCTGCAGAGTGAGCAGTTTGGCTACCGGCCCGGACTGTCCACCGATTTTCATCTACTTCGATTAACGGAGGCAGTCCGAGAGGCCCTAGAAAGAAGAGAGACGGTCGGGGCGGTATTCTTCGACCTGGCCATCGCTTTCGACACCGTGTGGCATGCCGGTCAAGTCCTGAAAATGACTAGAGCCGGTATCAATAGCCAGTTGGTCAAGATCGTGCAATCATATCTTGGGGGAAGAAGCTTTAAGATCAAAACTGGGGACCATAGATCAACATCGAGGCCCAGCGAGTGCGGAGTCCCTCAGGGCTCTTTGCTAGCCCCGGAGCTATTCGTGATTTACGCCTCCGACCTCCCGAAGACGATGGCTACGTCACTTGCAGTCTACGCGGACGACACTGCTGTAGGGACCACCTCGAGGAGGGATGACCTCATGTCGCAGATTACAAGCGGCCACGAATGAGATCCTGGAGTGGGCCAACAAATGGAGGGTCAGGATGAATGTGGACAAATGCGAGGCGATCCGCTTCACGAGGAGGAGGGGTATCCCCGCAGACAACATCTTCGCGGGGAACTATAGACTGCCTTGGAAGCATGAGATCGATTACCTCGGTGAGACCCTGGACCGAGCCCTGACAATAGCTTGGCAATAGCGACCCTCATGCGATCACCTAAGTCAAACAGCGACGCGCGCGATCAGTACTTGGATGGTGCACCGTATGTGTATTTAAAAATGTAACAGTCATAGCACGTTGGCAATAGCCGTTCCCGCCCTTTCATTGAAGTCAAACAGCATCGAGCGCGGTCAGTACACGGATGGTGTACCGTATGTGTATTTAAGAATGCAACAGTCATAGCACGTTGGCAATAGCCGTTCTCGTCCTTTCACCGAAGTCAAACAGCGTCGAGCGCGGTCAGTACATGGATGGTGTATCGTCGAAACCGGTTTGTGACGTCATGACATTAATCTTTTAACTTTGCAAACCTTCCGGCCAGTGCTTCCTGATCGTCCACCTTCTGGTGACAAGCTTAATTTCCTAATTAGGCCTGTTACCACCTACAGCTCCCCGTACTCCGAGCAGCAGCGACACCTTCTGGTGGAAAGCGGCGCTACATGCAGTCACCTGTATTACCTGCACTACATAGGCACCCTACCGAACAGCGACACCTCCCGGTCAAAAGCGGCACTACATACAGCCACCTGTATTACCGGCATCTACCGAACAGCGACACCTCCCGGTCAAAAGCGGCACTACAAACAGTCACCTGTATTACCGGCACCCCTAGGTATCTACCTTACCGATCACAGGGGCGGTAGTTTTGAATTTTCCGGGGAAGGGGTTGCCATGAGTTTTAACCCTCCAAACAGGGGTTGTGGTCCCATTTCCATACCCGCGTGCTCGGGATTGTGACTACCTTCCAGTATACACGCTTGGGGTTGTGACTGAGCGGCTGAGCGGTGGAGCGGCGGGTCTTGAACCCGTCATCTCCCTCTACTATCACCAATTCAAAATGAAGTGCAAACAATTTTGTAATTTATCAACATCTTCAAAACTAGATATCTACGAGTAAATTCTATGTTGTCCGCATAAGCCAGTACGGAACAGGGGAGTAAATAATTCATTAGAGCAAACAGAGTCATCCAACTTTCACTTAAAAGGATAATGTCAAAGTGCATGTCAGATGAATTGGAGACAGGTGTGTGTGTATTGAACCCTTGTGCATTTTGGAAGAATATGTTAAATGGAATAGTGAACCTGTTGGCGCTATTTAGTTTTCCGACGATGTGATACTCGGAATTTTTGGAAGTTTGTACAAGACAATTTGCGTGGGAGTCCTATCAGGAGACAAGGAAAGTTCAGAAAATTTGTTAGAAGATTTAAGTTTTTAAATTTACGTAACATAGAGTGAATCTGTTTGAAAGATGAGATACTCTAATAGGACGCATTCGAGGCGTTTTATTTGCATCAAACTTGCCTAGACGAATAGGTTTGGAGCTAAAAGTTGGCATCTCCAGATCAGTTAGAATATTACTAACTAGAGCAGAATTTTGTTCAATTTGTTCCTGCTTGGTACTGCCACCTTAAACTCTCTTGAAAGAGTCTTTTCTTTCAAACTACGAACCTCACCCATAAGTTATTATTTATGCTAATTAGCTTGGGAATTTGGTATACACCCTGTTAACAGTCTACACAAATATGTTTAAATCGACGGTTAGATGTAGAACACAATTCAGAACACTTTAATTCGGAGCTGATAATTCAGAACATGCAGTGAACAGATCTATTGCAACTATCCCACTTAATACATCTGTCCGAAGATTCATTAATAATTCTGTTACACTTAAGGTAATTGATTTTAATAAATATATTGATATTAATAAAGGGACAACACGGGAAACAGTCTTTTACACCAAGTGGGCTAATATTTGGTGACTATCAGACAAACACGTGGGCCGCGGATAAAAGGAGTCAAAGAAACAATAGGAAAATATCAATACTAATAAATAAAATGTATAATTAAAATATCTATAGTCAATTAGAGAAACGGCATATTTAAGCAATTCTATGCTGTAATATATGTGAAATATATAGCACGTTATTCGGTTGCGTTTGCAAAGTTCTAGAATCGTTTGAAAATTACGTCTTCTGTTTATGATCCGGTGTGTTTTGTTGGAAACAAAGTAGACTGATGATGATCCCAAGGAATATTTAAAGCCGCCCCACATTAACAAAACTACAAAAAGAAAGTTCTTGGTACTCACACTTCAACTGGTTACGTGGCAGTTAATATTCGCAAACAACTATTGTGCTTCTCATGTTTATAGTATGTTATGGCCAGTGATCTTGGAAATGTTAGTCGTACTTTGAATAAACAAGAATCTTCTGCAGAACATTAGGTTTCAAATAATTGCAGTCAAATTTAATTATAATTTAAGACGTAATAAAGGAAAACTCACAATTGCGTATCAGACAATTTAACCACACCTAAGTAGAAGATTTAAGTGGTTGCCCATGGGGCACTAGTATACTGAGGAAACAGGAGTTAGCGCTTTGCGGCCATCGTGAAGGTACATCCAAGAATCGCGGGAATATCAAAGAAATTTTTGATAATTTTTTACCAGTAAGTCCCGCAGATCTTCAAGAACATAAAAACAAAAATTGTTCTTCTATTTACTGATAGCTCTAAAATAATTCAAAATGAGTTGATTAATTGTATATTGTAATGTTAAGGTACTTGTATAACAATATTCACATGGTTAAGTGCCATTAAATAATCTATTATTAATTACAATTCAATATATCAAAATTCACAGTAAATGTTGGGGTGTTAGGTCATGGACGTTAATGTTCATCTTGTTTGATTTTGGGTCCTATTTATACTTTTCCGATACCACGCACGCCACCTTTTAAGCATTTAATTACCCTGCGAGTGTTAGCTTCTTTTTTAAGTCCAGCCAGAGGCGTTTAATGGGAGAAAGAAAAATGTAATTAGAAATAAAATTATCAATTATTATAAAAAGCATCGATTAAAAGATAGAAAGCATTGTAACCATTTAAACACATACATTCAACACTTTCACGTAACAAGAAGTCCTAATTACAACAGGATATAAGAAATCAAGGACACCGGGGCATAAAAATCTAGACCTTTGTGACAACGTCACTTCAGTGATGAATTGTAGTACACATCGAGTTACCGGGACAACAGAGAAAAATGTGGTAACCTTTGCATGGGGGAAGCGTCCTGGTTTCGGAAAAAGATGAATGAATGTTTGGTTGACGACCGATTAGCAACAACACGCAAAATCATCGAAAAACGATTCTGCTAATTTAAAATTAAATTAAAATAGAAATTTCAATTATATTTCAAACCGAAGGTGTTAAAAAGAAGTAAACATCGAATATACAGAGGTTCACTTCACCAAAGAAAGAATTTAAGAGAGGGAATCCATAGAAAATAGAGCTCCATCGAGGGGGTTCATACAAAGAAATTCCGCAAACAGAAGAAATTACACACCCACACACATCACACCTAGGTAAATACTATCAATTTATGTAAAATATTTCTATAAAATCTTGTACATATAATTTATTATAATTCATGTTTTTAGGATATCGTTAATTTAGAGCTAAGCCGGTGCAATTTTATTAATATAATTATCCCAATTCTCAGTACAATACATTTATATCCAAGTTTATTGATGAATATGTGAACAATGAAATAAAAGTGTGTGATTTTCGACAGACATTTGACAAAAATAAGAGTACCGTGTTATTATTCGATATGAGGGTGGAGAAATCTTGACAGAAAGAAGTTTATGTTTTTATGGTGTGAGCTCTGGGCGCACTTTATTTCACCTTGTGATATGCATTCTTGAAAAATTCTATTATAAAATAAACTGATCGGTCAGTGTTATAATGGAGCAAGTGTGACATTTAGACGGCAAATATAACGTAGTAAGTTTCACAAGCAGTTTTGCTTCACTGCCTATCGATTGAACTTGCTTTTAGAACAAAGTTGCAACAGCATCTCAAAATCTCAAATACTTTTTGCTTCTGTGGGTGCGTTACTTACTTTTTCTCACCACGCGGTGAAACATACTGACATAGCCGATGGAGTCGTGTAAAGACAGATTCCAGCTGCAGCCGCTACAACGTGGTGATGCAAATGTAAGATTTTAGATGTCAAACAATTAGTGGCACTCTTTAAAAGAAGTGTTCAATGAAATTATCAATAGCCCAAGATCTAACCAAAATCCAATTAAACAAAGTACAGGATGCCTGAATGAATTCAGTAGCTTCGAATTAGAATTGAGTGTGGTATGTTGCCAATACTCAAGAAATCTTGAACAACAAAAGGAATAAAACCTACGACAAGACAGGAGATTTTCCAACAGATGTTTTGAATAATTTGAAAGGAGTGCCAGCCTAATATATTTTCTGACGTCTACAAAGATTGATTGTGCATTGCTGGAAACACAACCATTCTATCACGATATCACTAATAAGTTTGCTAGTTTGAGAAACAGAGGAATTTACCTTCAATTTAAGAAATGAATGTTCATCCGTAAGTATTATCTGTTGTTTCAAGATCAGAAAAATTTTGAAAATTATCTTTTTCTGCGAAGACGGTACCTTTGGATCGAGTTTAGTTCACCTACTTCGGAAATCTTAGGCCACCATAACAACACATCCACAAAATGTTCCAAATCGACTATACGAGGTACAGCAATTAAATAATGAGAGAACGTATACTAAGCTATATAATGAAATTAAGGTTATAAACGTGCTCAACTCGAAAAACACCTTTGGAATTTCTCTGGAGATATTATGCAAAGTGCTAACTGAAGATCGCTGTTCACAAATTCCTAAACACATCCTTGATTCACATCCTTCGCCGTATTGTCACTTTTACGCGACTACCGAGTTCATTCGGAGCACACACACAACTCCATACAAATTTCAAGTATACTTGCACTGTATCTAGTGCCTTCAGTATTGCTTGGCTGACGCGTGCGATAATATCGCACCTTATGACTCGTACAATACTTAACCATAACATTAATTAAATCAGTTTTAACTGAACTAATCGATGAAATAATTAATCAGTAACTCAGAATTAGTTATATATCTTAATAAGAGCAATTACTCTACTTGGCAAGCTTTGGTTGAGGGATTGAAAGAAGAACGATAGCAGAATAAAATGGCGTCAGTGTCATGTTGTATGGCGTAACAGGTTTTCGTTTACTGTTCAACGAAACTCTTTTACCCGCAGAAATAAAATTGCGATAGATGATTAATCGACGGTTTGAAAATACTAGCTAAATAGTTGTGGGCTCAATTAGTTCGTAGTAGCTAGTTAGCACACCGTAAGGTAGGTATTTATGTGTTAGAAAAAAGTCTTTACAACTCCTATGCATTTTACATTTTATATTTATTTATATATGTAATAACACTTCTATAATAATCATTTTACTGTGGCCTTGATGATTCCTAGCAATATTAACAATATTTGGTAAAATTTGTGTTGTAGGCTTAAATCGCCTCGGAATTACAATTCCAATCGGGAAAATACGGATTACTATAGGCAACCAAACTAACATAATAACAAGCACAAATATGATCGATCCGCTGAAAACGAAAGTGACAACGCCACACAACATTGACAAAAGAAAAGGGAAAAATATATAGAAACAGGTATCGATAAAAATAATGAAAATAAATCAAAACACGTATGCACTAAACAAAGATTTTGTTAGCCTTTCTCATTTGGAGGATAATTAGGAACACCCGAAAAATAATAAAAACAAAGATAACAACAAAACAACAAAAACCGCAAAAAAGTCGAAATGGAGGTAACGTTATAATTTTGAATGGTTGGGGTCCCTACCAGGATCGTAAGGCCAGAAAATAAAGTGGGTCAAAAGGAAGTTGCAGGAGCAATAAAAAGATAGTCTAAAGTCATGCCGCGGAGCACTCTAGACTTGATGACGAAAGAAGTCGTAATCATATTGGGAACATACTTCTTTATGTTTGAGGCCGGTGTTTTTTTAAATATGTAGCATCGTTATTTACGAATTACACTTCAAAGGGTTAAATTTTCTAGTAATATTTATTTTTCTGTAGTGGCAAAGAAACCGATTGAGCTCTAAAAGTAGGAAGGATTAAATTAGCTGGATTTGAGCTTATTATGAATTGATAAAGTTACAACAAGTTTAGGACAGTGGTCGCCGCTTTTGAAAATTATTCCTTCCGCAATTTATAATGCATTTGCATAAATTAAAGTAGACAACATATTTATTACAGTGATCGGCTCCTTTAATTTACTATGATTTGTATTGGATTGAAATACTCGTTTGTTTTAAAATAGAACAAAGTTGTATAATATTATAAATGAATTAAATTTATTTAAGTATGTAAGCCCGTAATTTATCGTTGAAACCCATCGCATATCTGAATGTTTGCGTCTGCCGCACTAGTCATTATAATTAAACGTATTTACGTTTCTTTTATTGCGTATGTGCTCTCAGTGACCGAGTGCTATAATCAATTACAGAAGCTGAATTGTGTTTAATCAAATAACTAATCACCCTTCAGAACATCTTGTATGACCTGTTCTTCTCTTTAATCAACATTCAACTAGCCCTCTAAGCTAGTTCGTCTAACAAGTATATAACGAATGAAATATCATTCTACACATATGCTTAATGTATCTTTGTTTTTCTTTTAGTTCAAGTTATTGAAATAAAATTTCTAAAACATTAAATTGTATCGTAGGCGCAAATCGGACTAGGTCTTATCGCCAAGAAAATTATACGAGCTGTTTGTGAGATGAAATTTCTATTTCTATTCTATTTCGAGAGGATTCTGTTTGTGTTTCTCTGGCAAAAATCAGATTCTAATTTTTGCAGTTTGCTATCATTTTGTAGCAACTGTCCTGCTCCGTAACTTGGTATAGAGTTCTTGCTTATTTATTTCACGGTAGTTTGTCCATTGTAATTTGAAACCACAATTTTCAATCAGACAATCTACAAAATTAGGTAGGTAGGAAACTATTTTCGAGATCCAAGATTTTAATAAAATAAAATGTAGAAGACTCTATAAACGACCTAATAATAAAATTAAATAAAATATTATTATTAGGTCGTTTATAGAGTCTTCTACATTTTATTTTATTAAAATTAGGTAGGTTATTAATTAGCCTTCTAATTTCCAATATGTGCAGCAAACTTACCAAGAAAGGACAATTGCATATCTAATAATACTTGAGGAAAACTACGGTTTAAAGAAATTTTCCTTGTTTTATTTTCTAAGAATTTGTATATGCCAATTATTGTGTGGAAGCAAATGATGTTGTCTAGTGTTGAACTTAAGTAAACTTTTAGTTTTAGCGCCAAATTTACCATTCTGAAATAGCCACAACGTGGAATATATAAAGTGCAACTGTGGAGTTGGAGCTAGTCGTATCGCAGTCATATCGTAGTCGTGTATGTAACGAGTATGTATTAGTAGAATGTAAAGTGTACTTCATCAATTAAATATTTAAACTAAAAGAAACAAGTGTTATTTTCCAACTAACGTCTATTTTCAAGATCTAGTAGCCTAATAGTCTAATTTTTTGTTTGAATAACGCCAACTTCATAATTAGGTCAATATTATTTCCTCCATATTTTACATTGTAGTGCTCTTTTTTAAATAAGTACTCGAGAGACGGATTTTTCGGACGCGAAGTAAGCCACATTATCTTTAATTCTCTCACCGTTAACGAATTACCGCTGGAAGTCGGTAATTCGTATTACGTCAGACCCAGAAGGGCCCTCGGATTGTAAAAATTGGTTAGCTTTATTATGATTAATAAGTCGATTCATAGAGAGTTTGTGTCTACAGTTCTAGGAATTTGGATATAATTTTTTTATTTTGTAAACTTTCATCAAAATTACAATGTAGGCTTTCAATATTATCTCAAATTAATTGAATACACTTATCCCAACGTCAGAAGATTTTTTTTTAAACGGTCCGCAATGACCTTTTTCAAGTATTTGGAATCCGCCTATTCATAACAAGTTTTATCTTATTTAAGGTCCTAAATGGCACACTCAGTAGTGATTATTTAAAATTTTGCAGCAGATGAAAATCACTAGGAATCAGATCTGAGGAATAAGGTGGATATGGAAGCAATTCCCAGCGTAATTCATTCAAAACATCCCGCATTCTTTGTGCGGCATGGGGTCCTGCATTGTGCTGTTGCAATACCGGATAATTATGTAATTTTTTAGGTGCCGTTTTTGTAAAATATCATGAAGCTGTCACTACACTACACTACACTAACACTAACTTCACGAATAGTTATGCGCTTGTCATCTTTTGATCACCCACTACGTGAATCGATTTCTAGCGACGTTCTGCCAGCTTTGAAACGATTGGCCCATCGATGACTGTACTTCTAAATTCCAAAGACATGCCAAATGCATTCTGCAGACGTTTAACGGTTTGCGAAGGTTTTACATCCTCCTTAAATAAAGAAAGTGATACTTATGTGTGACAACTAGTCGCGAATTAGAGCCTAATTCCTAGAATATTCGAAAAGTCCCTAGTACATACATGTATCTGTATATGTAACGGGGATCTAGTGGATGAAAATGAATTTTCATACAACGACGCCATTTAAACTTGTGTACCTAGTTTTGATTAAAAAAGTACTTACCATTGGTAGAACTTCGAACCTTACCTTTAAGGAGACCCTTTCAACCTGGATGTTATTATTCAAGAGGTTATAGAACGTGAAAGGTACAAGAATAATGTTATTTCTTATTTGGTGGAACTTGCAACTAACAATAGGATGCATGAAAGTGCAACCGATTCTAAGTAAAAATCCATAGCTACGCCCATGGCAAGGACACTCAATACGACAGAAGCAGAGGATCCAAACCAGAAATGAACACGAATAAAAACGACAATAACTGATGTGGTTGAACGATTGATGAGAGGGATTAGTATAAGAAAAAATAAAGACTGGTTCGATACCGAGTGTAGATAAGAACTAGAACGTAGAAGTAAAGCGGAAATAGAAATGAATATACAAAACACACCAGACTCAAGGGAAATTTATTATCAAGCTAGAAGAAAAGTAAAACAAATTTATATAAAAAGAAACGAATTTATTGGGAAGCAAAGCTACATGCGATAGAAGACCACATAACTAAGAAAGACATCCGTAATTTCTACCAGGAAGTTATTCTTAACTAGTAAGTCGTTATGGTCGAGGAACACATGCTTCTACAGAAATAAGAGTGGGTCACTAATAAGTCATATATCCGGTAAATTAGAAAGATGGGCAGAATATTTTGACCAATCATTGAACTCCCTAACGCGGAGCCAATAGACCAGGAAGTAGAAGAAAGAATACAGAGGGTAAGAAATAATAAAAGTCTAGGTGAAAATTGTATTGCGGCAGAAATGTTAAAAGAGGGAGGAGACCAACTGCACAAGCGTCTTGGCAACCTAATAAGAAAAGTATGGAGAAATTAAAGAAAAATTGCCGGACGAATGGAAAACGCAGTGTTGTGTCCCATACACAAGATGGGTGATGTAAACTGTGCTACAAATATGGAGGAATAGATCTTTTAGATATAAGTTATAAGAGTTTACCTCTAACGCTAAGAAATAGATTAAGCTTATATAAAAAAGAAATAACGGGGGAATATCAAGGATGCTTTAAGCGAAGGAGATCTTCAATAGACCAGATCTGTACAATCAAGAAACTACTGCACAACAGCTATGGGCAAAATCTTGAGCTACATATATTTTTATAGACTATAACCAAGCATACGATTCAATTGATAGGGAAAAATTGTACGAAGCTATGAAAACACTAAGAATATCCACGAAGATAATAAGGTTGGTTAAAACAACATTAAACGACCTGTCTAGGACGTTTAGAGTAAACCTTGTTTAACTTTATCTTGGCAGCCATATTGCGGGTATACCGCAAAAACTACGCCGTGCAAAGTCGATCACGGGAAGATCACGCTAGGTTCTATATCCGTTTATTTATATTTTATATTGTTGAGTTCTTGGGAAACAATTAGGAATCATGTGTGAGTGCACAGGCGTTTCTTACGTTGTGAACATTTAATTTTATTCTTCTATCTTAAGGGGGAGGAAATTCAGATAGATTTCGAGTTTTTTTACGAATATTAGTAGTATTATATTTAATTTTATTAATATTGTTGAGTTACTATATACTTGAATAACCCGCCTATAGTTAGTGTAGGGTTTTTAGTAATAATAAGGTGCTGGGAATGACAGTTGTTGGGATATATATATAATATACACGTTAGCTAGTAGTGATGTATCATTGTTCGTATTTTAATAAATAGTATTAAAAGAAAGTTTACGCATCCATATCGGCTACCCGTTGGTTTACATACATACATACACAACAATTGGCGACGAGGATGGGATCAAACGGATCTCAATAAAAGAATATATTTTGCGATACATTACAAGTTACTTGGGGATTACAAGAAAACAAAATGGCTGGATGCATACAGGCTAGTTTTAATATTGATGCTTTCGATCCAAGCTCAATGAATTGGAAACGTTGGATCAGACGTCTAGCAGGCGTTCTTAAAGTGTTTAAAGTAGAAAACGATGTAAATGTTTCCTATCTTTTACATTACATTGGTTCTGCGGCGTTTGATATAATTTGCGATAAGTTGGCGCCAAAAGACCGTTACGAAGGAAATTATGACGAATTAGTGCAAACACTGGAGCAATTTTATTCACTTGCGCCTTTGGAAATCGCTGAAAAGTTCCAATTTCACCAGCGGAAACAAAAGATGGTGAAACTTTACAAGAATTCATTGCAGCAATTTGGTGATTACTTGCAAACAGCATTGCGGAATCAATTTGTTTTTGGTCTTAGAAGTAGAAGAATACAATCAAGACTACTAGAGTTTCAAGATTTGAATTTTGATAAAGCTATTTAGATAGCAACGGCAATGGAACTATCCGAAAAAGATATTTCACAACTGCAAGGGAATCGAACAAAAGAAAACACTTTACACTACATAGGAGGTCGAAGAAAAAGTTACTCCACAGTTCAAGAAACTAGAAAAAGGACACTATTCCAAACTGCACTCAAATAAAATGAAAAATGTAAATGTTACGAGTTACAGATGTGGTGAAGGTTATTATGCAGACAACTGTACATTAGATAAAAAGATTACATGTAGAAAATGTGGTGGTAAAGGTCACTTGCAGAGGGTTTGTATGAAAAAGAAGGCTGAAACTAATCAAGTAGAAGAGATTTTACAATTAGAACATACAGAATTTCGGAAAAAGTATGTCGAAGAATTGCAGGTAAACAATCAAACCATTAAATTCTAAGTTGACAGTGGCGCAGCGGTTACATTAATAGGTAAAAATCAATTTAAATTGCTTTTTCCAAAACTGTCCATTTTCCAAACTGAATTGAAATTAATTACATATTGTAGAACAGTAATGCATGTTTTAGGTTATGCTTCAGTTAAAGTAAGATATAGAAATTTACTAACAGATTTAAACTTATATATAACTGAAGTAGATCGTGCACCGTTATTAGGTAGAGAATGGTTGCGACAACTAAATTTACAATTAAATTCTTTAAATGAAAGCACTTTTAGATAAATACAAAAGCATTCTCGAGCCGAATTTATCAAAAATTACGGGAATTCAAGCCAAGCTCACATTAAAACCGGGTGCAAAGCCAGTATTCATAGAAAATCGAACAGTAACTTTCAAACTACTACCATTAGTAGAAAAAGAAATAGATGAATTGGTAGATGCTCAAATTCTAGAAAAGGTAAATAATTCACAATAGGCTACACCTATTGTACCAGTGCTTAAAAATAATAATAGAATACGTTTATGTGGTGATTTCAGTGTCACAATTAACCCTCATATTAATTGTGGACGATCATCCTTTACCTATTATAGATGAGTTATTCTCGTCTATGGCAGGAGGTCAGACCTTTTCAAAAATAGCTTTTAGACAAGCATATTTACAATTAGAAGTTGCACCCGAAGATAGACATTTACTCACCATAAATACACACAAAGGATTATATGCTTGCAATCGTCTTTTGTACGGAGTTTCATCCGCCCCGGCCATATGGCAACGTAAAATTGATATCATATTAAAGGGTATTCCAGGTGTTAGTGTATGTATTTCTAGATGACATCAAAATAACAGGCGAATTTCATGAAGTTCATTTGCAGAGACTTGAATCTGTTTTCGCTAGATTACAACAATACAACATCAAGATAAATGTTGACAAAAGTGAATTTTTCAAAGATGAAATAAATTATTGCGGGTACGTAATAGATCGTTTCGGTATTCATAAATCGCAGGACAAAATAGACGCCATAAATAAAATGCCAAGACCTATAAACCAAACAGAATTACGTGGTTTTATTGGCATGATTAACTATTACGGACGTTTCATTGAAAATTTAAGTACGTTACTATATCCTTTAAATAGACTTTTATGTAAAAATGTAGATTTTAAATGGTCAAAAGGATGTGAAAATTCATTCATAACTGCCAAGAAGGTATTTCAAAGCGAGAAATTCCTAGTACACTATAATCCAAAATTGCCATTAATCGTTGCAAGTGACGCAGTCAGTATGGTGTCGGAGCAATTTTGAGTCACGTGTACCCAGACGGAACGGTACGCGTAACACAATATGCGTCTCAAACGTTATCCGATACGCAAAAGAAATACAGTCAAATTGATAAAGAGGCTTACAGTATCATATTTGCCATTAAAAAGTTCCACCAATATTTATACGGTAGTAAATTTACTTTGTACACCGATCATCGACCTTTGGTACAGATCTTTTCTCTTTCAAAAGCTTTATCTGTTTGTAGTGCTATGAGAATGCAACATTACGCACTGTTTTTAAGAGGTTTTAATTATAATATAAAATATAAGAATTCCAAGTTACATGCAAATGCAGATTGTATAAGCCGATTACCAATTAAAAACGAAAACATTAACTACGATGTGGTGGACCTCTATTAAATTGAAACAATAGAGACTTTACCAGTTACAGCAAGAGAGCTTGCCTTAGCTATTAAACAAGATACTTACTTAAATAAATTAAAACACGCGCTTGAAAATGGCATTAGTTTAGATAAGAAAGACAGATTAAATATAAATCAAATAGAATTTAGTTTACACCAAGGAGTAATTTTGAAAGGCCATAAAGCAGTTATACCAAAACCATTACAAAATAAAATTTTAAAGGAACCAACATACATAGCGGTCATTTTGGAGCGGTTAAAATGAAAAGTTTAGCTCGGAGTTATTGCTGGTGGCCAGATATAGATTGTGGTATAGAGCAAATAGCCAAAAACTGTATACATTGCAACTCCGTTAAAAGCAACCCACCGAAAGTGGAACCAAATTTATGGGAACCTGCATCGTTTCCTTTTGATTTTTCTAGTGGGGTTATTTAAAAGAACATGTTTATATTCAAGCGCCGTTTACGGATGTAGGCCATCTAGAACGTGTTATTAGAGAAGAAATCTGTAAAATAACTCCACAAACAATTAGAAGGGTTTTAAGGCATTTTTGTGATAGAACCGTTACATGTATGGAACGAGAAGGCGGATATGTTGAAGCATTTGTGTAACATTTTCAATGCTTTCTTTTGTGTAAATGCTGTATTTAAATTGTATAATTTCCATTTTCATCATGATCGTCATCTAGATCCGAATTTTCTATTTCATTTTAAATCGTTTCGAATTCTTTACGTACCAGCTTGTGATTTACTAACCTAAATTCTAGTTCCGTTATTTGCGATTCATCGAATTTCGTAATGAAATTCATAAATTTCGTTACCGAGGCTTTTGATGTTCCACGCTCACGTACTAAATGTTGCGAATTTTGTTTTCCCTGGGAAGACATCGTTGAAAGACTAACAAACCACAATGGTTACTCGTGCAATGCGTGAATAAGTAGTTAAAGATTTTAATTGGTAAAATAATTCGAAAATAGTTAAACTGACGTTACAATATTGAGTGAATATTGGGATAATAAAGGTATTCACGATGTGCTCACGATTTTCTTGTTGCACCGACCTCGAACTTCTATAGCGTTCGCTTTCATAAGAGCATATGGGCCATTTCGTTATTGGTAATTACTCGTTGATTAGCCAAAAGTATCCAACTCAAAGGACAAGAAATTATGTTGAGATACCACAATAGTGTTGGAAAAAGTTTTACTTTACTTCGAAACATAAACGGAAAGCTATATATCATTCACTTTAAGAGCGCAGTGCAAGTCTTATGGAGAAACCTTTTGTAGTTGCCACATCTGAGAAAGATAACTATAGCTAAGTTTAGGTTGTATAATAAACCGATATACAAAATAAAAACTGAAAAGTTGGCTTCAAAGCAACTTAGGGTAGGAGAACGAACAGTGCGGGAGATTGTGAAAGAAATGGATTCTTTTGGAATTGTTAGTTCACCACCCAGAAAACGTCTTCGTGAAACTACGTATCATCGTTTCGACCAAGCACAGAAATCAACTATTCGAAGACATGTACTTTGGAACAATTCATTATTACTGTTAATGCAGGGTCATTATCCGAACTATCATCAGAATCTGATTTTGAATTATAATTAGTTGAAAGTCAATGAAGTACAGTAGCACCTCTCAAACCCGACCCTCGGAAACCCGGTCCTAATAAAGGGTCACTTATTTATTTGTTTTGATATCCGTTTTTGTAATTGAAATTGAGAAAATGTGTATACACTATAGATATATTGATTCTTGTTAACTTATTTGCTATTTTATAAATAAAATATTGAAGTAATCAAAAAATTATTATTTAATTTCAGGTTCATTATATTTATTTATTAAAAGACAGTTAAGTATCCTCCGCTTTTCAGTCACTCTTATATAATTTGTTCTTTGCTGGCTTTATTATTGACGTTTAAAATCTGTAACGATAAAGTTTTTATTTATATCACATGTTAAACTCTCCTATTTATCATGAATACTTTTGTAAATATGTAACTGTCAGAGTTTTGAACAGAACGACCGATACGAGTGTAGTATATTTCTATTGAATAAAAATAGCACAACATAGCATTATAGATATAACAGTAACATCGCCATTACTATGGACCGGACTGACGGCTCCCCGTATTGCGTCACACAGACGCACGAACAGAGTCGTGCCGAACACCTGCAGTGGCGGATATTCCTTTCAGATCCTTTGTTAATACACTTTTAGTAAATATGATTAATCTATATGGTTTAAAATTAGCAAGGTTTGGCTTCTTTTATTATTTTATTTTATTTTTATTTTTTTCCAGTAGACATCGCTAGATCTCTTTCTTCCTTTCATATTAAGAGGATTGCTTTATTTTATTTTGTTAAAAATAGCAATACATATTATTCTTCTTTGCCATTTTCCCGTAATTATTATGGCCCCTCACAAACGTCCTCGTCAAGAAATCATGACTTGGATTAAGAATCATGACTGCTTCACAATTGCTAATAATACGGAGACTTACAACAATTTATGTTCGGTTATTTTTAAATGTGTAAACATATTCTAGACGAATCAACTGTACGCAAAATTATATGCCAATGTAAAGAATAAAATTCGGGAACATGGGATTAGCGCAGATGAGTCCATGAATATATTAGACAGGAGCATGGTTCATGGATTGATAGGTGCCTTTCATGCCGATCAGCCAACTAAACCGTACTTGATAGCGGCCAAAATAGTTGAACTGGTGAATGTCAATACGATAGCTCATGCCACTGATAGCAGCATTGATGATATATTCGAAGATGGAGTGAGCCGAGAAAAGGCTTTACTTTTTGTTAGTAATGCTGCCCCTTATATGATAAAAGCTGATAAATTAATAAAAGATAGATTTGAAACTATGCTTTGTATTACATGCATCGCCCATGCAAACATAAATGAATTAATTAGCAGCACTAAAATTTTTTTAAGCGCCAACAAGAGGTACTATCTACAAAGAAAAATGTCGCTTACCTTCCATTAGCCCCGTCACCTATCGTAACTAGATGGGGTATGTGGTTAGAAGCTTGCTGTATTTACTCCAAGAATGTAGAGTTAAAATGAGGACGTGCAAAGTGTAGTTAAATGCAAAACTGTCTTACAAGACTCATTTTTGCAAAATAATTTAGAATTTATTAAACAACATTTTGGCGATATACCCAAGAACATAAAATATTTCGAAACGTGAACGATTAAATTGGAATAAGCAACGACAACATTAAATTTAAATAGATTGAAGCAGGAACATTCTTCAATCTAGTAATAATTTTGGTGTTTCTTTACGTATAAAAATTGATGCGTCTTTTTTGCTCGGAATCCTGATTTTGCAACTTAAAAAATCTCTATAGTGAAGATAATGAATGTGATATTAAATACTATATCCACAAATCTCATTTTCAATATGCTTCCCTCACTAGCTGCAATGTGGAAAGAAGTTTCTCCACATTTAAAAATATATTAACCAGCACGCGTACATATCTAACAGCAGAACAGCTCAGCGATGCCGTGTGATTCATAGTCGATAGTAGTGATGGGAAAACCCGTTCTTTTAAAAGAACCGTTCCAACCGTCCTCGTTATTTTGAAATAACGGTTCCAATATAACAGGTCATCGTTGTTTCGTACTCGACAGTTCTATTTGATAACGCATCATAAAATCAATAAAATATGTCAAGCGTACATCGCCTTTGGCGGCCTTTGCTTGATTTGATATATAGTTGTTTTTCCCCGACGTTATACTTTCCCATCACTAGTTCTAACATCTTGGTGATTCCCCGAGTTATATGATTGTGTATTAATGATGTAACTGTATCCTACGTACATTAAGTTTTTCGTTAGAAGTTCCTATACAGTTTTCTTTTCTCACGATTCAACGCTAGTTTACACACATGGTGTAAAATAAATATAACAAAAACATTTAAGCCCGTTGTCATTGTGGACACATCCGTTTGCTACAATCCGTAGCTGATCCATCGAACAACAGCTTTATAGTTAGGAAATAGGAACAATCATCAAGTAATCACAATTCATTCATCCGGAAGTTTCCCAGGCAAAATAATCATCATGGAGAAATATTTCATAGGAAAGAAGTCGATGATGTGGAATTTCTTCTTCAACCGCTTAAGCTGGAGACCATCCGAAAGGAACCGTTCTTTGCCCAGCGAGATAACAGTTGCAACCGTTCTGGATCGAGAACGGTTCTAAAATAACAGATAGTTCAACCATCACTAGTCGATAGGGGTCGTCGACGGTCGGGTCCTTTGTCAGTGTATTTGAGAGCTGTTTCATTTAGTTTTTTAGTTTTATATTTTATGTCAAATGTTATTTTTTAATTATTGTATTTTCTTGTTTTGGGCCATTATGGATTTCGGTCTGTGATCTTGATTAAATAAATAAATAATAGCTTAGGGAGAAACAATTTGACAGAACAGTTTGATCATCTTTATAAAATATAATACGATACAATATAATATAATATAATATATTAAATGTAGAAGACTCTCTATAAACGACCTAATAATAAAAAATTAGGTTCGTTAATGGGCAGTTAACAAGTAACCGTGCAAAAGCCTACAAAGTAAGCACAATTTGCACATGCCAATAATCCTGTAGGAAATGTTGACTATGTCAATCGCAAAACGCAACTGCAGACTAATTAGTTTCGTCCTCATTAGGACTCGTCAGTACAGTATATCGTTCTGCGAGTGATACAGTGAACATTTCCAGGTGATACGTCGAAATCTCGGCGAGATGGATACGGTCAAAATAATGACCCCATCTTCCGAGCAGGAGATGTATTGGCATACCCGGTAACATCGCGTTCAGCGACGAATAAAAATAGGGATCGTGTTTTCGAGAGCCAAAATTTAATAAAATATAATACAATACAATATAATATAATATAATATATTAAATGTAGAAGACTCTCTATAAACGACCTAATAATAAAAAATTAGGTTCGTTAATGGGCAGTTAACAAGTAACCGTGCAAAAGCCTACAAAGTAAGCACAATTTGCACATGCCAATAATCCTGTAGGAAATGTTGACTATGTCAATCGCAAAACGCAACTGCAGACTAATTAGTTTCGTCCTCATTAGGACTCGTCAGTACAGTATATCGTTCTGCGAGTGATACAGTGAACATTTCCAGGTGATACGTCGAAATCTCGGCGAGATGGATACGGTCAAAATAATGACCCCATCTTCCGAGCAGGAGATGTATTGGCATACCCGGTAACATCGCGTTCAGCGACGAATAAAAATAGGGATCGTGTTTTCGAGAGCCAAAATTTAATAAAATATAATACAATACAATATAATATAATATAATATATTAAATGTAGAAGACTCTCTATAAACGACCTAATAATAAAAAATTAGGTTCGTTAATGGGCAGTTAACAAGTAACCGTGCAAAGGCCTACAAAGTAAGCACAATTTGCACATGCCAATAATCCTGTAGGAAATGTTGACTATGTCAATCGCAAAACGCAACTGCAGACTAATTAGTTTCGTCCTCATTAGGACTCGTCAGTACAGTATATCGTTCTGCGAGTGATACAGTGAACATTTCCAGGTGATACGTCATCTTTATAAATGAAAAAATCTGAATAGAAAGCGATACTAATTTGTCAACAAGGCGAGTGTTAGAACGTGCTAGCGCTATACAGTTTCTTTACAATAATAAAGAAAGTATATAACCCCATATTGCCTAGATTGCACTCTTAAAGCGAATAAAGTAGAGTTGGGTTAGGTTTCTTGCACTGATTAGGGAGGTACGTATATGTGTGTGTGTGTGGGTGTATCGATAAAGTAGAGTGAGGATAGGTTTCTGTAGGTAAAATAGATAGCAACTTCAAAATACATAAAACTACCGCCTTCTGTTTTCATTTCACGCAACAAATAAAGAGTACCGTGACTAGTACATCGAAGACGATAGAGACTGAGGACTGTCATTCATGTCTTACGTATTATTGTATTCGAACTCATAATCACAGTAATGTTCTTCGTTCGTTCTAGCTAGCAATCCAGTGATTACATTATCATTATCATCATTATTATACGTTCTTATTATTGTTTCTAATTTTGTAGTCTCTGTTATTCCTTTTGTTTATGTTCTGATACTTAAGTGAAGATAATAACCTTCATTGATTATTTTCAAAATCATATCAAAGCGGAATCGTGTAAATAAATTAACATAGCATTATGTAAATCGGAGGATAAGATTCTGTTGACATATAAGTGAACAAATAAAGTATCTATGATAATAATTACAAAAAGAACTCTGCCGACATACTTTTTCGAATAGACAATTCCCTAAATATCCAAAGTGGGACATTACACGCAGTTATTTTCTAGTTGATCTAGGTAACATTGAGCTCAAATTGTAGTTGTATGCGACAAATGCAATTGTCATCAATAGTGCTTCTATTTAAATATTCTTACCTACTTGTAGTAAATATTAATGTTCATATACATACACATATATACATATATATATATATATATATATATCTGTGTGTGTGTGTGTGTGTGTTGATAAAGGTTCTTGACTGATGAACT
The DNA here is from genome assembly GCA_038088585.1 of Chrysina gloriosa. Classification (NCBI taxonomy): domain Eukaryota; kingdom Metazoa; phylum Arthropoda; class Insecta; order Coleoptera; family Scarabaeidae; genus Chrysina; species Chrysina gloriosa. The sequence continues at coordinate 37,973,725 of CM076090.1, read as the reverse complement.
GATGATAATATGTATAGGAAAAATACTCGGAGTATACAGTCAATAGTAATATTTATTTAAAAGTCCAATAATCGACAGACGTTTCGAGATTCGATTTACCTCTTTTTCAATGTCGATGTCGGTTCAAATCCGATGCCTGGAGACAACAACCCATCAATCCAACCATGCTTCTACTCGGTATCCCCTAATTTGGGAACTTTAATGGATGGTTTTTATTGGGAAATTTTATTCATGGATTTTACGGGGATATCCAGTAGAAACATGGTTGCATTGATGGGTTTCTGTCCCCACACATTGGATTTAAACCGACATGAAAAAGAAGTAAATCGAACCTCGAAACGTCTGTCGATTATTGGTCTTTCAAATAAATATTACTATTGACTGAGTACTACGAGTATTTTTCGTAAATATACAGCCTGTTTCAGAGTAAGCGCCTTATTTTTTTAGCCACACTGTGGGTACTACTTTCAAAATACTTGGCAGTAATATATTTAAGGACATTCTCTACACGATGGTGATACCAGATTTTCAATTGGGCGAATTATTTCAAAATGGCGACTTCCAACTTTTTTTCTTAAATGGAATGCCATAATTTTTTTATTACTGAGATCCTGAAAGCATTATTTTTACGGACAAAAATAACATCGAGTGTAAAACATTTCCGCGCTACTAGATTAAAACGTTAGTTTGCTCTTTGATAGAGAAAGAAATGAATTTTTAAGAAAAACGAAATACTATCGTAAAAAGAATGTTTTTAGGGTCTCAATAATAATAAAAAAATTATGGCATTCCATTTAAGAAAAAAAAGTTGAACGTCGCCATTTTGAAATAATTCACCCAATTGAAAATCTGATATCACCATCGTGTAGAGAATGTCCTGAAATATATTACTGCCAAATATAGTAGTAGCCATAGTGTGGCTAAAAAATAAGGCGCTTACTCTGAAACAGGCTGTATATATATATATATATATATATATATATATATATATATATACCTTAATGTATATGTACTTCTTAATGCAGATGATTGTACGTGTCCTCGGAGATGGAATACTTACTGATGTGCCTGTAACACCGGAAACTACCTCACACGACGTAATCGAGTGTTGTCGAGATCCGGGCGGAGAACCTTGTGAATTGGTTGCGACTTCGCTGGAACATGGTGGTAAAGTAGCAATTGCTTATATATATATACATATATGTAATTAACATAGTCTCTACACCAGGGGTGTCAAACTCGTTCACCAGAAGTGCTACTTAGATTACAGAAAGTACACCAAGGGGCCGGGAAAGTTCTTCGATCAGTTGTACTCTCTAACCTAACTAGTTATGCCAACTTTTTAAAACAATAAAATAATGAGCAAAAAAAGTAAGGCCCAAAAAATATATTTATTCATAAGGTAGGGGTACAAAATCTATGTTATACTCGGCGTCAATTCTGATGTGCTGATTTTCAGTATCAACTGGAGATACTTGTCATTAGTGCATACACAATACACGTGCGACGCTCTTTTTAATGTTGGGAAAATGATAATAACTTACAAAATATTGTGAGTAAAAAGATAATAAGTCAACTTCCTTAAATTTGTCTTTTAAGGCAGAGTCGCACAGGAGATATATCAGCTCCATTTGCATGTTAGCAGGTGTCTTTGTCACATCAAACGTAAAGGGGTTCTGAAGAATTGGAAAATCGTATGTATTTAACTCACGAAAATCCGAGAAACAGCGATCGAATTCCGATCTAATATCCACCAAAATGTCTGAATATACTGCTAGTTTTTCTTTGCTGCACGTACCACTTGAACAGAGATTAGGAAAGTGGTCAAGTTTTTCTCCATGGAATTGGCTTTCCCATAATTTCAATTTCATTTCAAAAGCGTGAACATGGGTCTACATTTGTGTGACAATTAAACGCTAGCCTCGCAATTTCACATTCAAGATGTTTAGGTGTTCTGTCATGTCAACCAAAAAGGCACAACCAAACCACCAGTCTTCATTACAATCAACAGATTTACCGTTTTCAGCCCTAAAACTTTGAATGTGGTCGCGGAATTTCACAAACCGCTTTAAAACTACAAAGCGAATTGAATTTCAAAACGCGCGTTTATGCCACGAAAAACGGCGACCTGAGTCGTACCTTTAATAGTACCTTCATCAGTGGCAATAGAGAAATAAATACCGACAAAATTATTCAGGAAATATCTGAAAGGGAAAGAAGAAGTAGTAATGTTGTGATATTCGGATGCGCGGAGACTTCTGGAAAATCTAGTATGGAACAAACGGACTTGGATACTGCCGCTGTTTCCAAAATATTTGCATCTATAAATGTCAATGAAGCCCAATTAAAACCCATAAGATTGGGTAAGCCTGATCCTACTAAAGAAAATCCCTGTAGGCCGATTAGGCTTACTTTGTCTTCGGTACAAGCCGTGGGAACGACTTTGCGACAATTCAGGAAGTCAAGATCTTCATTAAATTTAAACAATATCTCTATGTTTAGCGATCGTACTCCAATGCAAATCCAGATTGACAGAGATTCTAGGGCCGAACTTGCGAGGCGCTTGGAAGCGGGCGACTCTGGACTAAGAATTAAATACATCAATGGTATTCCAAAAATTACTTCATCTTTGAACTAGTTTCGCCCAGCAGGATGCCAGCAACAATTAGCGTCTATTATCAGAATGTTCGCGGTTTGCGTACAAAAAACACATACATTTTACAATAGTGTGTCTGAATTAACGTATGACATTTTAGTTATTACTGAATCTTGGCTTGACAATTCCATTAGCAACAATGAAATATTTCCGGATTTTTATTATGTTGTTAGATGTGACAGGGATTTTTACTGACAGATAGATCAAGGGGTGGGGATGTTATTTTAGCATTATCAACCAAGATCACTTATAAAGAAATAGATAGTGCTTACTTATCATCCATTGTTCCATTAATTGACGTTGTCATCTGTGATTGCTGTATCAATTCCTTTAATTTTTATACTGCATGTATATATTTACCGCCTGATCTATGGAGCGGTGATTTTGAGCTCTTTTTTGATGCTCTTGAAAGCCTACTTATTGACAAGGCCACTCTTCTTAGCGGAGACTTCAACCTTCCACAATTTGTTGACCCCTCGTATACATGCGCTAAAGCTAGAGTTTTTCATAATTTTCTTAATTTGTTAGCGCTTCGTCAATATAATAATATCAAAAACAGCGCCACTGGGATTTTGGATTTAGTTCTTTCAAATCATGCAATCATTCAAAGTGCAAGAGGGCACATTGCCCTTAGTTCCCATCGATACTTACCATCCGGCTTTGTCTATCTCTTTAAAGTGCATTCAGACTAAAGTACCTCCTAACTTTCCTTCTGCTAGCAGCAATCGCTTTAACTTTAAGAAAGCTAACTTTACTCAGTTATATAATGATCTTATTACTGTGGACTGGTGCTTTCTCAATTTTTTGATGATGTTGATGTTGCTGTCGACCAGATTTATGCATTAATTTATGAACTTTGCAAACGATCTGTACCGCAATATGCATCATACAAATCGTCATATCCACCGTGGTTCAATTCAACTATAACATCCAATCTGAAACTTAAGGAATACTACAGGAAACATATGCGAAGGACAGGATCCTTCTTCTACAGGGAAGAATTTCGAAGACTAAGAAGTATTCAATTAAACGCAATCCAAAACAACTCTTCAATTTTATTCGAATGAAGAGGGGAGTCACTAGGATTCCGGATAGCCTGCATTATGGTGAAAATACTCTTGAGTCACCACAAGATATGGGCGATGCCCTTTCCAAGCTTTTCTCTCATGATCAAGTTCACGGCACAACTACTACTATTTCTGATTTTCCGTCCAGCTCCATGGCCTTTTCTTTGGTACCTGTAGCTGAGGATGACATTGTAAAAATCATATAGGTACTCTACTAGAAATCGACAAATGGAGATGACATGCTACCTAGTTACTTAATACGTCATTGTCGGTTTATCCTGGCAAAACCTTTAGCAACTATTATCAACTTTAGCTATTCGGTCCTCAGTTTTTCCGGGGGTATGGAAGAGGGTCAGAATAACCCCTGTTTTCAAGAAAGGGGATGCTGCTGAACTTAAAAATTACCGTCCGATCTCGATCCTATCTAATTTCGCTAAAGTGTTTGAATTGAATTTACGAATATCAAACATCAAATTTTTGCTTATCAGCATGGTTTTCTTCTAGGGCGTTCAGCTACAACAAATCTTGTTACAATCACTCAATTTATTTCTCAACAGTTGGATGACCGATGTCAAGTCGATGTGGTATACACTGACTTTTCCAGCGCCTTTGACGCAATAGACCATAATATTCTGCTGAGGGAGCTTGATCCATTTGGTTTGAATCCGTCGGTCCTTACTCTTATAAAATCATACTTGACAAATAGAATTAACTACGTGTGCTACAATGGCTTCAATTCATATGAATTTGTGCCTGGAACGGGTGTACCTCAGGGGTCCTCCTTGGGGCCACTTTTCTTCATTATATATATTAACGATCTTCTTGAATCTCTTACCTGTCGTGCTTTGGCTTATGCTAATGATTTGAAAATTTTCTCTGTGATCTCATCAGAATTGGATATTCAGAGGCCGCAAGAAAATCTCAATACTGTCTCAGACTGGTGCGTCGAAAACAAGCTCAAACTCAATATCGATAAATGTGTGACTATGACATTTACACGAAAGTTGAATCCAGCTCTCTCACTTTACTTCATCGGCGATCAAGTTTTAGCCAGTAGGGAAACCTTCACCCATCTCGGAGTAACTTTTGACTCCAAACTCAGCTTCTCAGAACACATTAACAACCTGTTATCTAAATCCTCCAAACGACTGGGATTTATTATGCGGACTTTGAGGGAATTCAGTGATCCAACTTTACTAAAATCTGTTTTCTATGCCTTTGTTGTATGTGGCGTGGAGTATGCCTTCGTCGTTTGGTCACTGTCATATATTTCATATCAATTAAGTCTTGAGCGGCTTCAGCGACGTTTTTTGAAATACATTTCCTTCCGATTTGATGGAGTTTATCCGCCTAGGGGCTGTGATTATCAGAACCTTCTGGAAAGGCACGGTCTACAGCCGCTGACCGCTCGTAGAGAGCTCCAAGCTGCCCGTTTTATGTGGAGATTGGTGAAAGGACAGATTGATGCTGCTTTAGTACTATCTGATGTTGGCTTCCTTATTCCACGACCGGGTTTACGGTTCTCTACTACATTTTCACTTCCAATTCCGAAAACCAATGTACTACGTTACTCTCCCATATTTAGAATGTGCCATGCTACTGATAAGCGCTATAATGATATTTTCTTTGTAAATCTTTATTAACGTACAAGCCATTTTGATTCTATTTTAAGTAGAATACAAAATTACATATTTGCGCTTAATAGCACATATTACTTTTATTTCTCACTTTTTCTTTTCCTTTTTTATCTTTGTTTGTAATAATATATAGATATATACACATGTTTAACTATTACCCTTCATGTATAATTTTGTCCTGTAAATGGTTCTTGTTGGACAATAAAGAATTATTATTGCTATTATCATTATTAAATAAAATCTTTGAGATTTTCTCTCAATTGAAAGTTCAAGTTCCCCGCCAATTCATTTACTTTTGAAGGGATGTTATTTATCGACAGTGGTATATTCTGGATACTTTGTTTTTGGGAAGGAAATGAAATTTTGGCCACATCCAACATGCACTATTTTAGAAATTTGCCGTCACTAAATAGTTGTGATTTTTGCATTTTTAAGGCGATAACAAAACTCGTCTTCCATGCATTATGACTATCTGTTTTCGTATTTGTAAACAATGACAGTTGGCCTTTGAATTTGTTTTGAAACGATGATAGTTTGTTCATTCGTATCTTATTAGTGAACGAATCAAATTTAACCTTAAGGTTGGTTTCGTAGTGTCTTTTAATTTAAATCCTTTACAAGAGCTTAAAGCTCGAAATGCATATCGATATGTTGGTGTTAAACAATAATAATTTTTCAACTACGCGCCAGAAATATAACCAAAACCAAAATTTTAAAACTAAATTCTAATACTTCAAAATACTAGAAATTCTGGTATGAAGTCCAGTCACTCCCATTTATAATAATTTAATGCAACCTTCGCTGCAGTGATAAGACTAGATTTGAAAATATATTTACGTCATGCAGGATGTTTCTTGAACGGCATTATCCAGATTACTTCGAATTCTTAAATCTCGGCGTTGTATATCATTTCAATGGTTTACAATTTGAGCCCAGAGATTCTCGATTGCGTTCAGATCCCGAGATTTAGGAGGCCATACTATAAATTCTACTTCCGGATGTTCTTCACTCCATAAACAATATATGTTCATCGTTAGCATAAGCTAATGGTAATATAAGTATCAAGTAAATTTCTATACTGTACAGACGTTAATTTTCCGTCTATCTTTACTAAATTCCCAAGACCAGCCAATACGCTGCTGAAATTCAACCACTTTGTGTATGTTGAGGAACATACTCTCTACTGCATCTTATACTTTTACTTATGCCTATATACTAATTTAAAAGAACGTTACACCTAAAAGTTTTTTATCGCTTAATATAACATTTGTCCAGTCTCTATATAAATTTTCAACTGCAAAATGGAATCTTAATTTTACATGTGAAATGCATGAAATACCGGTTTCTTACAGTACTTTCTTTGCTATCAGAAAATGATAATTTCTAAATGAATTTATAATTTTTTCATCTTCTTGTAGAGTGGTTTTCCTTCCTGCAGGTCTTGGTCGTCGCCGTCTTTCTATATTCCCTTCTATCCTAAATCGGTTTACTAATATCTATGCCGTACTGTTATGGAAAGGAAATAAAGTTTGTTCCTTTAGAGAAAAGCGTCTCGAAACTGCTTATTGGGTATATAGCGTACAGCACTTATTTGTGCAAAAGGCATACCATCTTTCCATAATACCACAATTTCACCTCCATTCATTATCTGATGTCTCCCCACTTCCATGACTTTGTAATTGAAAATAAAAACATTACATATTAATACTACTTGTAAATTTAAAACTTGTCTGACAAGAGCCTGACCTAAACTCATGTATTTCAAAAATGTAGGTAAGGAAAAGGAAACTATCTGTTTTCCAGCTCATCTACAACTTATCAAGAAACAAAATACAATTATTTCTTCTGCGACCAATGTCATGGAGACAATATCCGGTTTGTTTTACTAATAATATAAAACAATACAAAATACGTATGAAAGAGTTTTGAGAGATGTAATATTTAATGCCTCTAAACTTAACTCGGTTGAGACTGCTGGTGATGATCGCATAGCCAGTTTAATAGTGCGTGAACTATGCTTCAGTTTTAGCGAAGTCATTAGCTGTTCTGTACAATTTGATTTTGGATTCAAGCGTATTCCCAAGCATCTGGAAAACCGGTAAAATTATACCGATGTTCAAGAAGGGCGATGGATCTAACATCGTTAATTATAGGCCAATTAGTATATTGTCAAATTTTACTAAAGTTTTTAAACAAATCCATAGGCAAATTAAACTGTTGTTATCATGTAATCAACATGGATACATATCTGGACGTTACATGACTAGAAATTTGGTCAGTATTACTCAGTTTCTCTCGTCAGCGATAGATGATCGGCTACAGGTTGACTTCTCTAAAGCTCCATAGATCACAATATTCTCCTTACAAAGCTGGATCCCTCTGGTTTCTCTCCTGCTCTGATTGGATTGATGTCATCATATTTTGACGACCGGACTGGCTACGTATTTTACAATGGATTTTCGTCCAACATTTTTCCAATCTCCTCTACTTTTTGATATCTTTATTAATGATTTACTAGACATATTAGATTGTGAATGTCTGAGGTATGCCGATGACCTTTAAATTTACAGCATCGTCCGAACACACTCTGACTGTATCAAACTCCAGGTCAATCTATCTCTAGTCGAGGAGTGGTGTACTCACAATAGAATCCTATTGAATATTTCGAACTGTTGTCTTATTTCTTATAGCCGATGCTCTACTTCTATGATTTACAATTACACTGCTAAGTCTGAATTGGTGACTAGAGTATCTGTGGTAAAAGATTTAGGTCTACTTTTTGATTCCAAACTCACCTTCGGTCTGCATGTCTCATCGATTTGTGCGTCAGCCTCAAAATTATTAGGGTTCCTTGTCAGACAATGTATTGTAGAGGTTTCAATCATATTTCTGCAATCAAAATGTTGTATTATACGTTGGTGGGCTCCAAGTTGGAGTATGTATCCTCAGTATGGTTTCTTTATTACACATTCCAACAAATCTCAATTGAAAGAATCCAGAAGAAGTTCCTGAAATATCTCTCCTTCAGAGTAACTGGAGCGTATCCTGATCGAGGAGTAATGTAGTATCTCTATCTTGTCGTCGTGAAACATACAGTGGTAGATTTTTATTAAATTCGTTATCAAAGAAAATCGATTGTCCAATGATAATGTCCTATATAGATTTCAATGTACCCGTCGTCGGCACTCGCTACTACTCTACCTTTCGCTTGTCTAGAGCAAAAACAAATGTATTGGTGAAGTCGCCTGTCCACGTTATGTGTAAAAACTGAAAAGTTTTATAATGATGCTCTTTTTTAAATTTATATCTTTTGGTTTTGTGGACTTGGACTTGGACTTATCTGAGTTTGAGCCTATTTCGAGTTAAAATTTTTTGTTATAATCAGGAAGTTGGGTTCTTTCTATTTTATTTACTTAGTTTGAGTATGTAGTGAGTGTTATGTAATACTTCACTTAATCTTTGTTTTCTCTTCTACTTATTTTCAATATTGGTTGTCTTTTGGTTACATATATATATATACATATATATATATATACTTGCAGCGTACAAAGTGAGGTCCATTTGTGCAAAATTTGCGGAAGTTGTGAGGACTAGGTCAAAGTGAGGTCCATATACGGTCCTCACAACGTTATCACTTTTAAAATGTCTCCCGATCTAATTCCCCCTCCTTTTTAAATATTAGTTCTTCTACCGCTAAGTAGAAATGAATGTAGATGGAATAATTGTCCTATTTTAAAAATTTACTATTGGAAATTGAAATCCCGCAAGAAAATTGTGGACCTTACTTTGGTAGGAGGATGATAAAAATCGTATAATTTAGTTTCAGACTTCACCGCTTGGGGGTGATGCTGTGTGTGTATATTTTCTAGACACGTACATTTTATTATTACGTAGGATTATATTGTAAGTACCAAATGAGGACCAGAGAAGTGGCAACATAGCACAGTGCAAAATACTTTGGATGTGATTGACTTAACGCATGGAGCGCGAGTGATTAACATTAACCAATTCATATTTTAAACTTAACATAATTATTAACATATATTTTGTAACGCTGTATTATATATTTTAGAATTTACGTTTAACTTAATATAGACAGTTAAAAGGGATAGAATATTAGATAATTATTAAAACTGGGTTATTAAATACCACAATTGATTTTAAGGTTCAATAAAGAAATCGCTGTTTACTTGCAAATATTTATTAAAATTGATACAAACTTCATAGAAAGTAAATATCGCGAGTTAACTTTATAAATTATATAAAACGCCCAAATGCTTTACTTTTTAACATAGTTGTTAACAACAAATATTTTAACATTTTCCCAACTCTTATTATTAAATAGGCCGGGATTTTCTTCTTGTAATTGCAAGCATTCGTGTTTCTTCGGTGGAATTCGTTTCTTTAAATGGTTTTCAAAAAAGGCAAGTGTAACTTCTTTTTGTTCTTGTGTCCATGGTTCCAAAATCCTTTTATGTTTCTTTTGGGAGGTAGTTGATTTTTTCTATTAAAAAAGTCACAAATAATACACGCTATATCAAAATTAAAGCTTTTTAAAATTATGTAATATTTGCCAAGGTACCATGGTACTTGTGATGAATAAAAATTTTCCAAAAGGGTGTACTTAGGTAATCATATAAAGGATCATTTATATATTAAGCATCTTATCTTATCTTACACTTATATATAAAAATATTAAAGAAGGAAAAATACAGGATATATTAGCTTGTAAGTATTTGGCAAAGCCCATCGGTTTCTTATATTTTAAAACATATGGGTCACTTACTTTTTGGGTAGATTAATGAAAGTATTATCATCAGCAGTCCCTGTCATTGATTCTTGTTGATTGTCATCATTTTTTCACTGTCATCGTCTTCATCCGAATCTTCATCTTCTACTAGATTTAAATCGATTTCAATTTCATCCAGAGTTTTTCCCTTATATTTGGAAGCTTCTCCTCTTTCATTAAGTACGAGTAATTTTGAAACCTTTGCCATTTGGTAAAGGTCATTTGGTAGTCGATAACAGCTTTTATGAATTTCAGAGGTATGACCCATGAAGCTAGCCAACTGCTCCAAGTCTTGCTTAGGTAAATTAATAACTTGTGACATGGTCGCAAGGTGTTTTCGTAACTTTGTGGAGGTCAAAGCGGCAGGATTCTTTGCTCCAGCACGTCTTACATGTGTATAGACAGCTGTCGATCCATTTATGCTATTGGAAGATTTTGTATTTGCAAACAAGTAAATATTTTCATCTTGAACAAAATTCGCACGAACTTTCAATAACAGATTAGTGGTTCTTACTATTTCCTCTGTAAATAAAACGGGAACTCCTCGACCACGCTTTCCTTTAATGATTACCCTTTTAAATGACCTCATTAAAGTTCTCTCATTCTCATTAATACAATTATCAAATTCAGTGCTTGTTTCATTATTAATATTGCTGGTATATGATTGTACCGTCATTCTTTGTAGTTCACCTATTCGTCTTCTATTTAATAAAAGGAGCTGCACATCACATATTTCTTGCAGAGTTTTGAAAGTCTTTACATCAGGCAGGTTTTGATTTAGGGCATTTCTTAGTTTTTCAGCTTCTGCAAGTAAATATTTCTTTACTAATGTTAGGTCCTCTGCTAGAGGTATTAGCGTTGGCTTGTTCCACTTTTTCTGTTGCAAATCATTATTGGCGATTGTTGACACTTCATAGCGCCATTCAGTTTTTATAAGTTCTTTTAGAGCTTTCAACTTTGTGGTTTCTTCGGTCTCCTTATGGTGCAACTTCAAAGACATGTTATAGCCTACATCAATACAGTCCTTCAATTCGGTTCCCATATGACTTGCTAATGAAGGAGCACCATAGGTTGCAGTTTTAGCGTCATATCTGGCAATAATTTTCGTACATTCCACAATGATGTCAAAATTGGCTGGATCTAGTGCTTGTAACAAATTTTTAACCGCCTTTTTCTTCTTTATTTCAATCAATATTGCGGCTAGTTGTGTCATTTTCCTAGATGCAACCAACCGAAATTGTTTATCACGATGGCTTGTTAAATATCTTCTTGCGATTGCACAAATAAGTGGATCTGTTTTGGCGACATAAGATATTTCATCGGCTCTCATGATGGGAAATACCTCTTTCCTGAGTAAGTCATTATCTTTATAAGTAGAAAACAAAGATTGCCCTTCTGATTGCGCATTTATTTTTTTCGATTTCTGATTATTATGAGGACATTTGTTTACATGTCTGTAAAGATATTTTCTTTTGTAAAATCCTTTACAAAACTTACAAGGTAAATATGTCGATATATTTACAACATCTGTTGATGAATTGTCCTCTCCCGGTTGTCGCACAGGTACAATATGATTGTTTAATATAGTACCTTTTAGAAAATTTCCTTGATTCCTAAGTTTGTTGAAAAGAGCCTTTCGTTTTCTGTCACGTACGTTGTAGGCTAATATTTGCTGGACTTCAATTTCTTCTTTATGGTGTCCCAAAACATGCCGAGAAAACTTTAGGACATCTGTGTCGCAAAAACAACAATAATCTTTTTTGTTCCAGGCTCGTTTTGATTTCGTTCCTTTCTTTTTGTTATGTACCTCCTATAAAAATACTTTATAATTTTTGTTATCGTATATGTATCTACATTGACAGAATTTGGAATTGTAGCGAGCACATGGATGAGTATTGTCACCCATTGGAGTTCCTAAATTGTTAATGTTTAAACTAGTAAGTGTGCACGTCTGACGGTTGTAGTAGCTTGTCATAAGCACATATGCAATATTTTCAGAAACTTACGCTACAAACGGTGAATTAGTTCTGATGTATTTCATATGACTGAAGTTTGTGGCCAGGTACCCTTTTCTTGGAATCTCTAAAATTCCAGAAAGTTCAAAATTTACAGGCTCACTAACTGCTTTAAGGAGAAGAATACACAATTATGGTATCAATCGCGATAAAACATCAGGAAGCAGCCGTAGAAAGTATAAAGTTTATTTGTAAAAAACACTAACAAAATTGCTTGCTGAAGTAATATGTATGTATATTTAGTTACTTTCACCTATGACCTACATGTGGTTGACATATGTCATCCATACGCCTCTTAGTGTATAGGTTGTAATCGCGTCTGCTGTAGGGTTGAATTCAGTTTTCCAATATTGTATATAGTCCAGTCATTCTGTACATTTGGAAAAGAAAGTGAACCGGGAAAGCCACATTTTTTATATGTTGTGGGGGGTGCCTAGATAAGCCTAACTTGAGATTTGAGACCAAGATTTCTTATGTGCATTTTCCGTCATCTTGGATGATATATCGCGTGTTTTTTAGAGTGTCACAACTTTGAGTTGGCATCACTGCTATATTTGAGCACCCATTTGACAGCTGATAATTGCTTTTTGTTTAGTTTGATTTGAAATTTCAATATGAATCGACTTACACAGAGCAACGTGCGCAAATTGTTGAAATTTTTAATCAAAATAATGTTCTATTCGTCAAACTCATCGTGCACTTCTTCCATTTTATGGCGTACATAATCGTCCTTCAGAGCGGCTTATTCGAAGAACAATAGATCGTTTCGGACTACATTTACTGTTACTGATAATGTGCATCCCGTGAGACGCCGAACAGTGCGCATTGAAGAAGCTGTAGCCGCTGTACAGGAAAGCATCGAAGATGATTCTAATCAATCAATTCGTCGCCGTTCTCAGCATCTGGGATTATCTCCTTCCACTTTATGGAAGATTTTACGAAAGGATCTTGGCTTAAAAGCTTTTAAGATTCAACTTGTGCGGGAATTAAAGCCAAACGACCATCGTATGCGCCGCCAATTCGGCGAATGGGCTGAAGCACAAAATGATATTGATTTTGAATTTCCATTCAAAATTTTATTTTCCGATGAAGCCCATTTCTGGTTGAATGGGTACGTAAATAAGCAGAATTGTCGCATTTGGAGTGAGGAGAATCCATAAGCTTTTGTCGAAACACCCTTACATCCACAGAAAATTACTGTTTGGTGCGCTTTATGGGCTGGCGGCGTCATTGGCCCATATGTCTTCAAAAACGATGATGGTCAGAATGTTACTGTCAATGGTGAACGGTATAGGAATATGAAATTTTTCCTATACCTCAATTACGTGGCATTAATCTTGCTGATATCTGGTTCCAACAGGACGGAGCCACATGCCACACAGCAGGCGCTGCAATTGATTTACTCAAAGAAACTTTTGATGAAAAAATAATTTCACGTAATGGCCCAATTAATTGGCCACCAAGGTCGTGTGATTTAACCCCATTGGATTATTTTCTTTGGGGTTATGTTATGGCACTTGTCTACGTCGAACAATTGAATACCTGGAAATCAACATTCGAAGAGTTATCGGCGAAATACGGCCGCAAATGCTGCGAAAAGTTGTTGAAAATCGGCGTTCCAGATTGCGCCTTCTACGCGCCAGCCGTGGCAGCCACATGGCAGAAATCATATTTAAACATTAATTTCATAAAATTTTCTTTCCAATAAAGCCCGTTTCATTGATATTAAAAACATATTTCCTTGTTTTATTATGATTTAAACTTGTGACACTCTATAAAAAACACCCGTTACATTTTTTCGATAAGTGTTAAGGAAAAGAGAGAAAACCAGATCGAATCTTCGAATTTCTATTTTGTCCGATATTTCAAGAACTAACAATAATAGGTGAAAAGTTTATAGGACCTAGATTGTAGATCATCGAAAGAGGAACAAAAAACCACCAAACAACAATTCTGTATCTCAACAGAGAACCGAGTTATAGTAAAAACAAAGATATACCCCTTTTTCCAAGATGGCGAAAAATGCATATAGGAAATCTTGGTCTCAAATCTCAAGTTAAGCTTTTCTAAGCACGCCCCACAACATAAAAAATTTGGCTTTCCCGATTCACTTTCTTTTCTTCGCCTTAATTTTGTACAGAATGACTGGACTAATAGGTAAATTAAACAAGTGTAGAATACCTGTATTACCAAATTTTGATCAATGTGAATAGACTTATTACTAGGAAAAACTTCTTGGAAATGTTGCTTGTTCATATTTTGTTCATTATTTTGTCTACCTATGCCTTGTTTATTAATATTTTGCTGTATAGCACTCGATTTGGAAATATCATCATCACAAAATCGTTTCTTTTTGGTCAGGTTACACTCAATTTGAGATACCTTGCGGATTTCAATCGATGAATTGCTATAACTACTCGAAGTAGTTTCGTCTGTAGAACTGGGGACATACTCATCTTCACTAGAAACAAAAGATCCAGATGAACCTATAATTTGCTGTGAAGTAATGACAGAGGATGAAAGAGCAGCAGATGTTGTTTGTTTATCCTCATCAGATTCGTTGAATAATTTTGTTTTTACTGAAAGTCTAGTCCTATAACTGTATGACTTTTGTGTCGAAGAAACTTGTGGAGATTGTAACAGTTCAGAAACAGGAGAACACCAAGAAGAATATTGTTGCTTTAAGGATTTTTGTTGTTCTGTAGATTCTCCCTGCTTCGAGCATTCTTTTTGTCCTGCGATTTTATGGCGATCTGAAACGTTATTAAATGAGACATAAAAAGAACTTGAGACTACCGCTAATTCTAATATTTTCATGAGAAATTCGTCGTAATTCACAGGAGGAGGTCATAAGTGTCCTCACTTATGACCTCCTCCTTAGTAAAATGTTAGTTTAAGGAGACTTTGCAAATCCTTATGATTTTTAGTATTATTTATTATTATTATTATTATTTAGTTTATAACTTACGAACGGTGTGATAGATAGATAATATAACAAACATTCAACAACTAAAGTGAACTAAGAATAAACTGTTTAAAATTCTAGTATTTGTTTCTAAGGAGAAAAATTGAAAATATTTTGACCTTACACCAAAATTGCGCATATAGAATTACATAAAAGAACTGCTGACATTGTAAATATGTCAACTGTTTTCTCATCTAGGTTGATGATATAAAATTCGTTTCATTACTATAACTTCAGTTATGAGATTTATTTTTAGTTACAGTATATTATTATTTGAAGGAACATAAAAAACTATTTATGGAAAAATATTAAGATCTATTTATATAGATAGCGCAAAGTTTAGCCTCGGAGGATTTTGCGGATACAAAAATTCTTAAGATTTAGTTAAAGTTCTAGAGGAAGTAAGTGCACATTACGAAATATTTTAGGTTATTCAAAATAGTTTAATATAAGATTACATTATATTAAAAGGAACATTCCATTTTATTCCAATTTTACGTTTAATTTGAACAGTTAACTTCAATTATTATTAGCATTAGAAACAATTGTAAGCCGAATTCCGAATTTGTAAGTACAATTAACTGGAATGATTTAAAACATAATTTTTATAGAGAAATAAATACATATGTATATGCTAAACAAATGACATTGGAATTTCAATAATGAAAAATACAATTTATTAAAAGTCACTCTACCAATAGGTAGCTTTTGTTATGAGAATTTAAGAACTATTTATTTGGCAGAAGACTCTGGATGAAGAGATAAGTTAGGTTGGTTACAAGTTTTATGCACAACTCTGTACTAATTTTAATAACATTATCAAAAGTCCGTACAGTTAAACGCTAGCATTATATGATAGTATAAACAAGTTCAATTATTTAAAAACTAGGAAGTAATTATAATTTAGTAAGTAATTAAAAACTAATGAACTGTTAAGTACTCTAATTTGATTAAAAAGTGTCTTTTCTGATTATTCAAACTTCTAATTCATATTTCTTTTAAAACATTGACAACATCAGAGGCAATTTGTTCAGTAAATGCAACATTGTAATGTCAGAAACACAAATTAACGAAGTATTTTGTACTCACTTGTTAATAGAATGTTTATATCCTTGGCATCTAAACCCTTAGTAGTTTCGTACTTTGGGACTTGTAATTGTTCCATGGTAATTTTGTCTTTCGTGCTTAGAGCCTTCATTAAAATTTTAGTTTTTCGATCCGTACTTGAAACAATTAAATTGTTCGTACATTTTAAACTGACTAATTAATATTAAGTATAAACCTTACCTTAAGTTTAATTCGAAAGCACGGGTTCCGATATAGAAAACTGCTTATGTCGCACATCACACACTACAACCAAACATATGATTTCTTTAAGATTTCAACTGATTTCAACTGATTTCAACATTCGAACGTATCACGAACGCATAACATATTTGACTGTGGATAATTCGAATATGTTCATTTCATGCCGATTGTGCACGAATTAAAATTTGGCAACGTTTAGTGGTCCTTGCTTTATACGT
Source organism: Chrysina gloriosa (assembly GCA_038088585.1). NCBI lineage: Eukaryota > Metazoa > Arthropoda > Insecta > Coleoptera > Scarabaeidae > Chrysina > Chrysina gloriosa. Next base: position 37,957,070 of record CM076090.1, on the reverse strand, counting down.
CCTATGCTTATATACACGTTAAACGGATCTCACTTCGATAGAATAACGTATAAAATATACGAACCTCACTTTTATAGTACGAAAATGCGGTCCTCACTTTGTTCCAGTATACTGATAAAAATCAAATCTAAAATCTTTAATATTTTAGGAGTATATTTGTCATCCTTATTTCGCCTTGCATTAAATAAGGAGAAATAAATATATGGCAAGTGTCTACGACCACTCCTTTTGGTGGTCCTCACAGCGTAGGTTGCATGGTGTGTCCTCACTTTGATAGTTGGTGGTATATATATGTATATACCTGATGAAGCGTACTATTAGATGCGAAATATCGTTATAAAAATAAATTTGAACATACTACTACTGAATGATTGCTGAACTTCCCAATAACCTCCGTTTCACCTTTGTTCTCAACGGCGAAGGCTCCTGGTGTGCATATGGTCTGCATATACATAAGTATATATACCTATATAATTATAAAAATATTTCTAACTCTACCAGCTAAAGCAAGCCGGTAGGATATCAAAGGCATATATGTATGTTAGTTTATTCCCCTATTTTTAAATAAAACATACACAAACGGAAGACACAGCTATTTATTCCTTTTCTACACCTTGACATATATTACCCGTCATTATTTCCCAGGCGTCTCTGTTTTAATAACAAACGTCTGAATTGCACACTTCACATCCCACGTCATTACAAGAAGCTCACACGGCCAATTCTGACCTAAAATTCGTTCTCGAATTTTGAAATTTTATTTTTTATTTTTTATTTTTATTTCTATTTAATCTCATGTTGCAAAGAGTACGTCGTTTCATTTTTCAGCAACCAATCAAACAAACTATCATTGCAAAGAGCACGTCATTTCAACGCCCAAAGATTCGTAACTTTGGCGCAAAGAGCACGTCTTTCAACAATCTCTCCTTCTTTTTTTTTTTTTTTTCTTTTGTTATAAGTGGGTGAACCATATACAATTCGGCGTCCTTTTGTTACATTCTTACCAATTAAAGCTCACATGGGCATCCTATGACGACTGAAAATAGGAACAACATAATCTAGCAAACATTTCGCTAATTCTCTAAATGTGTTACGCAAAATACCTATAGTGGCTAATGGTTCACAGCAAATAAACAATATATAACAACGGCAGTAAAAGAACAAAACATATAATTATTACTATTAAGTTGCGTTTTCTTCAAATTCACCTGGCCATATCCGCATCATGTCCTTAGCAACAATTCTTTTGCGGTTAGTAGCTAAATTTCTAATCTCTACGCGGTCATTAGGTAACAACTGTAAAATTTCGAAAGGACCTTCATATCTTGGATCTAATTTGGACAAATGTGAATTTCCAGATGGATGAAAAACTATATCGCCTATTTCAAAAATTTTGGTCATTCTTCGCTTTTTATCGAATCGATTTTTCGATTCAGAACCGAAACGTAATGAGCGCTCGTAAGCAATTTTTCGATCCTCACTCAGATTTCGATCAGTATTTGTTATTGATTTTATACTTTCTGTTAATGTTTGAATGTCCACCGAATCTATGGTTTGCCTTGTTAACAGATAAAGTGGGGAGAAACCGGTGGTTTCTTGTTTGGTCATATTAAGGGTTGATTGCAACTTTGGAAGAACACTCGCCGATTCTGACTTTTGTCATTTACTTCTACTCTTAGTAAATCTAAAACTGTTGAGACATATCTCTCCACTTGACCATTTCCACGCGGAGCACTTTTTGGCAGTAAGATGTTGAGTAATATGTAATCTTGAAAGTAACTGCTTTACTGGTTGATCAGTAGAATTAGTTCCTCTATCACATATTAATCTTTTAGTAGTTCCAAATATATTTAAATAAATTTCTAGTTTTTCACATGTTTCAGGATCAGAAAGAGTTTTTAAAGGAAATAAGAATAAATATTTGGTGAAGGCGTCTATTAAGAGAAGGATATGTTTGTAATCCTCTGATGACGTAGGGAATGGCCCCACACAGTGGCAATGCACAGTATGAAAAGGGATTGGAATTTTATCGATAGGATGTAAGAGTCCCCTGTTTGGGTCCGATATGTTTTTTATTTGCCATACACTTTAGGCAATGATCACAATATTTCTTTACGAATCGCCCCATTCGAGGGAACCAAAAGTAATGGTTTATCTTTGCAAAAGTTTTGTCCGGCCCAACGTGCAACTGTTCATCATGGAAAATTTTTAACAAACCGAGTCTACTTCCCTTTGGTACAAAGGCCCTGTAGATTGGGAGATTTCGATCAGGATTAATTTTTCTAAATAAAATGTCATTTTGACAAAAGTAGTCGTGGGTTAATTCCCCATTAAGTAATTTTGACTTAATATCACAGGTTTCGGGGTCGCGCTCTTGATTTATTTTAAGCCAATTATCGGTTGTAAGAACGTTCACGTGAGCTCTGCGGTCGAGTTGTTCAGGATATTGTGGTGGATTCCTACTGAAGTAATCCACGTGTGGAATGTATTTTCCTTCGCGATATTCGATGCTGAAGTTATAACTTTGTAGGTAAAGCCACCATATTGCAATCCTAGGCAATAAATCATTTTTCTTTTGAGTTAATTTTAACGAATTGCAATCGGTGATAAGTTTAAAATTTATTCCTAGTAAATATACGCGGTAGTGCTTTACTGCATAATAAACAGCTAGGGTTTCTAGTTCATAAGAATGGTATTTACTTTCTTGTTTAGTAGCTCGTTTCGAAAAATAAGAAATAACTCTCAGTGTATTATCCCATTTTTGAAATAGAATAGCCCCGAACCCCAAGGAACTTGCGTCCGTATGAAGCTCAGTTTATAGGGTTGCGTCGAAAATTGATAAAAGGGGTTGTTGGCTTAGAAACGCGACTACATAATTCTTGGCAATTTCTTGTTCAGTTCCCCATACGAAATCTAGTCTTTTCTTGGTTAAATTTGTTATACAAGCTGTGCGCGTAGAAAATTCAGGTACATATTTGCGAAAGTAACTCGCTAACCCCATAAACTGACGGACTTGTTTTATGTTTCTGGGATTGGGTGCATTTAATAAGGCTTCCAATTTCCCTTTATCCGGCCTTATACCATCTTGAGAAATTTCGTGTCCAAGATAAAGAATTTGACGTTCAAGAAATTTACATTTCTTTATGTTCAAAGTAAAACCTGCAGAAGTAAGTGAACCCAGTACTCGGTCAAGTTTCTCTAAACCTTCTTGAATGGTTTTAGATGGGATAATTATATCGTCCAGATACACCAAGGCGTTGGTGTCCTTTAAATTATCCAAAGCTTTGCAAATAGCTCGTTGAAATACTGCAGGAGAATTTGACAGACCAAAGGGCGAACGTAAATATTCAAAATGCCCATCCGGCGTCACAAATGCGGTTTTTCGATCGAATTTTTAGCTACTGGAATTTGGTGAAACCCAGCTGCCATATCAAGGGTCGTAAAATATTTGTGCCCACCCAGCTGATCAATTTGATCATCTATACGCGGTAACGGAAACCTATCTTTGATGGTTATTTCATTAAGAGCACGGTAATCCACGCATAAGCGACAACTCCCATCCTTTTTATGTACCAAGATAACTGGACTAGCAAAAGGCGACGTGCTTTCGCGTATGATATTATTTTGCATTAGGTCTTTGATAATGTCTTTAACTTTTTCTCGTTCAAACAATGACATGAGGTACGGGTTACAATGAATTATCTTATCACTCTTCAATCTTATATTCATTTCACCGGTTGTAATTGCCCTCACAGAATTACCACTGCTGATAAAGTCACTGTAGTTAGACATTAGTTTTAACAAGCAATCTAAATCGTCCCCTTCTAAAGCTGTTCTAATTTGCTCAGGGCAAATGGTTACGCTTTGAATCTGATGTTCAGGCTTTAATTGTTTTGAGTCTTCGAGGTAAATTCTGGTCCCCCGCGAATCAGTACACATTTTAAGTCCTTTGTGATTGAGTAAATCTCTACCCAGAATAGCGTCCGGTTTCATAACAGAGCTTTCAACAACATAAAAATTTATTTCGAACGCCGTGCCGTCCTGCTCAAGCAGCAAAACAGCTCTTTGACTGGTTGGTATTAGGCTACCACCTATGCCCTTCAGCATGATGAAAGCTGGTTCAAAGCGGCAGCGTAGTTTATGAACGACCTTTTCAGAGATCAAACTACATTCGGCTCCCGTATCAATCAAACAATTAACAGATAAATTTTGTATTTTAAAATTAGTGCAGAAATCATTATCCAGGTCTAAGCAAAAATGATTTATTTTTGAAATTTTTGACGAATTTCCATTTTTGTTATTCTTAAAGAAACATTTTTCAGAACAATGCCCAAATTTTTTACAGATGTCGCAATTTTTTTTTTGATTTTAGGCAGATTCGAATTGCTCGAATTATTATTGTTGTAGTTTGTTAACCTCCGCGATTTCCAACAGTTGCGGCTGATATGCCCAGGTCTTTCGCAATTGTAACACACCTGTTCCTCATTGTTATTTTTAAATGGATCTGGTCGCTTAAAACCCTTTCCTTGACTGTTTTGTTTGTTAATTTGATAATTACTGAGTAAGTTAAGTAATGCTGAAATAGAATTCACGTTGCTATTAAAAGCCGCTGTTTTGACATGGGCATCTGATATATCACCAGTAATCAGCTCGATTATTTGGCTATCGCTTAAATTAAAATTTAAACACTTCAATAGCGATATTTTCTTTCTTGCGTACTCACAATAACTCGTGGCTTGGCTGCTACTGTACTGGGTTGCCTTACGTAATCGCTCGCTAAGATTCTTCTTTGCAGGATATAATTGACATAGTTCAGCTCGAAAACTAGCCCAATTCTTGTCTGCTGGGTGCCAGTTGTTGTACCATTCCTTTGCATCAGCCTCCAAGACACTCGAAGCTCTGCAAACCTGTTCAAAATCGGTCCACGCAAAAGTGCTAGCCAAAGCTTCCACGTCGTTACATCATCCGGCGGCCCCCACATCACTTTTTGAGGGATCGAAGGCGGTAACGTTCACTGATACGGAGGGCAGAACTTGTCTCTCAGCTACAGCTTGTTGGGGACGCTGCTGCATTTCACGGAGAACAGCCGTTAACACATTGGTTAATTCTTCCATTTTTACTAAAGTACACGAAGCACACGGGTAGCGATTTTCAGGCACTCCCAATCTCACAATCCTTGTGGTACTTTTAGCGGACCGAATCCCACTTCTGATGTTAGTTTATTCCCCTATTTTTAAATAAAACATACACAAACGGAAGACACAGCTATTTATTCCTTTTTACACCTTGACATATATCACCCGTCATTATTTCCCAGGCGTTTTAATAACAAACGTCTGAATTGTACACTTCACATCCCACTTCATTACAAGAAGCTCACATGTATGTATGTATGTATATTGTAGTATGGTAATACTCCATTAGTAAAATTACCAATAAAAAGAAGTAAATTTTATAGAAACCATTCTTAAGAAATAGAAAAGCGTTGTAAACATATACCGCACACATACACTTGAAACATTTCAAAATCTAGAATTCCAAATTGCTATAACGACGTACCAAAAATAAAAAAATGAAGTTTGTTGAAAAACGATGGTATGGGATGGTCGACGAAAAAGTCAGATAAAAAGTTATATAAAATACCAGGGTTGAAAAGAAACAGACCACATCAAAAAGAAGTTGTTTACAAACGAAGAACAGACCAAAGAAAAAAGAATTACAATAAAAGGAGAAGACCAAAGAAAAGAAGTGAAGAAAGAATTCAAGAGGGAGGGAGAAGTTAAGAATTAGAAAACAAATTACACTGATACACACTAGGTAATATATTTTGATTATATTGTTCATTATTTTGTTAATATAATATTAAAATTTTATAAATAATTATTTGTAATAATTTTTGCTTTCTATAAAATTTTAACTAAATTCTCATTACAATTTGGCTTCCAAAGTGTGGGGCGACCCTGAACGTAGTACAAATTTGGGGCACAAAACGTGGGACGAACCTAAATTCATTCATTTCATTTGCGAACCTAAAGTTAGTTTTTAAATTGATTTAATTTCATTTCATTGTATCATACACAAATTTAGAATTTTAAAATGTCAAACAAACGTCAAGATGACACAGAGAAAGGTGAAATAGAAAGGGTGTCAGAAAAACTAATGTCTTCGTTAAATAAGTTATCATGCGCTATTAATGGTCAAAATATACAAGTAGAAAGTACAAGTAAATCTAAGGAAATAAATGTAAGGTTAGAAAATATCGAGATTACATATGAAAATGAAAATAGAAGTATAAACGAATGTACAAAGAGAAATATATCTGAATTAAAAGAATTGGTAACTGTTGACACTGGTTTATCTGAAAATAGGGCATTAAAGGAAGAGAATTCGTTGCAATTAACACATTTGAAAGGTGTCAATGGATCGAACTTTAAGTTATGTCAGAATTTAAATGAATCTACTAGTTTAAATATAGCTTTGTTTGAACAAGTTAATCAACGTAATGACAGGTTATTGCAAAAGACGCGTACCAGAAGGAAAGGGAACTTGAAACCGAATCAACAATTCAACATCAAACTAAATTAATTGATTTTCCTCAAATAAAACTCCAAATGGAAGAAAAAAGATAAAAACTATAACAGATAAAATATTTGGGAATTCGGAAAAGGAGAATCACCCACCCTTATATGTTGTGCTTAACTATAAAGATTTAGAGTACCAATTGAATAAAGAAAGGGAACTTAGAAAGAGCTTAAGACAAGAGATAGTAAATTTGAAATCGCAATTCTGTTCAGATAATTTGGAAAGAACTAATACCACAGGAAATATCAAGGATCACATGAGGGTGTTAGAACAAATCAAACAATCTCCTGAGAAGAACGATTTATTTCGGCAGAGTTTCATTCAAAGAATATATTGACCAAAGAAAAGAAGTGAAGAAAGAATTCAAGAGGGAGGGAGAAGTTAAGAATTAGAAAACAAATTACACTGATACACACTAGGTAATATATTTTGATTATATTGTTCATTATTTTGTTAATACAATACTAAAATTTTATAAATAATTATTTGTAATAATTTTTGCTTTCTATAAAATTTACTACAATATAATACTACAATATGCCTTTGGTTTAGCGCTTTTCTATACTTGCGTAACATAACGACCTATCTCCTTTAACAAGCCGCATTTATCCATACGGGCGAAATATTTCTTCTAAACAAACCTCGTATTCATACAGATTACGACGAATCGTTCAAGTTTAGTTTGGTCCCATTGTACATATGTGCATATTTGAAGGAACAGAATTGCATCAAAATATAATTATAAGCGTATAATATAAAAGTGAAACAAAATATATGAGTGAAACAGTTATGTCATAATATACCGTGTTATACTCTTGGTCAGAGCGGGTGTAATTTGGACAAGTGTAATGTCATAATGATGTAGTGTTGACCCTACTAACTGAACTAAACTTCAATATTCCATTTTTCATTTATATAGTTGCCGTCATGATGTTATGTAAATAAACCTGATTTTTACGTTACATGTGCATAGACTGTACCGCAAGAAAATGGCTACGACAAACTGTACACATTGTTGAAAAAGTTTATTTTGCTTATTTCGGTATTAAGTTAGGCGACCAGGACAAATCGGTCACTCTACATGAGATGTAGATGTTTAAGAGTTTCGTCACTAATAAAAAATGTTTTGCCCATTGGATTTAGAGTAGTTTGTAGAGGACCACAAAATCATAGTGATGTCGTCTAATTTTATTCCTGTAATGTATGAGAATATAATTCGGAACGTAAAAAGGATATTTAATATTCATTTTGGTCGTTATGGGTGTCGCATTAGCTGTGTAGTTTTCCGCAAGGGTTGTCAGTAACTCATGGTCCGTTTCGAAATATTCTTGTTTAGAGATTGTAAAATTACTTATGTTTGGGCAGATTTTTTAAATATTTAAATTAATTAATTATATTAACATACTCTGTTAGAAAAATAAATAAGCGGAAAATTGCTACCAATTTGTTTCCTGGCAATGGTGAAGTCGGAGTTGAAATTTATCCACAACATTTTCTGTCGTTTCTTGATCGGTATTTCTGCACTGTAATCTTACTCTTTCTCTCAGTTCCCGGAATCAAATTGGGTGAGATCAGGAGGTTTAGCCGGCCATTCGATTGTACTACGTTTTCCTATCCATCTATTAGGAAAGACTTTATGTAAATATTTTCACGAAGTGATCAGTGGGGTGGTGCTCAATCCTGTTGATATCAGATATTAAAACTAGGTCGAAACAATATCGCTGAGTAGGTATTATTCAAATCAAATGTAAGGAAATTCAAATACATCTCTCAATTTAAAGAAATATTGGAAAAATAAGGACTCAAAAAATGACCCCCAGTATTTACAGTTTTCCCTGCGCACTTCTTCATTTAAACAAAACATAGCTTCATCACTAAAGGTCAGGTAGTAAAGAAAATCTGGTTGAATAGTGAGCTTGCCATTTATTACTTCACAAAATTCAAGTCGACGATCACAATCATCTTCGTTTAGTTTAAAAACTTGCCTCACCCTGTACGGATGTTATTTTGCTTTTTTCAAAACATTAAAAACAATTTGATGGCATCGTTGTGGTTTGTTGATATTCCTCTTGTTGATTTGTTGGGATTATTCTCAATTGCTAATAAAAGATCAAATCTCTTACCACAATCCACAATATGTCATATTTACAAGTTCATACAGGTTCATACATGTGACATAGTGATAGATACGTGCATTTTTATCGTTCCCATAATTCACTAAATTTCTACTTGCAATTTTCATAGTTAATTATTGTGTTTTGGATCGACGTGTAGTGTATAATTGGCTCTTTCTATTTGTGTCATTTTTGTGAAGATTTATCTGCAGCAGAAGCTATTATTTACAGTGAGTAATCTCCTATATTCGTGTCTCCTGCGTTTTTTCCGGGAGTTTCTTGTTCTTTTTACTTGGCGGGCAATTTTATTTCGTGTATTTCTTTTTTTTTCTTTTTTTCTTTTTTTTTTGTTATCAACCGGATTAATTTAAATAATAAGTATTCATATTTAATTGTTATTTCTGGTGTTCCTCTTTCTCCTGTGTACTCTGTAGCTGAAGCCTAACCGTTGCCTATTTTTTCCTTTGTGTGTCTTGCTCGTAAATCGCTGCGACGGGCACCGCTAGCGAGAAGAATTTGTGTCCTTTGATTATTATTTTCCTTATATACTTAACTTTTGGGATTCTTAATTTATAATGTTTGTTAAATGTAAATGCTGTAGTAAGGATTTCCAAGAAAGCGACACCGTTGGTTGTTTTGTATGCAGGACTGTGTTCAGCTTGGCTTGTGCCGGTCTATCAGATAAGGATTCGAGAGTTTTAAGATCGAAGAATAATATTAAGTGGACTTGTTCCACATGGTGTTCAGTTGATATTGTTGGACAGATTCAGAATCTCACCAATGTCATCGATTCCTTGCAGAAGGAGTTATCGCGTATCGCGAGTTTGGTTGGTGATGCATCTGTGGGAGCCAAAAAGCAATACGGAATTGATGATGTTGTAAACGAGGTTGAAGACCGGAGGCGGCGTGAGAAGAATATTGTAATTTATAACTTGGATGAGAGCGAGATTCCTGATGTTGATTCGATGAAACTTCGTGATTTGCTGAAGTTCCTGGAGTTGGATGATGACATTGGATTGAGTGGTTCGAGGGCTTTCAGACTTGGATCTGTGAGAGCTGACAAGGGCATCAGACCTTTGAAGGTAGTGTTGGGCTCGACTGATGCTGTTACATCTGTATTACGTAACAGTAGCCGCTTAAAGGACTACCCCGTTAGAAAGAATATTTTTATATCCAGGGATCTGTCGCCTATGCAGGTGGAAATTAAGAAGAAAACCTTGGCTGAGTTCCGAGTTCGAGTGTGCGGGTGAAGATGTTAAGCTGCGGTATATTGGTGGTTTGCCTAGAATGGTAATTCAAAAACGCTGCAAGATCCAACAGCAGTCTACGCCAATCTTGAATTTGTATTATCAGAATGTTCGGGGATTGAATACGAAGACATTTTTATTTTTTAATGCTCTCGTCGCTAACAGTGATTATGATATACTTATTTTAACGGAAACGTGGGCTAATGATAATTTAGTTAATTCAGAATTATTTACTGAAGACTATGTAGGATTTAGATCTGATAGGGAGGGTGGTCGTGGTGGTGGTGTCCTAATCGCTATAGCATCTGCATTTTTGTGTCGTGTGGTTGATATTTATCCTGATGTGGACTTGTTCCAATATAATATAGATGTGCTTTGCATTTCATTGATTATCAACAATAAGCCTATAAATATTATTACTAGTTACATACCTCCAGCTACTCCAGCTTTTATGTACGATCATCTATTTCATAGACTTGAGCTGTTGGATTTGTTTGCGCATGATTTTGTGTTTGCGGGTGACTTTAATGTCCGTGATTTGGAGGACGTTACTTGTGGTAAACCTTATGGCGTTCGTGCGTTTTTAGTATCTAATGATGCTAGTCAGATTAATAGCTGTAAAAATCAAAATGACAGACTCCTGGATTTGATTTTTTGCTTGAGGAATGCCGTGTGCAATTGTGATAAAGCCGATTTTGCATTGGTACCAGAGGACCACCATTCTGCGCTTGCTTTCGATTTTACCTACAGCGGATTTATTTATAGTAGGTTTGAGTTCTCTAATATTATGAGATTAAATTAAATTCGCAAAAATTTTTGAGATGATTGCCAAACCAATCTATAGCTATGTCGTTAATCGACTTTCTATTAATCAGCATGGTTTTGTGAAGGGTAGATCAACTGCGACTAACTTGTGCTCCTTTATGCAGTTTGTGTCCGGTGCCTTGGATGAACGCGGACAGGTTGACACAATTTATACTGATTTTTCAAAGGCATTTGATGCAGTGCAACATGTTAAAATTCTACGGAAGTTAAATGCTTTTGGTATCTCCAACAATCTGATACGTTTGCTTAAATCCTATTTGTCCGCACGTTCAAATTATGTTGAATATCATGGTTTTACATCCTATCCATATTTGTCTCGGTCGGGCGTTCCTCAGAGATCAGTGTTGGGCCCGTTGCTTTTCCTTATTTTTGTAAATGGCATCACATACTGTATATCATCGCACTGCTTATTATATGCTGATGATCTGAAGATTTTTGGTCGTATTGAAAATATTAGCGATTGTGGAATCTTACAGAACGATTTAACCAACCTTGAACGCTGGAGTCTTGAAAATGAACTCCCATTTAATATAAGTAAATGTAAAGTGATGAGTTTTACGAGGAAACAACATGTTATCATGTCTTCATATTATATCTGTGATTCACCTTTGGATAGATGTGAGTCTTTCACTGATTTGGGTGTATCATTTGATGAGAAGCTAACATTTAATTTACATGTTGAAAATATCTGCACACAATCGCTAAGAATGCTTGGGTTCCTTACAAGAAATACCAAATATCTCAGCAATGAAGCACTTATTAGCTTTTATAATGCATTTATTAGAACAAAGCTCGAATATTGCTCTATAGTGCGGAGTCCATGCTATGTGAAGTATGCGGACATGATTGAGAGGGTGCAAAGAAAATTTTTGGAGATTCTCTATTATCGTACTAGTCACTCATTTCTGCCACATAACTATCCCTATGATCAGTTGTTATCTCAGTTTAATTATATTTCCTTGGAATATCAGAGATTGTGTTTGTATATAAATTGATTAACAACTTTCTTTATGCTCCTGACTTGTTGCAGCAATTTAGTTTTCATGTTCCTAGGCTGTGTGCTAGGCATGCATGTCTTTTTATGTATCAACTACCGCTACCACTCACCACTCGCGCTCACCAGTCTTGTATGTGTGTAAATGTTAATAGATTTTGCGATGAAATTGATTTGTTTAACATTTCACTAAGAAATCTTAGATTATTGTTAAGTACTAAACTTAGTGTTGCATAATTGATCCATTTATTTTTGTTTTGTATATTTGAGTATTGATGGAACGATTGAGGTTATTTTTATCTTATTTTATTATTATTATTATTATTTTTGGTTTTCTATTACTATGATTAAATTTGTTTTTATTGTAAAAATTATCCTGTAATTAGCAGCTGTTGCTGCTGTTGGATAATAAATTATTATTATTATTATTATTATTATTATTATTATTATTATTATTATTATTATTATATAACCCCTCAGTGGCTGAGTGGTAAAACTCGCGCTTCACAGTGCGAAGGGCCGGCGTTCGAGACCCGGTAGCGGCAGAGCGTAGCAGTTTAAAATCCTGAAAAATGGATCTGGACCTCTAATAAGCTGCGAAAATGAAGGAAATGCCACTGGGTGGGCCAGGAGCGGTACGGTATATGCGTCTACATATACGGCTCGGTGGCTCCGAACCCCTACACCGAAAGGTAGAAAGGGTAAAAGATTAAGAAGAAGAAGATTATTATTATTATTATTATTATTTACGTTGAACGTCACAGACGTTACCATATTCTTCAAAGTTTTGAGCAATTTAAATTATATTATATACTAGCTTTTGCCCGCGGCTTTGTTCGCGCGGGAAACCTGCCTAAGGAAATACCTAACGGTTAAAACTATTAAGTTTTGGCTTTATACTTAAAGTACCTCTTTATATACTACATTACAGGTTCTGCCTTCAGGTGCTAACACTACCAGGTTGCTAGATGAGCTCACTCTCGAGCAGGCCACGTAAAACTGGCCGCGCAGCCGGTAAATATAATGGCGTCTATCACGTTTTTATGCAAGGCTTTCACACGCAACCGGGTCCCATTGCACAACTTAGGCGGATTGAGATTTCTCAGTAGCATCACCGGCGCTCCTACTTTGAGGATAAGTGTGTAAGACGGTAGACCAGATGGGTTGAGTGTATTTAGGAACTCTACAGGATAATGTACAGCATCATCCATATGCACTACAGTGTCCACAGATTTGTGCTCGTATTCTGCATCTTCAAACGACTTCAACAAAATATCATTAATGGCGAAAGCCTGGTCGTTTTTAGGTGTGAGAATTGCACGTTCGCAAAGTTGTGTACATCGGGATATATTCGTGTTATTAGGTCGTCAATGGTCGACACAACAAAGGCACGATCTGATGGAATTGTCATCTTGCCTTCGGTTTCCGGATATTCTCCGTTTCCTATTTTAAGGAGGAGATCGGCGAATTGTCGAGTGCAAATATCGGCCTTCAAGTACACTCGCAGGTTTTTCGTAAGGTGGAGTTTTTCGACAAAGGGCCAAAGATTTGAAGCCTTAATGCAAGCCTTAACTTCGTCAGCTCAAGTTTCTTTCGGCACTATCGGCAGAGTCTGACGGAAGTCTCCAGCTAACAACACGGTGACCCCACCCATCATGCCATTGTTCCCTCTGATATCTTTTAGAGTTCTGTTTAGTGCTTCGAAACACCGCTTATTTGCGATGGTGGTTTCGTCCCAAACTATAAGTTTACAATGAAGGCAGCATGACCTATCTTGCCTCCCTCTAACAGTGTTGCCGCAATTGCTGACGATGCAACGGCTAAGGCGATGCCAGGATTACTCCTCCCTTTTGCTAATAGCAAATTGATAAGGAAGGTTTTTCCAGTTCCACCAGGAGCATCCAAAAAAATATTGTCCCGATTTCTTTTTCGATATTGCCCAGGATCTGCTGATATATGTAATTTTGTTCATTCGTCCTTAACTCTTCATTATATGACACCACTTCTCTCAGAGCATTAAGGTCATAATTGGTCCCCGTCAGATATTCTCGAATATCGAAACTTGCTACAGTCTCTTTTTGGGCCAGGCAATCCGTATTGCCCCAAGTCATGTCCTGTTTGCGCTAACACTGCATTCTCCATCAATATTAAGCATCTGTATAGTATACTTCGTCCATGAGCCGTTGCGCACTATCTTGCAATTCTCTCTCTAGGTGTCGTTTAATATCTTCCGAGAGACTGTCTTTGAATTTGTCCCAAAGGCGTACAGGATGAGAGAGTTGACAGAAAATTAACATTACCGTAAATAACTCACGTAGCTTTAAAGGAGAATCACACAACGCAGCTTCTTCTAAAGTAGCGTCCCAATGCCTGTCGTCCTCGAGTAATCCTAGGGCCCTACATGCAGATTGAAGTGTCGGACGTAGGACACCGTTCACAGTCTTCAAGTCTTCAAAAGGTGTCGGTCCTCTAACCTCATGGAGTAACAGACGTAGATGGTAACATTCCATATTGTTAGGATGAATGGTATAGACTCTACCCAGGTGCTTTTTTCACTCCGAGCCAGCCCTCTACAAGTTTCCTTCGTTTCCTTCTAGAAAATATTTTGTTGCTCCACACCAAATAAGAAGAGACTTCATGGTAAAGTAGTGTCTTAGCAAAATTATCCGTTTTGCAGATCTCGAAAAAACGCAGCAGTGTTGTTTGAGGTGGAGTGTTAATTTTCTCTAACAGGTTATTAGAGGTGAAGTATACTCGCTGGCCGTTTTCAAGGTGAGCAGCGAGATGTAAGACAAGGGGAACCTTTCATGAATGGGAAAGCCTATGATTCCCCAAACTGCTTCGGAACTGCTTATGTACCGGCCGCTTTCATAGATTTTGACTTCACCGTTCTCATTCTCTATAGTAAAGGCTACTTGATCACTACCCTTGTTCACGTACTTACAAATATACTTGATAGACTTAACAGAACTGCGTAACTCCACGTTAATATGAGCATTGAAAGTGCGTAACAGGACTGGATTGTAAGGGACCACCCAGCGTTTGTCTAACTCAACTCCATTCTTTTTTATCGTGTAGCCGCCGTCAACTGGAGACCTCCTCCTGTATTGCGGATATCCATCGTCGCGGATACCTTTTACTGCAGCTACCATCCTTTGTGCAGGGCGATTTGTGGTTTAAGCTACCGCAAGGACCGTGTATCATGTTGGCCTTCACAATATCGTAAAGGAGAGAGTCTTACTCAGGATCGGCTATTTCAGCTCTAATAACATCGTCAATTTTGTCTGGGGTGATACGCTGCTCTACCCATAGTAAGTTGTGAATATGGGGAACACCTCATTTTTGACATTCCACTGAGTATATATAGCAACGCACCAGCCCAAACAGATCGCCTTTGGTTAGAAGAGCCATCATCTTTTTTACCTTAAGGTGGAATACCCTGGCTGAAATGTCGTGGCGGTCATGTGACTTTTGACCTGGTAAAAGCATATTTGTGATGTCTTTCCATCGGGGGTTACACGTAAATGTGATAAAAAGGTTCGGACGGCCGTATTGACGCACGTACGTCATGGCGTGTTGTGTACGCTCGTGCATGTAACGTGGTCCACCTGTAAACGATGACCGGAGCACCATTCTTTGACCCAACTGCTCACCATCAGCATCCTGCCTCCCTATGGCATCCCGCAGGTGTAGGTAACTATCAGCCCTTAGCTGCGCTTGGTTGTTGTTGATGTAGTTCAACCGTTCTATCTCTATTTTGGCGTACATGTCAACTAAAAACTGACTAAAAAGGGAACGAAAATACACCAAGTGATTATCTTTTCCTTGTCTGATCATTATACTGTAAGAATAGAAACTTGCAGCGGATACTGTCTTTTTAAGTATTTGATCAGTCACAGTATTACGTTGAGGTGACGAAATGGCCACCACGGCAAAATAAAAGCGGATACTGCAGGGCCTCATATGAACGGTGTATCTCACTAATGCGGTGCAATGAGTTATCGCGACTGTCGAGGATAATGTCTCGTTTCTCAAATTGCTGATCCACCATTACTAAGGCCACCTCGTTTGATATAGGTGCATTGAAAGGACCCCTGTGGTTGTTTGGTGGCTTCTTGGCATTGATAAGTACTTTGAATGGTTCAGACATTACAGGCACCTTGTCCAGGGCGATCGTCAAGTCTCTTACAGCAGCATTAAAGGTATGTAGCATTCCTTGTAATTGTCTGACTAAGCCAGGTTTTACACAGGGATGGTTATCACACCTCAATTGTACTTCTCTACCGTCTTCACCAACAAAATATATTTACAAGAATTGTGGTTACTTTTGAGGTTCTGGCAACAAACTCCCAACCAAGTGGTATATTTGGCCCTGAACGCTAAAAGTATACATGAAACCGTCCTCTATTATTTCTTTGGCACCGAATTAAATCATTTGAAAGGCAGTATTATATTTACGAATGCCGTTCATAAGATGTTCATGTTCTGGATGTAGATCCATTATCAAACTCTGTGGAGGCTCGTGTAAGTTGTTCATAAGGCGGGAGCTGCACCTTACCAGAGCTACAGCACATGCCGGGTGCCTCCTCCTGCCACTTGAAAGCATTGCATCATCGGCACTTGTTAGTCATGGAACCCAAGGCCACGGTGTTGTCGTTTTCATAATCTGTATAGATATCATATGCCATGCCGGAGAGGGCCTTGATTTTCGAAGAACGTCGCTCCCTTTCTACTCGACTTCCAGGATTATTTTGCTCATATCGAGACTGTTTCGCCCTATGCACCTCAGGGTGAGCTTGCTGGTACCGAGCTACGGCTTGTCTATTTACCTCAGGGTGAGCTCGCTGATACCTAGCTATGGCTATTCTATTTACCTCAGAGTGAGCTTGCTGGTACCGAGCCGCGGCTTCTCTGTTCACCTCAGGGTGACTTTGTCTGTACTTAGCCACTGCTTGTCTGTTCAGATTAGGACTTTTCTTGATGTTTAGACACAGCAACACGGTGAACTGATGGATGTTTCTGCACATAGTTTTTAGAATCGTTTTGAAGTTGTTTCCTCCGAATAGCGTCGGTGCATCTGGTACGACGTTTTTTAGAGCATTCGATAGGAACGGTAAGAGATCCTGGTGGCAGCGATGAGAACGTAGTCTCTTCACTTTTCCTTGTAATTATACTCTCGGCGACGACAAAGTGAGATGAAGAAGGGTATGTGGGCTCTGGTAATGTTGACCTCGCTGCATTACGTACGTATACATCGAAATGGTCGCGTGATAGGTCAAGTGAGAAACGTAATCGTCCAACGGGATTACCCGCGGTGCCAAAACTTACGTATAAATCACCGTTACGATAAACTTCAAAGACCCATGCCCTGCCGCTCCAAGCTCACATAAGCCACCATAAGTAAAAGGACGTGACATGTCAATGCAGTATTCAGCGGCGTTTGAGTAATTGTCCCCATTGATGTCATGGGACATAATGGCGAACTCTTCCCAGTTGGCAATCACATTGCTAACGATTTGCTCGCGCATTTCTCTAGTCATCACTTGTGTATCATACAATAGATAAGATATTGCCCTAAACAGACAGGCTCCATCTCCAATTATAGAAACTACGGTGTGAGGCACCGTAGTCTCAAAAATTTTCAATGATTCAACAGTCATTGGGATAAATAGCAAACCTATTTAAAAGCCTTAGCGCGCGGCTTATATACTGTCCAGGAAGCGATGCATGTGACTCTGATAGAAATAAGGCAACCTAAAAGGAATTTATATTTATATTTTCTAATTACCTATTTTTGGCGTTTCGTATATCCGAATCAAAACACGGAACTCTTATAGGATCTGTCTGTCTACCTGTCAAAATGAAAACACGGCACCACCATGGCACCCTTATAGGATTTGTCTATCTGCCTGTCAATCTGTCATCGCGAAATAAGTATTTGCTTCCATACCCTTTTAAAGTACAAATACCAAAAAGTACCAAACACGTGTCCGCTTATTTTTTGACAGCATTCTTATGCTTTCTGAATTTTGATTCTATCTGTCTTAGTTTCGGAGATATTAGGTTACCGATTTTACCCATTTTTACCTTTTTCTTTTACCCCCTTAGCGTTGGAGTTTCCAAAAATCCCTTCTTATTTGACCTAGTCATTGGAAGAGGTACCTGCTTACCGAATTTCAAGTCTCTAGCTACAGGCGATTGGACCAGGCGTTGATGAGTCAGTGAGTGAATGAATATATATATATACAGGGTGATTCAGGAGGAAAGGTAAAGATTTTGGTGGGTGATAGTATAGACAAATGCGAACAAAAATGTCCTATTAACATGTGTCTTATTTTTATTAGTTACAGAGATACGGGTCATTAACTGATTAACATGTGTCTAATTTCATTTTGGTACTCTCGTAGTTGCTATGATTATCGATTGTCAGTTTTGTTTTGAAATTGTAGGTAGTAGGTTGTGCTTGAGTTGACATTTAATTTTGTAAGTGTGATAAACGTGTATCGTTTAAGCGACAACTTAATTAAGCATGCCGCACATCTTTACCAATGGTGAGTACGCCGATATGGTATTTGTGTACGACTTTTGTAACGGTAACGCTGCTGCTGCTGCTAGAGAATACGGTAGACGATTTTCCAACCGCAGACTACCCGATTCAAGAGTGTTCGGTCGTGTTTTCACTACCCTGCGCGAGACTGGTGCAGTACCAAGCAGTAATTTTGCATCTGAACGTGCAAATGAACAAAATGTGAATGAAGTTGAAGACATTATGCGGTTGGTAGAACGTAGTCCTTCAACAAGCACACGCCGAATTGCTACACGTGTCGGTGTTCCACAAACAAGAGTATGGCGGACGTTACGAGAGCAAGGCTTGCATCTTTTTCATTTACAACGGATGCAAGACCTTCGAGAAGGAGATGAAGGTAGACGTTTGGAATTTTGGAGTTGGCTAATTGCAAATCGCCGAGTAGTCCCATTAATACTGTTTACGGACGAAGCCACTTTCACTCGTGGCGGTCTCAATAACACTAGAAATTCACATCGGTGGTCCGACGAAAACCCACATGCCTTTGTGGAAACACATTTTCAAGAACGCTTCTCCGTAAATATGTGGTGTGGTATGATTGACAATCATCTCCTTGGGCCTGTTATCCTACCGCATCGTCTTACAGGGGCCCGTTATCTAGAGTTTCTTGAAAACGAGCTTCCACCATTATTGGAGGATGTTCCTTTGGCTACAAGGATGAGTATGTTCTTCCAGCATGACGGAGCCCCTGCTTATTTTAGTCGTCTGGTGACACAGAATTTAAACGTAACATTCCCCGGAAGATGGATCGGCAGAAATGGTTCCGTGGCTTGGCCACCGAGGTCACCTTACCCCTTTAGATTTCTGCCTGTGGGAATGGTTGAAAGACGAAGTTTACAAAGATAAAGTAAACACAAGAGACGAATTGATCGTTCGAATTATGAATTGTGCTGCCCTCATAAAAGAACGCCAAGACGACCTCAGAAGAGCTACACCTAGTACGGTCAAAAGAATTAGAAAGTGCATTGAAGTCGGAGGTGGCATTTTTGGGAATATTCTTTCAACTTAGTCTTTTGCGTCTACTTTTATTTGTGCCTTTGACCTTGCTGTGAGGGGTTTATTGTAACCAATAAAAATTAGACACATGTTAATGAGTTAATGACCCGTATCTCTGAACCAATAAAAATAAGACATATGTTAATAGGACATTTTTGTTCGCATTTGTCTATACTATCACCCCCAAAGTCTTTACCTTTCCTCCTGAATCACCCTGTATATACACATATATATATATATATATATATATATATATATAGTATCGAGTTATTGAACATTTAGAATATGTCTCGTAAAGAGATGAACAACTTCTTCCTGTCATCTAATAGTTTTACCATATCCAATCATTATTAATATCTCAATGCTTTTCCTTTCTGTGAGACGCGCCATTGTAGATATCGAAAACGTTACAAATGTTCACTAATTGATAATATGTTGACACCGCTAATTTTAGTGAAATGGTTTCGAATAGATAAGTGAGATTAGATATCATTTTTACAAGGCAAAATAATCAACTGACATACATTCATATGCATAATTTGTTATGCTGTGTGTTTATTTAAATTCAATTCCTTAAAACTACTAATTTTAAATACCATATGGGATATTGCTGAACTCAGAAGGAAATCTCCTTTTCTTTGTTGTTAAAAATAAAGGGCTTCCATTTTAAAAAAGTTGATGACGTCATAGCTCCCAAAGTAATAAACTAAAAAATTAAAATTAACGTCCATAAAAGCAGGTGGCAAAACATCGACATGTTCTAGCTTTTTCTTCCAAACAGCGATAATAAAAAAGTATGAATTTTATTCATTTCATATCAAAAGATATTACTACCAGAATACGATGTCTTGGTAGTTATATCATTAGTAACTGGCTGCTGTTATTTCTATTTTAATCTATTTTTCCTTTACTTCCAGGATTGTATTTCATAATGTTATAAATTATATATATTTTTGACCTTGCCGAGGATAAAAAGTACATATAATAAAAGTAATGCATCAGTACAATAGTTTTTACACTGTCTCATGGTTGTCAAAATTTATATAACAAACTTATGTTTCAAACTCACTCAGTCCACTTTAAATTAAAGGCAGGTTTGAAAGTAGGTTGGAGCAACTAATAGGTTGTTTATGTACCCACTAGTAATCATTGCAATGAAATTATCCCGTTCCCAGGATTTCCTTCGTTCTCTTTATTTCTTATCGTAATTGTTAGTCGAATATTCATCGACATAAGTTTTATAATGGAGCAAGGATTACTACAAATAGTCTTACAAAAATATCGACTGCTTCCATTAATTATTCAGTGTACGAACAATTGCTAATCAATACACCGAGTCTTCACGCAACCGTTCTATGGATCAGTGGGTTTTGTCATTTAACGCGGAAGTTTAACGTCTAATGTTCTGTTAATACAGTGCGGTGCCACCATGATGGTTGTTACATCTTCGGAAACTAAATTTGAGGATATTACAGCAAAAAGTACCCGTGGTAGTAAGTATTGAAAAATTCGTTCATGCTTAACTTCTACATATGTACACAGGATCTGAGGAGTATTCCGATAATCAGTATTTATTGGATTAAAGTTAAATGATAATTTTATATAGGAAATGTTATTAGTTACCCTTTGGTCTAGAAGAAATGGTATCCAGGTAAAAGAAATTATGTACCAAGCAAGTCAAATACAGTTTTGCCTTTAAAATTTAAATTTTATTTCAGCAAACTTTTCATCTATAACTATGAGATTATCGATGGCTTCATAATTAAGTAGGATTTGTTCAGCCAAAATGTACAAATATCTAATATTCGTGTAATAAATCTTTGTTATTGCTGGGTATTCATAATATAAATAATTTTGGTATGCAATACGGTTCACATATATTGTTGAATTTGTCTGTTACGTACATATATAAACAATAAAAAAATTACAATGATGAATGATACATACATATACACATAAATTTTAGTACATTTGTGTATACTGTTTATTATAATTGTAATATTATAATTGTTTTCAGAATGTCTTCTGCAAGAATCAGACCGTCCGTTAGAAATTTTGGAGCGATGGGGATCAGCTCGCTTACTTTTGAGATACACAGTTTTGAGTTCTGACGGTAAGTTTATTAGAATTAGTACTATATATATTCAAAAGTTACTTCAAACTTGAAGTAAATATGCAAAACGTTCTTCCAAATGTATAACCTTTCATGAAAGCAGGACGAATTCTAAATTTTCTCAATCTCAGTAAGAAGAAAAGTGGAAAGAAATTTTCATATAATATTAAAAGGTATTTATCTTAGAAAAAAATTAAACCTGTGTTTCAATAGCACAAAACGAAATACAGGGGAAATGAATGAAGTTACGGCCGTAGAATAAAACTTGAATCCCAGAAACCTGGGACAAATTGAACCTTTGGTACTGGACCAAATCGTTCAAATGTATTTCTTTTTGTCAGAAGTTGTTGACTTTATTATTTTGTATGAACTTTACTAAATGTTTATTTTTCAACTGTGTACTACTCCACCTCAAAAGCATATGGTGAAGTTTACGATACTGTAATAGTGCTGGACTACTCGATTCCCCAAATTTATGCCGCAACGTATATATGTGGGTATTGTGATATGCAAAGCGATTTTCGAATTTTGAAGAAATATACAATAAATGTTGTTATATTGATCTGAGATTTCTTCTTTATGCCTTTGATGAAGCCAGAAAAGGAAAAAGAGTAAGATTTGGATAGTTAACTAGTGGAAATCACAGATATTAAGATAAATTTGAATTTAATACTGTTTATTAAAGGAATAATAGTAATACCAGTATAATTCTAGTATAACCGATCTATAAGTTTAATTAATATAAAAATAGGATATAATAACTGGAGGAAGTTTTCTTCGGTGTGCTCTTATAGAAGGTGTTTTCATATAGGAAGTTATCTTTAGAATTGTTAAAGGTGCTGCGGCCTACTTTTTTGTTGAGATATTCTTCTAAATTGGTCTAATAGCTTCAAATAGAGATTGTAGTTTAGTTTTCTTAGTATGGCGCTGGCATTTTATGAAATTTTTCGCCAGTCAGCCAATGGAATTGCAGCATTTAGAAAAACAAAGAGAGTCTGCATTTAAATTTAGTACAAGTAACACTGATTTCGGTAAGCTCCTAGATTCTATTGAATTTCGGCCAATTGAATTTATTTGCAATTTTAATTATTTATATTTCCTGTTCTAAAGTACATAGTTGCTTCTTGGTATTTCCTGCAATTTCATATAAGTTATACCATCTCTTGTTTGAAACTGATTAAGATTACCGACGTTATAAAGGGTTGGAACCAACTCAATACAACTTTCTCCTTCTTGTCTCTAAGATCGTTTTTAATCCTAGAAAAATAAAAATATTCACTTAACCTACTATATTTCCTAACAAACTGACACTACGAATAACAGAAACGTATCAAAGCAGTTTCGTTATTATATTAGCTGCACGAGAAAGGTTTTGAAATTAAAATGCAATTGCGTTGAATTCAGTACCTCTCGTTCATAAAGGTTGCTACTTCATTTAGTACGTATCCATAATTTAAGATTCCTATTTAATTTTTAATTTCTTTTTTGTTTGTGCAAAAATTATTTGCTAAAAAGAAATTAATGAGCAAAGTTGAAATTAGAACCATTTATTTAAATGTATAGGAAATATAAAAATGAAGAATTCAATTTGGGAAAATATAATCAAGAAATTTACCCTCCAGTTTTAAATTAAATCCAATTACCAAATCAATTTCAGATAGAGCCCTAAGAAGTAAGAAGAGTCTAAAAAAATGAAAAGCCCTAAGATAAAGAAAACTTTAAATAAATATAAAAAAAAGTTTCAATTTTTAAAAAGTAAACAAAAACATTTAACTTTATATTTCTACCTCAAAAGGAATTTAATGAAATGATTAAGGGAATCACTACATAGTTTACTTTGGCATTCAAATCATAAGACAGTCTATCACAAGCTTTAATTTGGCATCTCAAACGTGGGGGCAGTTCATCATAGTATATTGTTAAACTCGTCAATACTGGTATTCCTTGCAATGCAAATGAATCTGGCAAATTTCATATTAAAATTGTCTTAGAGTTAAAGAGTTATTATGGTAAAACATGAAATCATTTAATGGTCTGTTGAGACCAAAATAATTGTTATATAAATTTCCAATTAATATTTGTAAAGTTTGCAACTGTTAGTTTAATTAGCTTTCTTATCTTCGATAAACACTCGTTGTTAATCTCTCGGGAATAATCCACCAACGTGCTTTGCTTAACCTTCCTACACACATAAAAATACGGAGTTGGATCTAACACCGTTTCAACACCGTCTGGAAGTTCCCTCGCGTCCATATGCACAAGTAGTTAGAAACGACGGAGTTAAAATATTACAGTGTTGTTATAACACCATCACAGGGTAAACGGAGTGATAGTGGAATAACGACATTTTTTCGGTGTTAGAACTTTCTCGTCACGGTGTAAAAGTTTATACTGCATCGCTTTTCAATATATTACCTCCTTTTTGCATTCAAAATGTGCATTTGATACCGAGAGAACGCGTGGACTCTATAAATACCTGCAAATGCATTAGTTAACTACATAAAGTAGAATATATTCTATGTTTAAGATATGTAACTACACCGTGCTGGTGTTAATATAATCCTAACTCTGCAAAAGTGAAACTTATCATCGTCTCGGATAATAAAAGAAATCAACTACTTGTTAAGTAGTTACATTTTACCTCGGCGGTGTTAGTTTAACATGTACACGGATAACTTTTAACTAACTTTCGGAATAAATTGATCACTTTTAGGAGAATGTTCAACACCGTCTCATTTCACTCCGTGAAATTTTTATGTGTGTATACTCACGTCATATGAAACACCTATACTATACTATATAAGTCGGTCTCACAGACCGTATGCGGAACTATAGGAAGGTTAATATTCTCCTTTTCGACGTACGAAATTCACATCGTTTTGTCTTTATTAGACGCGAGTAAACGAACTTACTAGTATGAGGGAAAAATTGCTTTTATTCTACGTTCTTGAATTTGGTCCAAATTAGTACGCAAGCATATACAGACAGGTCGATTCAAATGAAGACATTATCCTTCGTTCGCATCACCAATGTTGTAATTTTATATTACATTTAAGAAACTCACAACTATGAACTTATTTATAGTATAATAATAAAGTTAAAAGAAATTGAATAGCGCTCAATAATTTGATACAATCCACTTTACTGCATGGTTAACAGCCTTCCCTGTACTGATAATCAAATCAGTAAGGTACGACAAATAAATGCATGATAAGTTATCATTAAGTAGTGTAAACCCAACTGACATTGTCCCTTCACCGCTTGTCCCCAGTTACGTGCAAGGTGCGACATTAGAATTCGGTTTACACAACTTGTGCAACAAATGCACTCGTTTGTCGAACCTTACTAATCAGTGTAGAATCTTGTTTAATATTTATTTCTCACACTTGAATACGTAGAAATCTAATACCCATAAATAGTAAACGTCTTGGAATTTTACTTTGCATGTGTTAGTTTAAAAAAATTTAGACTTGAAAAATAACATAGAACTCGTAAATAGTGCTTGATGATTTGTGCTTTGAACAAATCCTTTAACATTCATAGGCACTGATACAATGAGATGATCAACGTTTTTCTTGATGATAATTCGCCAAAGCAATATAATTTTCTGTTCTTGGTTAACTTGGAATATGAAGATTTAGATACCGACGGCAAAGCGTTGGTTCATAGTTCCCCTGGTCGTATATGAACGGATCAGATTTACATCAGCCAATAGAGATAACTCGTTTTTCGTATGTATGGATTTAAGCTCGTTCATTAAACATTTAGTGGTCTAATACACAAGATTTGAATCTATCAATTTATAAAATATGAAAGCGTTAAATGTGCTTTCTTAAAACCGTCCATTCGCTTCACTAATAGGCTTCATTCCAGAAATGTTAAATCGAGGAGTCTGGGATTATTGTAGTATAATAATACATCAATGGTTAATTACCATTAGAAATTCATTTATTGTAATTCAAGATATCAAAATTATAGTTAAGTTTGGGGTTATGGACTTCATTTGACATTTAGCCTAGTGTTGGGGTTCTATTTAAACCTTTTCGACGGCACACCCACCACCTTTTAAGCATTTTACTCCCCTACGGGTCTTATCTCATTAATTTAACTCCAGCCAGAGACAGTTAATGGGAGAAACAAATGTCTCCAGAAATAAAATTTGTTAAATATTTAAAGAGTAAAGAAAATGCCGTGCGACCTATCATAGTGAGATTTACTAATCGTGCTATAAAGAAAAAGGATCTATAATTGTAAAAGCAAACTTTTTTTTTTTTTTTTTTTATAATTGGCATCTCGGGATCATAGCCCATGTGCCTAAAAAGCAAACTTAAAGGCACTCATATGGTGATTAAAGAAAATCTTATACAAAGACGAGCATATATGTTAAAAGAATTAACTAAACTTGTTCCGAAAAACGCTACGTGGACAAATGACGTACAAATTTATTTTAAAATAAACAATAAAATTCATATTTGTCGATCTCTGGATGATGTTAAGAAAATTGGGAGCTCTCCGAGACCAAGTGCAAGTGATCTTACCCGTTCGAATTTACCTCTTGGTTCTTCAGTATAAAATATAGAAATCGGTATAAACAACTTCTTTTACATTATTTTACGTTTTGTATATTTTTTGGTTTCTTCTTTATTTATGGATAAATGATATTTTTTTCAGTTAATATTTAAAAGAGACATGTGAATGTTTACCTCTAATATTTCATTCAATTATTTTGCTATTATTAATATTTAATATCTTGCTTTTATATACTATATATGTATTCAAATAATATTGAGATAGCGCACATTAACGTTCAATCCCTAATACCGAAATTAGAAGGATTAAGATCAGTAATCTATGATTGCAATATAAATATTCTGGCAGTCTCAGAAACCTGGCTTGATGATTCTGTAACAAACGATAGCATTAAAATTAATAACAATATAAAAATAATAATAGGTTATTTCGTTATGACCGGAGAAATAATCGTGGAGGTGGCGTTGGTATCTATGTATGAGAAATATTGAATACTTCACTAATTGATACGCCACCCAACATTGAGCAAATTTGGGTCTCAGTTGTTGTGGGCTGTAAAAAGATAGGTATTGGTGCGGTGTAT
Organism: Chrysina gloriosa; assembly: GCA_038088585.1. Lineage (NCBI taxonomy): Eukaryota > Metazoa > Arthropoda > Insecta > Coleoptera > Scarabaeidae > Chrysina > Chrysina gloriosa. The sequence goes on along the minus strand of CM076090.1, from coordinate 37,930,500 downwards.
AATCCGGCAGAAGCGAATTACATACAATTTCTGGACAACTTAGAAGATTCTCTGATTAGTTGCACTTTTAGCATAGACAGTGTATTATGTTGCGGTGATTTTAATATTAACCTTTTAAAGGAGAATCAGCCGTCGACAAAGTACTTTAACAACTTCTTAGCTACTACGGGCACCGTACAAATTATAACCGAACCTACTAGGACCACTAAAACATCTACATCTTTGATAGATTTTATATTAACCACGGATGAGACAAACTGCCTTGACTGTGGTGTTTTAAACAATGATTTATCAGATCACGATATTGTGTACTGTTCCATTAATATTACTAAACCTATAAATGATCCGGTCATTCGCATATATCGCAATTACAATAATATTCACTTCCCTAGTTTTCTCTGTGATTTGCAGCATATTGATTTCAACTATATGCTTCATTGAGAAAACCTAGAAGATAAGATATCTTTTCTGAATTTCACTATCATAGAACTTTTTCAATAAGCATGCCCCCATTATAACTCGTAAATCTACGAAAAAATACGTTCCCTGGATGACGGACAATTTAAAACTGTTAATGAGACTTCGAGATGACGCGAGGACTAAATTCAAAAGAGCAAAAAACACGAATCACTGGAACTACTACAAAAGCTTAAGAAACCTGACAAACCGTACTTTCACGCTTGAGAAAAGGGCTTTTTTTTTGACTACATATTGCGTCCTCGTGATAATAAAACTCTATGGAATCATATAAATTTGCTTGGTTTAAATACAAACAAAATTAATATTCCCTTCACTCTAGCGGATCCTGAAAGGATAAACGATTATTTTATTAACAGCATACCCGGTGGTGCAGCTACTAGCATTACCTGCCAGACTCAGACGTCCACAAACTCTAATTCTTTTACTTTCTCCTTGACTGATAACAATGCAATTAACAGCATTATTGATACCATCAAATCTACTGCCACGGGCTCCGATGGTATAAATATTCGGATGATCAGGCTCTGCTATCCAACTATCATCCCCTATGTAACACATATTTTAACACGTTTATTCTATACAATACTTTTCCCGAATGCTGGAAGTTGGCTCTTGTTACGCCAATTCCTAAGAAAACTAATGTACATGAGCTTAAAGATTTGAGACCTATCAGCATCTTACCTACCCTATCAAAAATCTTTGAACGCGTTTTAGAACGCCAAATTCGAAAATTTGTACCGAACAGAGGCTTGCTTCCTGACCTTCAGTCGGAGTTTCGGGCTGGTTATGGGTGTGCATCTGCATTACTGTGTGTTACTGATGATATCCTCCATGCGTCAGATCAGGGATGAATGACGATTCTTGTGCTTCTCGATTTTTCGAAAGCATTCGAGACCGTCGATCACATGACCCCTTTGAATGTTTTACACGCTAGGGAATTTGGTAGTGAGTCACTGGAGCTGTTGCATAGTTACGTTGTCAATAGATCGCAAGCTGTGAAGCTCAATAATACCATATCCCGACCGCGGCGAGTGCTGCAGGGAGTTCCCCAGGGGTCCATTTTAAGTCCAACTCTGTTTTTTCTCTATACGTCGTCTCTCGCTCAGCAGCTGCAGCACTCTAAGGCCCACTTCTACGCAGATGACTGTCAAATTTATTACTCCTCTAAAGCATCTGAATGGATGGACGCTATGGTTAAAATTAATAGTGATCTCGCCAATATTTATTCTGTCTCCTCTACACTTTCTCTCCATATTAATCCGACTAAGTCTCAGGCTCTGATCTTTGGAAATACAGAAGTTTGCAATGCCCTGCATAATCTAATTCACATTAAAATTGATGGAACAGACATTCCTGTAGCGTTAAGTGCTAGAAATTTGGGGCTAAGGTTGGATAATACCTTTCGTTTTCGAGAACACATCTCAGGGTGCTTGCGGTCTTCTTATTTGGCCCTGAAGAAAATGTACTCACTCCGCACAGTTCTCAATAGAAATATTAAAAAACAACTGTGCGAGTCGTTTGTTCTCTCACGTCTTACATATTGCTCTGAAGTTTACCACTCATGTTTGGATTATATTCATAGACCTTATAGTACATGGACTGCTACTTCAAGCGAAAAAGCGGCACCAACATGAGACACCAGTATGACGTAGTCGCGACCGATTACGCGCTAGCCGATTTATGACGATCTTATCACGTCGCACTCCGAACTGTTCCATTGTTGAATGTTGATGTGATTAATGCTGTTCTAAGAGGTGAGAAATGTGGCTGACTATTCACGCTATTGCCTAATTTGTGGGCACATGGCGGATAGTAAATTTCAAGGACTATCTTACCACAGGTATTAAATTATATAACCTTAATCCTTTCGTTACGGTAGTCGACCATTCTCACGAAAATCAAAATACATTACCCCTATCGTATGAAGTTCGTCGCAAAATCATATATTACGATTCGCATGCACCACGAAGAAAAAAGTAAAATTGACAACCATGTAAGACACTGTCACACCAAAATTGTTCTATTTAAGCACCAATAACTCCAATGTACTTTTCCATGTATATACAATTATACATTAAAATTAAATACTGTCATTTTTTCATTTTAATTTTTCCAACAACACCTTACATTTACCTGAACCAAACTAAGCTATAAACTGAAATAAAATAATCGACACTCAACTAAAGTAAGTGAAATGATACTACACTAGACTTAACTCAACTGATAATTAACTTAACTAACTAAAAACTATTGACTAAACTTTTTTGCCGGGGCAGTCGGCGAGTCGGCGCATTGATACGGACAGACGCGATACGTCATACTGGTTTTGTATATTGGTTCCACTCGCTTTGGCTGGGAAGCATAGGAGGAGTAGCAGTCTATGTACTATAAGGTCTATGATTATATTACAACTAATCGTATCCAGAAGCTTCGGAATGCATGTTTGAGATATGTATATCTACGGAGTGAGAAAATACGAGCACATCTCTCATAAATTAATCGATGCAGGCTGGTTAAATATGGGCAATAGAAGGGAACTGCAGTGTTTAACTTTTTACCATACACTGCTTATTTATAAATGTCCACCATACCTTTATAACAAAATCAGATTTCGGACCGACGTGCATAATATTTCGACTCGATTTCGTGGTCTTATATCGCCTCCTCCACACAAAACAGCGTTATTCGAGAGATCTTTCACTTTCAATATATATAGAGAATACAATAACTTACCAACGTTTCTAAAATCGTCTTCAGTTCAGTGTTTCAGAGCTAAACTACGAAATCTGCCGTTGCAGACTCAGAGATGATGGTAGGGTCGATGGGATTGATGTGTGTTCGTTGTAGTTGCGAGATCTGTTGTTGCAACTCCGCGGGTGCTGGGATTGTTATGATTGACGTGTGTGACACCGGTGTCATTCTTATGAAAATGTAAACTCTATTTTTCTCTCTCTTTTTTTCACGAGTTCGTGCAGAATATAGGTTTAGGCTAGAATATTTATTTTTATTTGTATTTTCTACTTCTTTTGATGTAACAGGGTTGGGCAAGAGCAGATTATTAACTGAGCCACGCCCTGAGATTGTGCAAACTATATAATTGTTATTGTTGTTATATTTTAAGTTTATTGTAACTACATTTGTAGGCATGGGTTGCACAATAAAGACACTTTATTATTATTATTATTACTATTATTTTTATAAAAGCATAATTTAATGGATAAAAGGACCTTTGTTAACATTTTAAACACATTTCAACAACAATTATACATTACAAGAATTCACATAAATTTACTGGAAATAACCAAGGATACATCGACGTACGGTACAGGTTTCTATAACAGCAGTATATTTGGATGTACTGAAGTCAAAATGAATTAAAGTTTCGTTTCGGGGACAACGGAGAAATACAGCAGTGTCGTCCTGGTTTCGAGAAGAAATGAAAGTTTGTTTGGTTAACGACGATATAATTAATAAGTTTAAAAATATATTTCACAAAATAAAGAGTTTTAAGAAGTATTAGTAAGAAAAGAACCTCACCATACAGAAGAAGAAAGATTTGATAAAGGGAAGAATCCATAAGCTGTACCAAAAGAATTAATAAGAGGGAAGAATCCATAAAGCTGCGTCGATAAAATAAGTGAAAAGAGGAGATACAGGAAGAACGGTCAACGGAAAATATACTTATACTTTCACACACACTAAAATAGGTAAATATTTCGATTTTATGTTCAGTATTTCCAAAAATTTATAAATATAAATTGTTATAATTTATGCTTTTATATTTTTATCTACGAACTAGACCGGTGTAATTTACTTTAAAGAAAAAAGTTGACTAAATTTCAGTACATTATTCATTTGATAAACATAAGCCATGTACTATATAACTAGTTTTGAGAAGCTTACCCAAATACAAAAACATTGCAATTGCGTCTGATTAGATGCCTAAACAGATTAATACTTATAGATGAAAACAGAAAAGTAAAGAATAGTGGGAGTATAATTATTTTGTGGGATTTCAAAATAGCGTTTTACAATATAAATTATGAGAGCAATTGCAAGCCTAGTATGATTCACAATTTCCAAGAACTTTCTAGCTTTATTCAGTACACTTTGGTTTTCAATAAAAATGATCGATTATTAGATTTAGTGTTCGCTAACTTTGAACGTAAAATTTATAGAAATATTTGTCGCCCCTTAGGTTAGGATTATCATCATCCTCCCGTAGATGTTTATCTAGATTTATCTTCACCTCGCATTGTTAGATTTCATGATAGTGCTGAAGAGACAGTATAACTTCTACACAGCAGACTACCATTTACTATATGGTTTGATGCTGGACATTGATCGGTCAAATCTTACTTGTCCGAATGATGATGCTAGCAACAAATTTTACGACACACTTTATAATCTTACAGATTGTACAATTGCGCATTTTCAAAAAATGAAAGGCATTGTAAACATACTCACTCCCCTTGGTTTGATGTGAGTATTATACAGAGTATTAGAAGTTGCGTGACCCTGATATTTTGAATATTAATGTTGCCTTGAATATTACCATATCCTCTGTACCAGAAGAAGAGGTTTTATAGAAATTACTACTTTTACCCAATAGTTTGCTTAGTGAAATTGATAAGATTCCTATTTTTTTTTGGTTCGTGATGCTGTCTGCGTATTTGTTAAACCGCTCTATTATATTTCCAATTTAATTTTTAAACTCTACATTTTCAAAAATATGGAAGGTATCCAGAATATGCCCCGGACAACTAGTCTAACAAGAGAACATTTCTAGATTTGAATAAAACTTTGTTTGTAGACCTCATCGAGTGATGTAAATTGCTGCTTTCTGTTGCCTTCAAAATTTCGACGATTTTCAGTTATTTGCGATTTACGTCGTTTTAATGTGTGACAAAATGTTAAATTATAAATTACGAAATTCTCCTTTAGGCAGGTCTATCAAATCGAGCTAAATTTGTTGTTCTCTTTGCCCCGTTAACACCACCCCTAGTCCTAACCAATAGGGGGTTGAGTGAAGAAATGAGAAAAAGGATAACAGTTCAAGTAACAGAACCAAGAATATATATATATACGCACGTCTGATAGTCAATGATCTAAATCAGTAAAATACCAGATAAATTAACACAAAAATTTCCTTAAATTACCGACTAGCAAATACAGAAAAATCATTAGAATACGCAAATTCGTGCATCAATCAATTTTTGCGTGTACGGCAACAATTCGTTTAACCAACATTTAACTTCAATAATAGACCGCTTCGAAGAAGAATAAGAAGAATTACATAAATATACATCTATTTAAGTTGGTACTGGTTGCTACTATTCAAATGTCATTTAGAAAGTCACATATTTTATCATCTCAGAAAATATAAAATTATTGGTAAATTACTGAAAATTATACTGATATTTGAACGTATATTTGTAGAAAAAGGATAAAAGTTATTATAAATGTATTATAAATTACACTTATGGGATTAAAGACTTCGTTTGAACGTAACGTAAACACTTCAAGGTAAGACCGTTTTTCTGAAATTGTGACTGTGGGAGGCACGTCTCACAAAACTTTTTTAAGATAATTTATCACTTTTTAGGTCACCTTTACGGCGCTATGATTTTTTTGCGAAAATCGACCGAGACTCGTCCTCATATTTAGTCCTTATATATCTAGGTATGAGCTATTGTCCTAACGTGCTGTATTTTTTGAGAACTGAGAATGAAATATATTTGTTGATATTGTGCAGGAAGAGATTAAAAAAAGCACACGAGCAAGACCTGAACACACATTTCCATGGGTATAGAACCTAGATCCTATCTACCGCGCTACGATCTCTTCGTTGAACAGTACTTAAAATTAACGATATAAGAGACAAATAGGAAACTTCAATTTCTTTTTCAACGATTTTCCCAACAAGTAGAGCGCGATTTTTATTTTATTTTACTCGAAAATACAATAAAGATGTAAATCAGGTGTGATTGTTTGTATTTGACTGCGTATTAATATATAGATGTTGTGGTCGAATTTCGACCATCGGGCGATCCTAGTATGAATTAATCTTCAGAAACGACAATGTTGTTATCGTGTAGAACTGTTGACTACAAAATAACGATAAACTGTTATGTTGTAACCGTTATTTCAAAATAACAATAACGGTCGAAAATGTTATTCTAAATAAATAAAATTTATTTAAAATAATAAACGATTTTTTCCCATCACTACTTACTTTGGTCAAAGTGTTCTGTGTGTATGTTTGTACCTGTGTTAGTACGTGTGTCGTATGTGTGCGCCTGCGTATTACGGTATGGTACCAATATTATAATAAATATACGCAACAATTATCCCACTCCTGATACTGCATTCGTCCCATTCTCTCCCAATCTACCTTTCCTAAGGTTTCACTTCTACTGCGTGTGTATTGCATATATAATTTATATATATATATCTAACAAGGAGAAGGTAAGGTAATCGGATTTTTGTAATTTTTGATATTTATGCTACGTGTAGTTTGGACCTTAAATAAGAATATCTTGGAGTAGTTCGAGGCAACGTTCATAAATTACCGAGATAATTGATGTTGAAGTTTCACTCATGAGTTAAATTTTGTTAAATCCACTAGATATAATACGGTTCTCAATTGGACTCGTAGCGTAGTCGATAGCGTTTTGGTGCGATATTCACGAGATCGCTGTGTCGAGTCTCGTCACGGGACTTTTCCTTTTTTCCGTTCAAAACGCACCATATGTTTTTTCAGTCTTCTTCCCATATCAAGAACACTATGCACTATGGGGCGAATAGTAAAATATCATCCCAAAATTCAATAACTTAATAATACGTTTATCGAAGTGAATTTCGGAATGTAAGTTAATGAATAATCACCTCTACACCCTAGCGTAGAAATATACAGGATTATATATGTAAGTTAACGAACAAATGTAATTTAATAATTTATAGAGTTTATTCAATATTACACAATGTTACACACACAATGCTACACCTATAACAATAACCATAATAGAAGTAAAATTTGCAAGTTTCTGCAAAACTGCAAATTATCTAACAACTTAACTTGGGAAAATGCTTATAAATAATATTAATAATAATAATCAATAGGTATATACTTAATTTTTTCTCCCTTACACGGTATTACATCAAAACTAAAATTCTCAAAAAGTGCTTTCTATTCACTATGTACATTTTCTTTCGATTCTGCGCTTAAATTTTGTAAAAGTACTTTAGCTTCGTCTTCAATTCCATAATTTTTCGTTGGTTTATGTCAACTTTTGCTAGAAATATATGGATCGGAATGAATGAACAGAAGAGTGTGCATTAGATCTTCATTTGTTGATGATCGTGAGCATTTTCTAGCATGGTGTAACCGATATTTTTATAATCCTTGTTTCGTGCTTTCTGGGCAACTTCTTAAATCTGTCTCAATGTTAGTAGGGTAAGATGTTTTATGATGTTTTCTCCATGAATTAATACCTTGTGAACAGAAACAGGCATAGAGTTCCATCCATACTCTTATACATAATATTCAGCTGTTGCTTTTACATAGTCCCCGATTCTTTTTGAGTCAATAGATTTTCCGCTAGCCATAGTTTGTAACATTATGTAAAATCTTTTGATCAGATGTTCATTTGCGCCAGTTATATTTGCGCTGCATGTGTAGTTAACAAAGAATTTTCTGACGGTGTTTCCATCATCTGAATTTGCATTATCTTGACGAGGTTTATCGACAATCAGTTCAAGCTTACTGAATTTCTTTTGTACGGCTTCTTTCTTTATTTTTCTTTCGATTTTCATCTTCGTCGCTTTGAGATGATTATTTTTTAAATGGTAAATTATATGTGTGGGCGAATAATTTGAATTATAAATTTCTCGCTTCCCTGCGGGTTGGTAGCTTGCATTTAGTCTCGAGCGAGAAGCAGAATGAAAGTAGTTAGTTTATATGTTAAGGTTAAGTTAATGTTATGCGAAATAAAATATTAAGCTGTTTATGTTGGGTTTCCTAATCAACCCTTACAAAATTACCATAGACGACAGTTTTCAGGAGTGGGACATTTAGGATTGATTTGGACTATTTACACGCCATAAACGAGACGGATTTGCGGCAAAATGGAGAAGGAATGGGAGGCGCCCTTGCCAAACACATCGTCCATTACAAATCCCGCACGTATGATGACAACAGAAAATGTGATAGAAACAGTGGTGAAGAGCATTATCACACATCAAGAATTGAAAGAACAAACTGGAATCAGTGAAAGTAAAATATACATGCTAACGAATATAGACTTAGCATCGTTGCTATCCGACTTTGTAGGTTTATCAGGCCAAAATGGGGAAATATGGATGCAATGTTTGGACGCTATGCAAACAACCTATGCCGCACCTAATTGAAAACTTAGAGGATGGGCAAAAGAATGGTTTCATTCAAAGGTTGACTATGTTGACATGGACTAGCAATCCTTCAAAATACACTTCCTAAAAATGTTGACATCCAGACCAAACAAAATCATGGTAACGAAAACTTCGAAAGTAGAAAATAGAGGAGAAATTAAAATTTTGCAGCATATTTCCATGAAAAAGTTAAGTTAGGTAATCACGCATGTGTAGGTGAAACTGATATGGTTTAATATATCATCGATGGGTTTGACAACGCTGTTCTTCAAAGCTAGACAATAATGAAATGCTTTTGTAGCCTCGAAGACATTCTGATGGTCATGAGTAATGCTACTAGGAGTGATCGATGGCAGGTCACAAAATTAGAACGTTCCTCCAACCCAGGATTGAAATTCAAAGGAAATGAAGATATGGGGAAGAATAATACCAGAATTTTATTGAAGTGTTACAATTGTAATCAAGAAGGGCATCGAGAAAGTTCATATGCCAAACCAAAGAGGGAGCAAGGATCTTATTTCGAATGTGGTGAAACAACTCGTCTCTTGAAGGAATGCCCGGGAAGAGCAAGGAGCAACTCCAGGAGGGAGTCATGAGGATACAGGCACCCATGTTGTACAACCACCTCCTGTCCTTATATTGTGTCATCGGGTAGTTGTAGGTCGAATTAGCTTTAGTTGATTTTGGCAGTCCTATAAGCCTCATTAAAGTAAAGCATGTTATTTTTAACAACAATTGCAAATTAGAAATTTTTGGTACATTTTGTATTAATATCTTTATAAATGATATAACTGTAAATGTTAAATTCTTTGTTGTACCAAATTCTACTATTATATGCCTCTATATTAGGCCGAGACATTTTTACGTAATCCCGATTTGAATATTACTATACGTAGTTCATTAATTATTACCAAAAGTACTGAGACTGATTCTGAAAGTGCTAATTTACCCAACGAAATTATACACATAGAAATTTAATAATCTGAAAAGGTTTCTGACACTTTACTACTTTCCTACTTCGAGTTATGTTGATTCACAAAAATTGAAATGGATATTCAATTAAAACATGAACAACCTATTTCTTTCTGGCCTAGACGATTATGGTTTGCACAAAAAGAGAAAGAAAGGGACATTCATCCTTCAAACAAATAATGTAATAAGAACCAGTAGTTCTCCATATGTAAGTCCGATAGTTCTGGTTCACAAAAAGAGTGGAGAAAGCGGCTTTGTGTATTTTTCCGTGACAATTGTCCGACATCAATGATAGATGATCTAAACTGACCATTTAGGTCAGTGAAGAAATAAAAAGTACTTTAGTTGTCTAGACCTGCAGAGTGGATTTCATCACGGTAAGATGTTGTGATAATCTGTTAGGTATACACCTAATTTGTGATACCACTAGGTCAATATGAGTATTTAAGAATGCATTTCGACTTAACGAACGCCTCCAGAGTTTTTCAGCGTTTTGCGAACTACATTTTTGAACCTATTTTAGATAAAATAAATTTCTGCTTTATCTAGACGATTTACTAAGAGCCAGTGATGATATTAATGAGCATTTTGACATTTTACAGAATGTCTTTAAATTAGCTTGACAGTACCAATTGAAATTTAGGTTACATAAATGTCGCATTTTGTATCCAAGACTGGCTAATCAATGAAGAAGGTACATGTAAGGATATACACAGATTTGTCAGCCTTACCTCTTACTTTCGTCACTTTTCAACAATAGCGAAACCTCGTATGAATTGATTAAGAAGAATGCAGTAGTTTGTTTTGGAAAGGATCAGAACGAGTCTTTGGAGCGACTAAAACACAGTTTAACTAGTTATCCAGTTTGATCAATATTTTCGCTAAAGTTGAAAACAGAGTTGCACTGTGCTGCGAGTAGCTCTTGTTTCGGAGGTATCCTATTACAGAAACAAGAAAGTAGGACCTTTAAGCCCATATTTTATTTTAGTCACAAGACTAATCTAACCGAAGCAAAATACCATAGCTTTGAATTAGAATGTTTTGCGGTTGTATGCTCAATCAGATGCTTCCACACCTACCTTTTCGGCATTAAATTCAAAATCGTACAGATTGCGACAGATTCAGGTTAACTCTTAGTCGATAGCATGTAAACCCCAGAATATCCCGTTGGGCGATGTTCTTGCAAAATTACGATTATACCATTCAGCATAGTGTAGTATAACAAATGTTACCAGAGTTAAATATTTTATAAAAGCATGATTTAATGTATAAAAAGAATTTTGTTAGCATTTTTACACATTTCGACAACAAATATGCATTAAAAAATTCACATACATAAATTTACTGGAAATAATAACCAAGGATATATGGATTCATGGACAACGGAGAAATAAAACAGTGTCATCCTGGTTTCGAGAAAAAAAAAGTTTGTTTGGTGAACGACGAATAAATTGAAAATTTCGAAAAGTCAATGAAGAAGTCTAAAATATATTTCCAAAAGGAAAAGTTTTAAGTAGAAGTATTAGTAAGAAAAAGAAGTATTACAATACAAAAGAAGAAAGAATTGATAAAAGGGAGGAATCCATAAGCTGCGTCGAGAAAAGAAGTGAAGAAAGGAAATACAGGGAGAACCGTCAACGGAAAATTCACACACATACATTCACACACTAAAATAGATAAATTTTTTGATTTTATGTTTAATATTCCGAAAGAGTTATAAATATAAATTGTTATAATTTATGGTTTCATATTTTATCTACGAGCTAGACCGGTGCAATTTACTTTTAAAAACAAATTAACTAAATTCTCAGTACAATAGGCCAGGGAAAAAATATCTCATGTTGATGCGCTGAGTCGATGATGTAGTATCTTGGTGTTGGAGGGTAATACAAAATTCGACAGCGACTAGAAACTTCTGAAGATAAATTTCTTGAGATGCGAAATCGACTAGTTTTTCGAAAGGGAAGACATAGTGGACATGAGGAGTAAGGTAAAACTTGCATCACTAATTGTTTGAAATATAATGAATTTTCATTTTCTACCTTCATAGCATTCCAAAAGGAGGCAATCCATTTCAGACCAATGTAGATCATTATGGTCTGCTGGAAAAAATATTGGCGGATATACGTTTATATTACTAGTATTAGACGCTTTCACGAAATATCTTCAATTTTACGCTTGCAAACCATCAAAATCGGTAAAGCAATTAAACATTTCAGAAATTATTTCCAAAGATATAGTAAACCTACACGTCTAATTTCCGATAGGGCCACTACATTTAGCTCTACTCAGTTCAATGAATGCGTTTGTCATGTTTTGGTAGTGTCCCGAACACCACGTAGAGATGGACGAACAGAAAGGTTTAATCAATCCGTAAACTCTTGTGTCTAGATTAGTTGATAATCCTGCCAAATGGGATACATTTTTGTGTGAAACAGAGTTTGCACATAATAAAACCGTATGTTGAACGAAGAGAGAAACGCCAAGTCGTTTACTTCTTGACGTCGACCAAAGTGAACAAAAAGATGCGACTAATACTGGAAAGCTAAACGAAAGCGATAGAGACCTGCCTACTATTAGAGGAACTACTTCTGAAAATATGAGGTCCCGCAAGGAGAACGAAGCTTATTATAATAACAAACATAAAGGGCCTGTAGTATACGGGGTGGACGATTATGTATGATCCGAAACGTTGACGTGACTGATATTTGATAGGAGGAGGATATTGAAGACAATCACTGAACCAGTTAACCCAAAAACCATACGGCGGTATACGTCCAATTATAGGACCAGATCAAGTGCGACCTTATTGTACCGTTTCGGCCGGATTGGGGTATTTCAGGCAAATTGAGATAGTTATTCAGAACACAATTTATTCAAAACACGGAACGATTTAGCTTACTTTACAGTCAAGAAATCAATACTAATAATGACATATGTCAAAAACGTCAGCCTCCTGTCATACCGAATCCAGGTTTAATAGCTTCGGTACACTGCCCCCTCCTTAAATCTGATCATCCCCATCAGATTCGTGGTCGGTTGCATTTTAGGTTCTCAAACGATCGACTTCTCCTTGTTTGGCCAATGGTACTTTTCGGAGTGCCTGTTTAATTGGTCGACTATTGCCGGTATCGATTCGATGTCGTATGAGGGTGGTCCTTCCTTTATCAGGATCCGACAATGAGAAGACTGATGTACTGATGTAGTAATTGCTTGAGTTGTTTAGACTCACCGCTGCCGCCTAGATTTCCTTTGGCACGTTCGAAAATTTGCTGTAGGTTTCCTGGTAACTGGACAGGTTTCTTAGAGGTTTCACCAGCTTCTTCGAAACCCTGTGCCTCATATACGGATTGACACGTTCCTAGTACCGTGCCCTTAGATATTTTCTGGGCATAGCCGTTGAAATTAGCCGTTCTAACAAGTATTGGTCGGTCATTAACTTGAACTAAAGTTTTCGCTGATAGCATTCCCTTCTTACCATGCTTTGCCGACTCGATGATTCCCACAAAACCCCAACGGCGATTACCTTCCACATCGACCGGTATAATGACTTCAGATTTTGCTGGCAGCAAAACATCCTCTTTCACTACCACTCTGAAGACGGTGTCTTCTCCATGTGGTGTTGACAAGATAATTTCATCTTGTCCCATCTTCAGCGTTTTGTTTTTCAGTTCCAGTATGACATCTTTGGATTGTAAGAAGTCTAGTCCTAGTATCACCTCATCTCTAATGTCAGCAACTAGAACTTCTTGGGATATTAAATGGCGACCTATTTGTATTTCTGCTTTGGCAAGTCCATGAATAGGTGCCTTGCCTCCGGTGGCGGTTGTTAGGGTATAGAGTCTATCTGCTGGACGTAATCTCCTTTTGGCAATCAGATCGGGTCTAATGATCGTATGTGATGCACCTGTATCTATGGTTAACTGACATTTTTGCCAAACAACGCGCCGTCCACCACCAAGCTTTGAGCTCCGCATTGTAGCAAGATAACGTGACTGTATGTGAGGAGGCTTCATAAGAGTCAGCGGTCGGTTGCTCCTCAGAGTTGGATGATTGTAGTTTTCCTGGTTACTCTCGTCGCAACCGGCAGTGGTTTTTGAAGTGCCCAGGTTTTCCGCAAGTCCAACAAATCGACTGACGTGTTGTTGTCGGACTACTGATCGACGCCGGGCTACCTGTTTCTTCATTGATACGACTCTTTCTCAGCTCCTTTACCAGCTCTGCTAGAATATTAGCGATGTCTTCCGGGGGCTTATCAGACGTTTCAAGCTGTCGTACCCGTGCGCTCATGATTGAAACGTCAGCCACTTCATACTGCAGCGCATGGGCTGGGGCATCTGCTAGGTTTCTGTGTCGACCGAGATGTAAAGCCCCTGACACCGTCAATGAAAGCTTGTACGGCCAGCTGTTCAAAACATCCTTAGAAGCAGACGAAAATGCCGGGCAAACAAGTCGTGCTATATCCACTTGGAACTCCTGCAAGCATTCATTGGTTCTTTGGGTCCTAGCTTTGAACTGTACCTGGTAGACTTGGTTAAGGTGTTTATCGCCATAACGGGCTTCCATGATTGATATTAACGAGTGGTAACCGTGGTGTTAGTATTCTAGGACGGATTGCAAGGTGTTAACTACATCTGCACGCAATGCAACGATTAGTGCCGTAGCCTTGTCTACATTGGACCAACCATTAGCAGATGCGACAGCCTCAAATTGTCTGGGATATGTTGACCACTGACCTTTCCGTCAAACGTCGGCGGCTTCACTTTTACTACAGAATGTCCTTCATTACGTATGGAGCCGGTACTTCTTAAGTTCGTTATTTGCTCCTGTACCCGCTTATCTATCTCCTCCCTGAGCTTCTTCCTACAACGTTATCCGTAACCGTTCCTGGAGATCCCAAACATCTTCGAATTTTCTGTTGACATGCTCCTGAACGATGTCGACCTGCTTTTTCATTGTCTCAACTTGATGTTGGACGTCTTCGAACTTTCTGTTGACATGCTCTCGAACGGCTTTCATTTCATTCTGAACTTTTGTCCTATTTCTTGTCTTCCGGATTCAATCTTTTCAGCCACTTCATCTTGCCAGGCTTTCATTTCCAGTTGCCCGGCTTTCATTTCTTGAATCCAGGTTTAATAGCTTCGGTACATTATGTTATGTACTAGAAGTTAAGTTAAGTAATAATGGTAATAATAATAATAATAATAATAATTTTATTAACCCGCTAAGCCATTGGGCCTTGGGCTCGTCCGATGAATACAATGTATACATTTACAATCACTGACAAATACTATATATACACAAACTTACAATAAAAAATTAAAAGTTACTACTTTATGTACCGGAATAATTCAACGCGCTCTATTGCCGTATAAAAATCAGCCACGCTGTAAAGGCACATATCGCGCAACACATTCTTTGTTACCTTTTTAAAATGTTTGTTCGGGAGTTCAGACATCATGAACGGCAGAGAATTATACAGATCTATACCCATAATTTCAGACTTCCTTACACGTTTATGCGGATTCAAGAGCCCATCCTTTCCTCTGGTATTGTAGGAGTGATTGTTAGCGTGTGTATTAAAGAGTTCCAAGTTTAACTTAATATGAACCAGGTTCCGATAGACCACTTCAGAATAGAGTATCATTATATTTAGTTGTTGAAATATAGACTGACAAGGTTCGCTATACCTAGCTTTTACTATGCTCCTCATCGCAGCCTTCTATTAAAATCTATTAAAAACACTCGCTGCAGTTGAGTAAACGAAGCATTTCCCCAGCCCAGTATTCCATATGACAAAACGGAATGAAACAAACCATGATACGCAGTGAGAGCGGCATTCAGGTCGACCAATACTGCTGTCCGTCGAACAGCATAAACGACTTTTGAAAGTCTGTTACAGAGGTACTCTATCTGTGGTATCCACGATAATGTGGAATCAAAAAGGTACCCAAAAACTTAACACAACTATTATTCTCTGTATTCGCTCTGCCAAGTGTAAATGCACATACCTGAGTTTTTTGGTCATTCAAATAAAGCTCATTATTTTCAAACCAGACCCGAGCATGAGTGATAATCTGTTTTGTGATTGACTCACTTTCATTGCTTTTCTGTTTATTTAGCTGGAGAGTAAAGTTCGTGTCATCTGCATATAGTATAGTAGACAATGAGTTATTAAGCAACTTCATGTGTTCAGATATATCATCTATATATATTATAAAAAGGGAAGGGCCTAGAATTGAACCTTGTGGTACACCTCTTTTAATATCTAATGTACTACTCATTTTTCCACCAGCCTGTACCACCTGTGTCCTGCCATGAAGGTATGACCCCATCAAGGAATTGGAGATACCTCTTATTCCGTAGAACTCCAATTTGGTCAGTAGCTGTTTATGACCAACACAGTCAAAAGCACGAGACAGATCCGTAAAAATCCCTTTACATATACTTTCGTTCTCGAAAGCCTCCTGTATGGTATTAGTCAATCTAACTATCGCGTCGGATGTGCTTCTCCCTTGCCTGCAACCAAACTGACCATCTGAGATCAAGCCATGTCTCTCCACAAACGCCGAGAATTGTTCGAAAATCGCGCATTCCAACACCTTAGAAAAACTAATTAACACATGTATCTGACGATAACTCTGAGGAAGCAATTCGTCCCCAGACGTATAAAGAGGTAGTACGCGTGCAGGTTTAAAGATAATAGGGAATACACCCTCCAGGAAGCAAGTGTTTACATTATCAGCTAAAGGCTCCACAATGTACTGTGCACAGCATTTAAGAAGGTATGTACTAATGTCATAGATATCTAATGTCTTTTTAGTCTTCAAACGATTCAGTAAGTAATAGTGTAGTAAGGTATATTTCAAAACGTTCTTCAGTTATGTTCGATTATGTATTATAACGTTGTATGTACACTTTTATGAACATGTTCTGATTAGGTTATCCATTTAAGATAGGATTTTATGTTATGTGTATTTATTGATGTTGCAAGCTAGGTTAGAAAAGATTTATGGTCTTTTGGAAGAATTCAATAAAGTGCAATTAAAAGTCGAACAAAGCGATGAAAGGGAGATAAATTCAAAACTAGAGAGGAATTTGAAAATGATTACTTCAACATAACGGGGAAGGCAAAGGAATTGATGCATATTATGCGAAACAGGCAGAAATAAATAGATAGAGTCACGATAAATAGGTTAGAATAAACAAATAATGCAATTGATAACGGGCCAGGGTTAGAATTAAAAAGTTTAGTTTACCAGTGTTTTATGGGGAATATGATAAATGATACCAATCTTAAAATACATTTAATTCATTAGTAGATAAAAACAAAAGGTTTGACAATGTACAAAGATTTTATTACTTACTCGATTGCCTAAGGTGTGAAGCAGAAAAAGTATTGCAAAATTTGGAACTTTCTAATGAAAATTATGATGATCCGTGGAATCTTTAAACGAAAAAATCAAAAATAAACCGGCAATAATACAAAATCATTTGAAAGCGTTAATTGACGCTCAAATTATACAAAAATATATTATAAAATAATAATTCATTCATTAAATTCACTCGAGCAGCCAGTTGAATCATGGGACAGAATATTAATTTTGTCGATGTCGAGAAAATTCGATTTCTGTACAAAAACAGCATGGGAAAAATCTAGAATAGAACCATTTAACGGGGTACCGGATTTAGGAGATTTTAAGAAGTTTATCGTAAATCGATACAATGCATTAGCAGCGTGTAAGGTATCCAGCGAGTTTACAAAATTAAATCGTGGAGATAATTATGGTAACAAGGTAGTATCAAATGTTGCGACAAAAAAAGCATATCATGTGGATTTTGTAAAGGTTTGCATCACATTTATTATTGAAAAACTATTAGCCTTACCAATAGTAGATAGGTGGAAGCAAACCTTGCATGAAAATAATAACGAGCAGCGAGCACATGAAATAACAAACGATGCTTTAGTGTAAGTACAAACAGGCAGCAGTGCTGTGCTGTGCTGTGCATTGCTGAGCAGAGCGGAGCCCAGCTTTCAAACTAACGATACCGCACGAAAGTGTTCACACAGCGCGTTTTTTAGCAGCGTCAGGCAGCGGAGAGCAGCGCATTATTTGAAACGTTCAAAGTATTTCATTTAGTCGCCGCGCCACGCTGCCGATATCAAGCATGGATTGTGAAAATTTAATATCGGAAATTTCAACTCGATGTTCGTTGTGGGATTGCGGTGACAAAAATTACCACATTAGAATCGTTTTGGACAAATTATGGAGTGAAGTCAGTGCAAATGTTGAATTTTCGGGTAAATGTTAAATTATATTTAAGTTTGTACGGTATACAAATATTCGCATAATGTATCGCGAACTTTTTTGCTTTGTTAGTTGAACGGTTATTTGATTTGTTCAACATGGGATTTGGTGTTCTGCTTGTTGATACACACGGTGATACTTGTACATTCACATCTCCAAAAGTAATAATCATATTATGTAAAATACAAGCTGCTTTAATTATGTCGCAAGCTCTTTCTGGACTGGTTTCAATATCTTTGCCAAGTATTCTCCATTTTTGTGATAAAACTCCAAAAGCACATTCCACACATTTAGCTGCGGATAAGTTTTCGTTAAAGTGTCATTTCGGACCGTTCAAATTGTATCTTGGAAATGGTCTCATCAAAGAAGTAGTAAGTGGGTACGCTTCGTCGCCAACAAAATACACTGGTAGTTTTGTAGCAGAATTTCGTAGGGTTTGATTTGCTGGTATATTAAAATTGTTTTCTTGAATCAGCCTCAGAAGTGTGTAGTTTGAGAAAGTTCCACCATCTCTTTGCTTGTCTTTAGCACCTACTTCTATCGTAACAAATTTTAAATTTACATCTGCTACTGCTTGTAGGACTACCGAGAAATAATGTTTATAATTATAGTAGAGCAACCCAGAAAGCGGCGGGCATTTGATGCGGCAATGTTTTCCATCAGTATCGCCAATACAATTCGGAAAACTACAATTTCTATAGAAACCACCAATTACAGTTTGATACTGTTCTCGGTTCGGTTTTGGCATATAAACGGGCTGTAGTTATATCCAAATAACGCGACAAGTTTCCACAACAATTAGTTGCACGGTACTTGCACCCATTCTGAATGAAAACACCAGACCACGAAAAGAAATTCTTGTTGACAAAGATCTGCAAAATATACCACACATAAGCACATTTCGTTATGAAATTTATGTTATTTACAGTTAACGAATGTAGAAAATGGAAATACTTAAGAGATATGCTTCGGTTGGAGCTTAAAAAGAATTCTGTTCCAAAATCTGGTTCAGAAGCGAGTTAAGTGAAAAGTTCTTAGTGCTACTTTAATCAAATGCCGTTTCTTAAAAATCAAATGACTGGTTGTAAGGGCACAGGAAATTTAAATAAACATGATACTCGCTCCCAGCTGACAACTGAAATAGAAAACACCGAAACTCAATATTACGAGGCAGCACTCACAGATTTGGAGGAAACATTCATCGGTGAAGTCATCAATCCCGAGCAGAAGAAGCTACCAAGGAAACGTGAAATTGATAGCGCAACCGAACGTTTTGTGGAACTTGAAGAGAAAAAGGCTGCACTTCTGGCTAGGAACATTAAATAAGATGAGTCAGACAACTTGCTTTTTTCAAAAGCTTGCTGGGATATGTGAAGAATTTTTCTCCGACCCAAACATTACGTGTACGTGACAAAATTCAAAAAGTTATCATGGATGAACTGTCTACACCCATTACACAATATTTGCCAACAAGTTCCTTCGCCATGGAAACTTCTACTTCATATCCAAATTAATTGATGTTTTTATGTTTCTTATTAATTTCAGTTCAAAAGCAATAAAATTTAATTCTAAATTTATTACATTCCAACATAGATGTACTAATTTTCACACACAGTGTCACAGTGCTTTTTTATAACACGAAGGCTAATGTAAATATACTAAAGCTGCCTGCGGTAAAAGCAAATGTACCTATTTTGGCCCTTGGTCCAAACAGAAATCAAGTCAATTATAAAATCAAGTTATAACAAATTCGAAGCAAACTTAGAATTTCTTGTGTTGGATAGAATCACAAGAAATATTCCTTCAAAATCCTTTAATACAGCAAAGTTAAATATTCCTCCACATTATAAATTGGCACATCCTTACTTTAACGTGTCAGCGGAAATTAACATCACGCTAGGTGTAAACATATTTTTCGGCATATTGTGCGCGGGTCGACTGAAATTAAGGTTTGGATTACCAACTTTACAGAAAACTATGTTGGATAATAAAAAATAATTAATATATATATATATATATATATAATAATAATAATAAAATAAAAACTATGTTGGATAATAGCCGGTCCAATGTTTATACGCGCTCAAGATGAAAAACCAAGGCTATGCAATTTGTCGAGGAACAACGATTTGAGCCATTAATTAGAGAAATTTTGGATGGTGGAAGAGTGCAACACCACGAAACACTATTTTTGGGAACAAGTAGAATGCGAGTACCATTTCCATAAAACAACGTACCGGGACGAAACCGGAAGATTTGTAGTTAGTCTACCAGTAAGAAGTAATATCCATGAACTGGGTGAGTCAGAAGATATGGCTGAAAAAGGATTGTTGACATTGGAAAGAAAATTAGGAAGGAATAAAGAATTGAAAGATCACCATTCTAAGTTCATGGACGAATACTTAAGCATGGCCTACATGAGTAAGATCAAGTTGCAAGAAGATTTAAATACGAACACACAAAGTGAAGTGTTCTACTTACCGCATCATAAATGAAGCGAGCATCACAACCAAAATTAGAATTGTGTTTGACGCTTCGGCTAAATCATCATCGGGACTCTCACTAAACGATGTTTTAAAAAATAGGGCCACATGTACAGGCGAATTCATTAACGATTTTGTGTAGATTCAGAAAGCACAATGTCGTGATGACTTCAGACATTGCGAAAATGTATCGAATGGTAAGTATTCAGAACGATCTACGAGATCTTCAACGAATTATCTGGCGTGACGATTCACCAAAAGAACTAGGTTATGTCAGGCTGAATACAGTAACATACGGGATCAGTCCGGCGTCATTTTTTCTACAAGATGCTTACAACAAATGGTTTCGTATATCCAAGAAAGTGAATCAATTATAGGTAACATTATCGTCAACGATTTTCATGTCGATGATTCAATAACCGGTGCATCATCTGTTGAAAACGCAGTCGAAATTAGTAAGAAGGTTTATGTTGTGTCGGATTATGGATTTATATTAAGAAAATGGAATTCATGCCCTGCCATGTCTGATCTCTCAAGCAACAATTGTGATCAAGTAGGGTATTTTATTACAGATAGTGACGCCATTAAAACTTTAGGTGTGTTTTGGAAATCTAAAAGCGACGAATTCGAATATATTGTAAACGTACCTATAGGAAATCAAAGGGTCACCAAGCGCAGTATTTTATCTATGATTTCAATAATCTTTGATTCATTGGGCTTGGTGGGTCCTATAACGACAAAAACGAAAATAATATTGCAGCGTTTATGGAAACTAAAAAGTGATTGGGATGAAGCCATTCCACTACATTTATATACATTTGGAAGGCATTTGAGCGATAATTACCGGAATTGAACAAAATTAAAATACCAATACAGGTAGCTATTTCGAGATTTATATATTTAGAGCTCCATGGATATTGCGATTTATCTCAATAGACCAGCGGTGCAGGTGTGCATGTGAAGTCAAAGGATTGAGATGGTAAAATCGCAGTTATGCTTTTATGTCCCAACTCGCGCGTAGCTCCGATAAAATTTATTTCCCTGCCACAATTAGAACTGTGTGGGGCGGTTTTACTAGCAAAATTAATGAAAACGGTGCCAGAAGCATTCAATTATGAATTAATTAAAACATTTTGCTGGTGTGATTCAATAATGGTGTTAGCCTGGTTAGCAGAAGAACCTTGCGCATGGAACACCTTTGTTGCAAATAGGATTACTGAAATTCAAAAGGTATCGAACAAAATCGATTGGCGTTATGTACCATCAAGGGAGAATCCAGCAGATATAATATCACGCGGTGGTGGTCCAGCAGATTTGGTAATTTCAGAGTTATGATGGAACTGTCCGCAAATGCTATGGGGGGATCTAATTAAAACGACATTCAGATCTGAACACTATCCAGGGAGATACCTGAACGATGAAAAGTAATTCCTTCATCGTTTAGAGCAAATAATGACGACGCGTTTATTACGCCATACTAATCCTTATACCGAGTACAGAGAATATTATTGGTGTTTCAGATTTTACAAACACTTGTCAAAATCTAACAATGAAAGATTATTTGGTGAATTATCTGTTGAGGAATTGAACAATACCTTAACAACAGCAATACTCGTTGTTCAATTCCAAGAATATAAACGCGAGTTCGAAGCATTAAGCAAGTCTAATTGTATTCCTTCAAATAATAAAATAAAATCTTTGGATCCTTTTTTGGGCAATGATAAGTTAATAAGGGTGGGTGGGAGATTTAGGAAATCTAATCTTGAATATGAACGAAAATTTCCGATCATCTTACCTCAGTCTCATCACTTAACTAAATGAATAATTAGAAACGAACACCTTAAACAACTTCATGCTGGTCCGCTAGCAATTCTCGCAGCTGTAAGACAGCGTTATTGGCCTGTTAACGGTAGATGGGCCGTCCGAAGTGTTTTATCTAAATGCATTACTTGTTTTAGACCGGAATCTATAAATTTAAGTCAAAAATTTGGTGATTTGCCATACAATCAAGTAGCACTTAATGGGCCTTTTCTTATAACTGGTACTGACTTTACCGGTCCTTTTAATATTAAAGATGATATAATTCGAAATCGCGTCATTATCAAGGCATATATGTGCATATTTGTATGTTTCAGCACTAAAGCTGTCCACATAGCAGTAGTAAACGGTCTAAATACAGACTCATTCTTGAATTGTTTCAAAAGATTCATAGCTAGAAGGGGCTTATGTTCACATGTATATTCTGATAATGCTACGAATTATATCGGTGCAATGCACGAAACTGAACATATTAAGGAAATTCTGGGAAGTATAAATTGCCCTGATACATTAAACAAATTTATAGATCAAAATAATATCTCTTGGCGTTTTATACAACCAAAATCTCCCCATCATGGAGGTTTATGGGAATTAAGCACGCTATTTTCGCAAACTGGAGCAGTGTTGAATTCCCGACCCCTCACTAAGTTATCCTCTAATCCTAATGACATTCTCCCTCTAACGCCCGATCACTTCTTTATCGGCTCTGCGCTAACTGCGTTACCTGAAGTGGATGTTACAGCTCTATCAGACAACAGACTCAAAAGGTATCACCTTGCAGCGATGCACCAAATGGCATCAGGCACAACCTAACATCAAGATGGACTCTCTTGTCTTACTTTTGGAGGAAAATGTACCACCATTGCAATGGAGGTTGGGGCGAGTGATGGAGCTTTATCCTGGATGTGACAGTATGATAAGAGTAGTAACTGTTCGAACTAATAAAGGTGCGATAAAGTATTCGGTTCAGAAAGTGTGCGTTTTGCCAATTTACGACAATGACAATATATTGGACTAGATTTAATAAGATATGCGAAGATCCATGTTCATGTTCATATTTTAGTGACCCGGCAATCTTCGTTTTGCCTAAATTTTTTCCGACTTTTCTTTTTCCTAAACCTTCTCGTAGCAATTACGAACAAACCCGCAGAAGGAAGTCGAGTCCAGTCGTTTTCAAGTTTTAAGCATTCGAGCAAACCACGATCCATTTTTATATATATTGATATACCATTGTATATAGAATGCATGTTTACATATGTTATTAATTAGAGACCGGATTATATGCAAAAAAGAAGTGGAAATATGCGCATAAATATGCAGATGTTTGGCCTAAATATGCACTTTCTTATGAAAAATATACAGATAAAAAATAGGAGTAATGCTAGAAAATATAATACTATAGAAAAAGTACTCTATTATGTTTACTACAAGTTTATTTATAACATTTTACAACATAATTAACTATGAAAACAATTTACAATTACATATTTCTCAAAGTTTTCAATAGAAAAATTGTGGCGCTTGTCTGATAACATGTATTTATATATTGAAAAGGTTCGTTCTTCGTCCACGCTTGTTAAAGGAGCATATTTCAAATTAGAAATATCCTCTATTGTCAACTCAATATTTTCTACTGATTCACCACACAAGATTTTAGCAATATCCTTTAGCTTTCTAAAACCCTCATTTTTTCTATTGCACTTAAAAGTTTTTCATACACGGATTTTCCCACCCTTCCTTTAACATCACAACATAACTTTTCACATTTGTTTATTATTTCAACGCTATCAATAAGCGACATAAATCGTTTTTCCAATTGCAATATAGAAGTGGAAATAAACTTGTAGTTGGCTTTAATAAACACCAGCTGTTGAGGTATTTTTTTACTTGTATACACCTTTTGGGCGTCTAGCACAGATTGTGTATCGCTATCAAGATCCATAATAATTGTCTTTATTTCTTCATAATGATTTGGATGAAAAATAGCAGCTTCCAACCACGTTCCCCATCGTGTGATTACTGGTTGAGGAGGAAGCGGAATACCGGGTAGATGTTGTTTGTAAAACTGAACTCTTAATGGAGCCTTTAAAAACACTTTCTTAACACTACTAATTAAAGTATTTACCAAGGGAAAACGGTTTCTTACTTTTTCTGCAACACGGTTTAGTCCGTGCGCCAAGTAAGTTGTGTGAATTAAATTTGGGTAAAAGATTTTCAAGTTGCAAGCTGCTTTCATCATGTATGGTGCGGCATCTGTTAAAAACAATAGAATTTTTTCTGTTGGAATCGATTCCGGTAAGAAAAAGGTTGCCAGTTCTTCCTGTATAAACCTTGCTATTGTCAAATTATTTGCCTTTTCCAACTGTTTGGATGAAATTAAATAAGATTTTGCTGAACCGATACGTTAAGGATACCTATCACTAAATGAACTATGTATCGGCCCACACTATCAGTAGTTTCATCTGCGCATATCTAAAAGTAATTGTTTGACATAGCCTTCTGAGTCTGCATTGGTCTACGATAGTGTTCGGACGTGCATTCCAAATCTCTTGTAGTAGCGGTGCTATCGATATATAGATACCCTGTGGTGAGTCTGTATTTCCTTTATCCTTGTACCCATTGCTATTCTATTGAGTTTGTTTCTTCAATTTCGGTTATTTGCTTTTTATTGAATGGATGTTAACAAGCGAGCTCCCCCAAAAACTTATTTAGTAATAGGGAATTAAGTTCTCCTCCCGTTCCTGCAAAATCTATTTCAAATTCAGATATGGATACCTCTGATTCATCTCAAATAATACATTTCTCAGATTCAGTTCCCCTTTTACAATGCCTGGAATCAAAAATCAACTCAGGTAATGATCTTTCCATTCTATCGCAAATCGATATTCCTCTTTCTTTACTGCCGGAGTTACAAAAAACTGTGGATGATGGTTTTTACTTACCTAACAAAAACCAGAACGTAACAGATCTATCCGAGGCCATTCCGATCAACAAAAAAGTCCTAAGTTTAACTTCTAAAATTATTAACGTTCTAAAGAGCAAAGCTAATGAATTTAGGGCCAGCAATTATATGCAAAATTTCGAATTAACTGATTTACCTCCTTTCAATGTCTACTTGGAATCTACTGACGGCAATGCGGGTCAGATTCGGGATATGGAAATTGGAAGATTAATTCATAATAATAAGGTTGAAGGCGTTAGAAAAATTGAAAAAGAGGTAAAAACAAACTTTGCATTGAGTTTGCCTCCCTCAAATCTGCTAATAATTTCCTGTCCTCGGACTTCGCCTCTCAAAACAATTTTAAAAGTTATATCCCTAGCTACTCAATTTCCTGCAAGGGCATTATTAGACAGATAGATCCAAATATTGACATTCAAACCATATTTAATAACCTTAAAACATGTGATGGTAAATCGGTATTAGGGTGAAACGTATCCAGAAGAAAAATTTCTCGGAGGAGAATAAACCGTTTTTACAAATACTGCTTCCGTAATTGTTACTTTCCGAGGCAAATCTCTGCCTAAATATGTAACTCTTTTTTATAATGTCAGAATTCCAGAGGTTTATATTTCTCCTGTTATTCAATGTAGAAATTGTTGTAGATATGGCCATATTGGCTCCCAATGCAAATCAAAGATTCGATGTCCAGTTTGTGCTAAAGATCATGTACTAGCCTCTTGTGAAAACAAGTCAAATCCTTCATGTGTGTTTTGTAAACAGAATCACCTTTCAACTGAACCGGGTACTCCTGCAAAAGAAAAGTTTGTCCTGAATTTGCTTATCAATCAAAAATTAAAATCTGCATGGCAACCTACAATTATTCTTTTTCGAAGCAGCAGTCCTTTGTAAAAGTGATTTTGCCCATCTTCAACACTCGGAACATCCGATTCTACAAGTTAATAATGAGAATTTTCCTAACTTGCCAATTTGTAATACACCACCTATAATTTCTTTATCTCAATCTTTTCCTATACAAAAAATTCCTTTTCCCAATTGATTCAACAAAAGAAATACATCTCCCTTAATAAACCACCTACTAAAACGCAGCAACATTCCATAAAACGCAAAAATTCATATGATCAAGATTTTATTATTAACAAGAATGGTAGAATTTCCAATTCTCCCATTTCCTCCGCCTATAACGATACTTCTAAACTTCTCAATAATAATACCCAAGCTTCTGTCCCTCTCAATGACTTTTTAAATGATAACTATTTAATTAATTCTCTTAAAGAGGCTTTCGTCACAAATAAGGATTTGCTATTTAACTTTTTCAAGGAGTTCATCCCTTCCATTCATCACGAAAAATTGTCATGGCTTATACAGACTCAGGAAACACAAGCACAAGTGCATTAAATATCCTCCTTTGGAATATGCGTAGTTACTCTAAAAACAAAGCAAACCTTTTCTCATTTCTTAAAGATTCCACAATTAAACCAAAATTTATCATTCTTACAGAAACCTGGTTAAGGGAAGGCAATTTTATTACATCCCCTGGTTATTATGCTACTCATAATTGTTCCACCAATCCCAGGGGGACACCTCTATTCTAATCAGGCGAGGGATTAAATATTCGAGCTTTGTTCCTAACTGTCAACTTCCTGATAAATGTCATTTCCTAATTCTATCATCTAGTGTATTGAATATAGTTGCGGGTTATATTCCTCCTGACTGTGAACTTTCTACTCAATGGCATAATATTCTCTCTCTTGTTCGCGCTCCTTTTATCTTGGTTGGTGACTTCAACGCTCACCACCATTCTTGGGGTAGTCTTTCCAATAATCGCCGAGGTAATGTTCTGTCAAAAGTATGTGAAGACTTGCATTTGGTGAATATTAATGACGGTTGTTCCACTCTTTTACTCCCTCCCAATTCTAATCCAAGTATTATTGACCTAGTTTTTTTGCTCTGATGATATTGCTTTATCTTCTTCTTCCAGAACTCTTGAAGACTCTCTTGGCAGCGACCATTTCCCTATCCATATCTGTATTAATTCCTCAATTCCTACTTTGAATATTAATGTTGAGTCTCATGAAAACCAATATAATTGCGCTAAAGCTAATTGGGATCGCTTCGCCTCAGAAATTATCAATGGCTTTGGAAGAAATTGTCCATCCTCTTATGAGGATTTTGAAAATCTCATCATTTTATCGGCTGACAAGTCCATCCCCAAACGGAGTGTACATCGCCATCGATATGATCCCTGTCCGTGGTGGGATAAGGAATGTTCAAGAGTAGTGAAGCTAAGGAAATCCTTAATTAGGGAATTTAAGCGTTCGGGTTCAATGGATGCGTATTTAATAGCAAAAAGATATATCGCATTATCCTCAACAAGAAAAAGAGGTCTAGATTTAGAAATTTCTGTAATTCCTTGAATAGAACATCAGATATCAGCAACGTTTGGAAATCTGTTAGAAGATATTCCAAAGCCTGCGCCAGATCTCAAATGAACTATTCTACTTTCAATCCGCAATGGGAGGAGGAATTTCTTTCTTCTTTAGCTCCTTGTCATGTTCCTGCTTATAATGAGGTCTCGTTTGACAATTTGGACAGTGGAAACATACTTTCCTCTCCTTTCTCTAGTGCCGAACTTCGCAACTTCATTGCTGAGGGTAAGGATTCTGCTCCTGGATTAGATAGAATTTCTAATTCAATGATCACTCATTTTCCTGAGATAGCTTTAGACTTCCTTCTTGGTTTTTTAACAATATTCTGTGTGGTCGCTCCCTTATTCCTAAAGCCTGGAAATGTGTTGCGGTATGTCTTATTCTCAAGCCTGGCAAGGACTCCTCAGTGGTTAGTAACTTTAGACCCATTTCGTTACTCTCCTGTTTAAGGAAAACATTTGAGAGACTTTTGAAACATAGAATTAATTGGTGGTGTGAACATAATTTCATTTTAGATGACAGTCAATTCGGCTTCAGATCTTATAGATCTGCATTAGATTGCACCACTATTCTATCTTCTCACATTTTGTCCGCTTTTTCTAAAGGAATAGTGGTTCTGGCTGCGTTTTTAGATATTTCAGCTGCTTATGACAATGTGGTTATTTCTATACTGGTTCAGAAATTATTGACGACGAGGCTTCCTCGTACAATTATAAATTATATCAAGCAACTGATTTCTGAGAAGATTCTCTCTATAAGAGGCTCTCCATTGTGTAGGACATCGTTCGTGGGTCTACCTCAGGGTAGTATATTAAGTCCGTTATTATATAACATTTATATGTCGGGTTTTGGAAAACATATTAATCCCAATATTAAATGCCTTCAGTATGCAGATGATATAGTTATTTATTCCCACAGTAATGATCCGACGTTTGTTTGGCATGAAATGAATAACGCCCTAATTGAGGTGGGAAATTGGTTAGATTCGAGGGGTCTGACTTTATCTACAAACAAATCCTGTGTTGTTTGGTTTTCCAGAAAGAGAGAAATTTCCCCGCCATCTACTCGTTTACTCTTTAATGATTCCTTTCTCTTTCCTAAGCCTTCAATTCGTTATCTGGGTGTATGGTTGGATTCGAAATTGAACTGGAAATATCATATTTCTCAATTGGTTATTAGTTGCCACAAATCTATTAATCTATTAAGCTCGTTGTGCGGTAAGAGGTGGGGCTGTGATCCTCAGACCCTCCTCATTCTTTACAAAGGTCTGATAAGATCCAGACTTGAATATGGATGCTCTTTGTTTGCATCTTGCGCAAATAGCTACTTGCATAAATTAGATGTAATCCAATCTCAAAGCCTGAGAATCGTTTTGGGTGCTATGAGATCTACACCCACAAATGCTTTACAATTGGAAGCCGTTGACCCTCCCCTGATTCTTAGATTTCGACTCTTAACAAAACGCTATTTATTGAGAAATATGAGTCGTTCAAACAGTCTGGTCATCTCTTCCTTGAAATCTTTACTTCGCAACTTGCAGGAAAAAAACTATCGTTCCCCAATGCCTCTCATTTCCACATGTCTATCGGAAGTTCTTATCTACAAAGATGTCTTATGGTCTGAAATTCTCCCAGAACCATTTAGACTTAATTTTTTCCAAAGATTTTTCAAACCTAAGATAGCCTTTTTCCTCATACTTCCCCCTTTCCGGGTATTAATTCCGCTTTCACAGAATATGTTTCTAACCATTGGCCTAACTTTAATCTTTTCTTTTCCGATGGCTCTAAGTATTCTAATCCAAATTCTATCTCTTTAGGTATATTTTCCCCGTCTACCAATTTTATCTTCTCTGCTTCCATTTGCAATTATGCATCTATTTTCACAGCAGAATTAACGGGTATTTACATTTCGATTATTTATATTCGGTCTACTAAGTTTCTGAATAATGTTATTTTTTCTGATTGTAAGAGCGCTCTTATGGCAATTAAAAAATGTTCCTCTTGTAATAACAACCCCTTATTTTCCGAATAAGAGAAATGTTACAGGATGCTCATTCCAATAACATCAATATCATTATGTGCTGGATTCCCGGACACTGTGGAATTGAACACAATGAAAGGGCAGATTTGTTAGCTAAGTCAGGAAGATACAGGCCAGTATATAATATTAAAATTGGTTACAAAGATTTACTTCATGATTTGACCAAGGAGCTCAGTTATAGATGGAAAGAAGATTGGTTAGCCTCTTCTCCACTTCGTGGTAGATCGTATTTTAAGATACAGTCGGATGTTCCCAGCCACCCTTGGTTTTCTGTCATCCCATTTGTTAATAGATCTTTTATCACAACGATGTGCAGGTTGAGATTTGGGCATGGTCTTTTCCCTTCTCATTTACATCGAATTAATTTATCTGAATCTCCCAATTGTGATTGTGGGGAGTTGGGTGATATTAATCACCTATTTTTCAATTGTCCACTTAATCGTTGTCACATCGATAATTTAATTCAAGGTTTGATTGGGTTAGGATATTATCCGCCTCATTCTATTCACTCTTTACTATCATCTTGTAATTTTAAAATCTATAAATGTCTGTATGTTTTCTTAGTAAATTGTAAAATCCTTTTGTAACTCATTGCTTTTCTTTTTCTTATCCGTTCCTTTAGGTGGTGGTACATGTTTTTCCCGAGGCTCCATTTCGGGCTGTCTTTAGGGTCGCTGGAGCTGCGGCCCGAGAAAAGTCTCTCCTATATATGTATTTCCCTTAAATTTCTCATCACAGGGTAACGGTGCCCTTTATAATGGTGTATGGTGAATGAAAAGAGCTACGGATAGCTCAAACGCCAACTAAAATAATAATAATAGAAATAGACATAGCCTTCTTAATGCTACTCAATGTTCCTGCTTAGATACGGTGAATATAATTTTTCTTAAGGTGCTCTCGTCGGGAATATTATATTTGCCGATGTACTTTTGCAAAAATAACATGACATTTAAATTGTTTATTTTATGTAGTGGAGTATCTGCCGACACAAACATTAGGCACAAATCTTCATTAAATTGTTCTTGTTCCGATTTTTTGGAGGTTGATGGCAAACATTGCGGTAATGTTTGCTGGCCCTTCTTCGCCAATTTCATCTTTGATAGTAGCCAACACAACGCTTCGACAAATAATTTTATTTTAAAATGGTTTTTATTTAAAAATCATCAGCAGAATACGGAATATCAGATATTACGTATTGTGCTGATATGCGAAAAATACGCATGAAATATACATCTCATTTTACTCATTTTAAAATAAAATTATTTGTTCAACTCTTGTGTTGGTTATTTTATTAAATGTCGTTTATTCCGATTGCTTCGCAAACTCTTTACATATTAATATTTTATTACTCCTTTATCTTTTACTAACACTTATTTTATAAGAAAACACCTGATGATGTGATATTTTTTGTGCAGGTTACAAGTGAGAGAAAGTTTCAAGTCGACCAGCATATTAAAACTCCATCTCATGCTGCAAAACTATCAAAGATGAAATTTTGAAATTTTCTGGTAAAATGTATTTTTGTATTTATTTAGAAGTTTCAGAGAATTAGCTTTTCCTTGAATTCTGTACCGGTCTGAGATGTATGGGAACAGCATTAATAAATTTTTGGAAGCACTTATCGGAAAAGTATCGAGAAGAGGCTTCATAGAATGCTATTTTTAATTTAAAGAGGGCTGTTTAACTCTTTGTTTGTTACAACCACGACATATTTTTAGTAATGCCTATCCTATAATAAATTACATCCAATAAGTAAATAAAACTCGGATACTTCAAATATGCTGAATTACTACAAAATATGAAAATAATATACAAAATGCATATATTATGCAAATATGCAAATTTATGCAAACTGCATATTATCCGGCCTTTAGTTATTATATTTATGTTTTGTTTGAAGGATATGTCTTCTAAGGTCGGCGGTATGTTTGGTTTAGATATATAATTTCTCTATGATTTTGAGATAGCCATGCGGTAGCCATAGTTACTAGCGGTAATAATTTTGAATAGAGAGTTACAGTCCACATGTCAAAGATTAAATATCGTTAAAAAATTCGTGTGCAAAACACAGAAACAAGAGAGTCAGGATGGCCGAGCCGTGGGCGAATAATTTGAATTTTAAATTTCCTGCTTCCCTGAATGTTGTTAGCTTGCATTTAGTACCCTACGGGAAGTAGAATGAGAGTAGTTAGTCGATGGTAGCTGTTAACGAGGAAGTTGAGGTTATGTTAATGTTAGGTGAATTAAAATATTAAACTGTTTATGTCGTTTATCTTAATCGGGTCTGGCAAAATTACCACAGACGACATATGAAATATGCAAAATACATTCCATAAATCGAATCTAGCAATGCAATGTTGAAAGCCTGAATCTGTAAGCTTCTTGTTTGATCTTGTTTATTTCTAATGAGTTCCAAATTAATCATTTCAGATGGCTTTGCGGGACATATTGTGCATGATGAAGAAGAGCATGCATCAGTCAACACTTTCGTTACCTTTCCGTCATCGTCAAAAACCCTTCGTGTTTTACGGAATAAGTGGTATGTTCAGAAATAACCTTACGGGTAGGTTGAAGCATAGACATTTCGTTTTCAAAACCTGAGATAACTTCTTTTGTTTTTGCTGGAGTTTCCTTAGTAAATTCGATTGATATTGCATGACAATATTTGTTGGAAGACGGTGTCTGATTTTTTCAAATTGCTCCACTGTTTTTAGAATCAACTAAGTTTAGAGGAACTAAAGAAGCATAGAAATTTGCATCTGAAATAAATTCTCTTTCACCAGATAAAATTTGTTTATAGTCGGCCGGTCCTGATGATCCACCGCACCCCCATTTCACGTATATCATTTGTAGTACATCTGATATACGAAGGAGAATCAAATATGAACCGAACCTTTGCTTTAGAACATTTATTGGTACAGTAAATAAAACTTTGAATACATTTTATTTTTCTATATAATCTCCTCTTTTATTCACAAAATTTTCCCATCGAATCGGAAGTTTCCGCCAGCAAAGAATGAATGTGGCGGCGTCTGTAACCAATTGCGCACGAACGTTTCTACACCTTCATCGTCGTCAAAGTGATGACCTCCCAGTTCTTTTTGAGTGGCCTAAATATGTGGTAGTCACGCCGTGATAGATCAGTGCTGTAGGGCAGATGTTCCAGTGCTTCCCAATGAATTTTGTATAATTTTTCTTGGGTTAGTGGAGCTGTGTGTGGCCGAGCGTTGTCATGGAGCAGAATCGCATTTCGAATCGAAATGTCTCGCCTTTCTCGTCGATAGGCCAGTTTCACTTCATCAAGCAGTTGACAGTAGTACGCAGCCATTAACTGTACGCCGTTCCTGGGGAAAATGAACGAGCAATATGCCTCTGCAATCCCAAAAGTCGTTGCAAGAACTTTCTCAGCAGAAAAACGAGTCTTGACTTTCCGCGGCGCTGCTTCTCCAGGTTTTCGCCATTCAATGCTTGCCTACTTAGAGTCAAGGGTGTAAGATAAAGCCTCGTGTCATTACAGGTGAAAATGTGCCTCAAGAAATCATCCCCCTTTGTTCGATAACGTGCCAAAAGTCTTTAACGCACGGCAAGACGATTTGCTTTCTAATCTTCCGTCAGGTGGCGAGGAACCCACCTTGCCGATACTTTTCGATAACTCAAATCATCTGAAATGATTAATTGGGCACTCCCATACGATATTCCGACGTCTGCATCAATTTCCCATATTGTACGGCGGCGGTCTCCTTCAATCATCTTACAGATTGCAAGAGTATTCGTCTCATTAGTGCTTGTTCGCGGTCGGCGTGCATGGATCTCATTTTGCACTGACCTGTGTAGTTCGTCGACACAAAATTTCGGCAGGTTTTCGGGCCTCCTGTGACAAAAATTTAATAATAATGCGTTGTTCAACAGACGTGTGCATCTCTTGCTCAGACATGATGCTGCTAACAGCCAATCTGCTCTGGCGAGCTGAAACCGATTTACTACCCTGCATTTTACATCCCCACCCTACACATTTATTTATTTGGGCAAGACCACAGACTGAAGTCCATAATGACTCAAAATAAGAAAATACAACAATTAAAAATAACATTTGACATACAATATGCAAAACTAAAAAACTAAATGAAACAGCTGCCAAATACATAAATACAAAAGGCAATGCACTACTTCAAAAAGTTAATGATATCTATGCCAACCGCAATAAAAAAAAATGTACGCGACTAAAAGTGAGGTTAAGAGATAGGAAAGGCGTCAGATGGCATTCGGACAACGCTAGCTGGTGGGAAACCAGTGTTGCCGGTTCGGCCAAATTCTCGCAGAGATATAGGGAAAGATCGGCGTACTACAGACTCCGAGCTGTTGACGCGGCAAACAGTACGTTTCGGGAAGAACGCTTACAAACGACACACTGCGACGAGTATACCACAGATGAAAACTCAAAAAAAAAAGAATAAATGACAAAGAAAAAGAAATCTTCGGGAGAGCGCCAGAGTAGAAAGAACACCGACAAAATCGAGCAAAATGACCGAAGATAAATTGGATAAATTACTGGATATGAAGAAAGAACTCAAACTGAAACACAAAGTACAAGAAAAATTTAACTTGCAAATCGAACAGATTAAAATTGAAAATGAATACCTCAGAAGGAAAAATAAAGAGCTTAGAGAGGAAAATAAAAATATGAAAAGAACGATGCAAAAGACAAAATCAAACTGAAAGAATAGAGCAAGAAAAACGGAAAAGCAATGTGGTGCTGACAGGAATAGCGATCGAAACTAGTGATTCAAGAACCCTAAAACAGGCTATGGACAATTTACTTAGAAAAGAACTGACAGCCCAAGTAGAAATAACATCAGCGCAGAAATTGTGACAGAAAATATGCCTAATTAAACTGAAAACGAAGAAGACAAGGAGATGGAGGTGATGAAAAACAAACACATGTTAAAGAAAGTAGAAGGTAAGAGGATTTATATCAACGATGACCCAAACGGAAAGAAAAAAAAAAGAGGGGGAAATAAGGAAAGTAGCGCAAATAGAAAGAAGTAAAAGAAGAACGGCTAAAATAGGTTACAACAAAATCAGAATAGGGCAAGAGGAATGGAGATGGAACAAAGATATTAAGCAACTCTAAGTATCTCAGACAAAAAACTGACGGAGTACAGCAATGACCAGGAAACTAACGAAAACGACAAGGCAAGAAACTGGAGAATGAATAAGAAACGAGGGGGAGCAAGAGAAATATAAGATTAGGAACATGGAATCTTCAAGGAGTATACGAAGAAGAAGCAATAAAAATTTAACAATAGAAGCTAGGAGGTATCACTTAGACATATTGGCAGTACAGGAAACACATTTGTAAGGAAGCGTCATAATAGAAGTAAAAGAGTACTTCATATTTACAAGTGGAGCACAAAGTAGAAGATTAGGGACATGATTCGTGAAAGACTCCAAAAGACGGTAGATTACTTAGATTAGGTAAACGTAGATGTTAGATGTTAGATTACTTGAGGTGGCACTGATGCCTGTTCCACTGCGACCTTTCCAGGTCTATTGTGGCCCTCATGCCTCCTTAGAGTACGTTCTCTAGCTTTATTCCTTTAATTAGACTTGACAGCTTTGAGAGCGGTTCTTCCGCTTATACATATATTTTAAAAGCGGACTTGAAGCCCTTGCTCCGAAATGCTCTTATATGGCTCCATTAGTGTAATTACAAAAAAAAAATTATGAAACCACTTGCAATCGAGGAAGTTTTTGTGTAATTTAAGAATATTAATTGCATTTTTGTGTTTTTTAAAACAAGTTCCCCCTTTCATTCAGATGAAAAAAAATTACATGCTGTTTTTGCTTTATTCAAAAAATAATAATATAAAACAGTTAGTAATAAGTACAGAATGTACAAAAAAATGTTTAAAAATTATTTTTTCCTATGAACTTTAGATTCAAAAATTCAAATTTTTCGAATTCGCATGTAATCCCCCCCATCAGTTTCACAGCACGTTCAGCATTTTGGTTAGATGAATGGGAATGTCAATTAATGACTCCTCGACCGACCAGTGCGTCTTCAAACATTTAATTGCCCTCTTGCATTTTGTCTTGGTGAGTGAGGTTAACAGTTCATCATGCAAATATTACCCCAGGCATCGTATTCATCAATTAGCTGATGTAGTTCCTTGTGAATGGCAGAACTATTCTCACATTTCAGAATACCGAGTTTGATTTCGGTTGTGGTATTTTTCAGTAGAACTACTTGATACTCTTCCCCTTGGACTCTTTTACCATCAAACTGAAGACAATAGGGATCTTTGCTTTGAAGTTTTTCATAAATTTTGGCTTTCATTTGCTGTCCTTCTGAGATTACTCGTTTCCAGACACCCGACTGACTTGGAACCGGCACATCATGACCCTCTTTAGCAATGGTTGCAAGAACGTTATGTGCTTTATGTGTAGAAATGTTGTTTTCCAATACCAGTAAACTCGCTGTTGTAGTGCTTGTTCTTTTGTATTTCGGATTGCATTCAGAAGAAGATGACGTGGAGGAAGAGCTTGGAGACTTGGGTGAAGAATCGGAGGCAGATTCAGAGACAATATCATGTGTGAGTTGCGATTGAGAAGTACTAGTTTGAGCTTGAGATATTGATAGTTGGATTCGTTTTCTTGGGTGGATTGATTCCAAAGGGGCTTGTTTGGCCGTTGAATAACCAACCTTACCTCTACTCTCAACTTGACTCTGGTAGAACTTTTTATCTTCCGAGCTTTTCCATTCTCCATTTAACAGCTTTGAGAGCGGTACTTCCGCATATACGTGTATTTTTAAAGCGGACTTGAAGCCCTTGCTCCGTAATGCTGTTACATGCCTCCATAATAGAGTCCTGGCCTGCCTTAAGCTTTGCCGGCTCCATCTAGGTGGCTGGGTAGTCGTTGCATACTACCGCGATCCTCTCCAAAGCAGCCTCTTTGAAGGTAAAATCTTCTGGCTCTTTGCTTTTTGGAAGACCTGCGGGAGCACTGCCCTCCGATCTTGTCTTTTGGACTTCCGTCCTTTCTTTACGTTTAGTAGCCTCCGTCGTCTGTTGGGGCCTAACTTCCTTATCTAGACTAAACTTGGCGCCTTGTGCATGCCTAGTGAAGTTGACCTTGATTATGGCTCTTTTAGCCTGTATGTAATTTAGGCCCTGTTTCACAAGCTTTTGCACTTTGGCCTTGGAAATTCTAGCGTAGCTGTACGAAGACTAGCTAAGGAAGTATCTGTCCACCCGATCAAAACCCCGCTTGATCGGGTAAGGCTAATTACAACGGGGTTTCGCCTGGTGCCCTCAGGGGCACGTTAAATACCGTACACCCCTGCGGCCACGAAACTCTCGACACGTTACCTTACACCTGGTTTGGGTTTTAGCTCCGGTACCTCGCGAGCGCTAAATTCCCTAACTCACTTGTTAAACTTGTTAACAGTGAACCCCTGATGGAAACCAGATAAACCTAACAGTGTTAAATTTTCATGCACCAACCGAAGAAAAACAAGAATTGACCAAGGACGAATCCTACAAAAAATAGAAGAGATAACAAAC
The DNA here is from genome assembly GCA_038088585.1 of Chrysina gloriosa. Lineage (NCBI taxonomy): Eukaryota > Metazoa > Arthropoda > Insecta > Coleoptera > Scarabaeidae > Chrysina > Chrysina gloriosa. Next base: position 37,893,036 of record CM076090.1, on the reverse strand, counting down.
GGTATAGCCAATAGTCACATGAAAATTGCGCGCGACTAATAGATTTCGCTATACAACAGAAAATGAAAATTATGAGCACACATTTTAAAAGAAAGGAAATATATAAGGGGACATGTATAATATCGGGGACTAACCAAACCAACCAAATAGGCCACGTACTGATATAAGAACGCTGCGCCAAACGAATGACTAAGAAGAACTTATCGTGGGGCAGATATAAGCTCCGATCATCTCCTGGTGATAGCAAACGTGCAGGTGGATTCTCTGAACAGACAACGAAAAGAACAAAAAAAAAAGCTGACGCAAAATACAATATGAAAGAACTACAAAATGAAGAAATTGCATCTTTATCGATTTCAAAGCAGCATGATTCAATACACAGAACGGAAATGTTTAAAGTATTGGAAAGATTGGGCATACCCAGAAGGCTAATTAAACTAGTACAGATGACCTTAGAACAAACGATAACCACGGTCAGAATAGAGGGTCACGAGACCAGTGAATTCGAACTCGAAAGGCGGCTAAGACAAGGAGACTCATTATCCACATTGTTATTTAACCTGGTACTAGAGGCAGCGATAAAAAATAACAGAACCAACAGGCAAGGGACATTACACATAAAGTGCCATCAATGTATGGCATATGCAGATGATGTGGTCATGATAGCAAACAACCAAAAAGAACTTACTAGAGTAATGACACAACTCATAGAGGAATCATGGAAACTGGGACTGCAAATTAACAAAGCGAAAACAGAATATATACAATTAAAAAATAAGCATTATAGTAAACAGAACAAAACCTTGGAAATCAAAACCTATAATAAGGAAAAGGTATCACTCAAAGAAACAGTCAAGTATGTATACCTAGGCACATAGATAACTAATAAATGCGAAGAGGGAGCAGAAATAGACTTCAGACTAACAACGAGTAATAAATGTGCAGCAGGGCTACGGAAAATAATTAGATTTAAAAAGCTTTCATGGAGGACAAAACTAACAATTTACAAGACGGTGATATGACCTACCCTCCTATATGGGGGTGAAACGTACGGTGAAAAATACGGATATGGGAGAGAGGCTTCTGCGGAGGAAAGAGAATAGATGAAGGTTGGGAAAGAAGATCTAACAGAGAATATACGACCTCTTCAACGAACGAACAATGGATGCAATTGTAAAGTCCAGGAGACAACAATGGCTGGGACATTTGGAGAGAATGAATGACAGCAGAATAGTCAAAGGAATAGCTTGGAGAGGACCGGAGGACAAGAGAAGGAGAGGAAGGCCAAGGAAAACGTGGAGGGTAGCAATTATGGATGATATCAAACAAAAGAAAATGGAAAACTGGAAAGAGAAGGTAAAAAAATCGACAGAAGTGGAAAGAAACAAAACCACACCCTAGGCGATAGACCTGAACGGCCTGCATGAAACCCTTATATATATATCTATATATATATGTAGTCAAGTGCTCTTACAATACATATAAATCTTTTATAGGATGTGTTAAATAAGTCTACGTCAATAGATAGTTAGTTCAATTCTCTAGACACCCGGCTTATAGGTGTATTGTAACCATAAACTATACGATGGAAGGGTAGAGATAAAAGATCTTCATTGCGCGATTCCAGTCTTGGTGTTCGTATCCTGAATAAGGAAAGGAGAAGCGGACAGTCTATCGAATTATTCAAGCACTTAAATCCTAACTTGAAAACCCAGCAATTCTAGGCGTTGGAAGTAGGTGTTTTCAGATTTATCGATATGCAATTTAAATAGAATAATAAAAGATTATATATATATATATATAATTTACGAATTTGCGCTGGATTTTTTCTATTTGCTGGAATGCAGCTCTGTATATGGATTCCAAACTGTGCAGCAATATTCAAGTATTGATCTTACTAAACTTTGATATAAAGTAGTAATAAAATTGACTTATTTTTGCAGTTTAATTTAACAATGACGGTGTTTGATTGTACAAGGCGTATTTTGTAACTTTCCTTGTAATAAGTCTGAAATTGTTCAGCTTGGTATATCGGATCACGATTGGCAATTACTAACCCTTCAGGTACAAAAAATGTAAGTTATGAAAGAGGTTGTTATGAAGAACATCGTAATTTGTCTGAGACAAACATAGCCTTGTTCAGAAATTGTTTGGATTCCGAGCCCTGGGCGAGTGTGAATTCTGCTGGATCTGCGGACGAAAAGGCACATACATTTCATTGTACGTTCATGTATTATTTTAATAACTTATTTCCTTATCATAAGATAGCAACAAAAGCATTTACGAAAATACCGTGATATAGCCCAGAATTAAATAATTTAAAAGAACTTTTACTGTTATTGCACACCAACTTTAAAATTAAACCAACTGAACATAATAGAAATGTATATATGCAGTGTAAGAAACACTACACGCCTTTGCTACAAGAGGCAAAGCGAAAATATAACCAAAACGTCCGCTCTACAGTCGAAAACAGTATGGGGAATTATAAACAGTAAGACGGGAGGACAAGCTAAATATGATGAATTTGATATAGATGTAAACAAATTGAATATTTTTTTTTGTTAACGATGCTGAACAAATAGTCAAAAAAAAACAGGAAAAGTAAGGTATAATTTAAAATTAGAAGTTGTGATCGTTCTATGTTTATAAGGCTTGTAACACCTTCTGAAGTGCTATCCTTTATCCGGAACTTAAAAAATAAAAAATCCAAGATATATATGACATTAAAACCTACCTTATTAGGAGATGTTCAGACTGTATTGTGGAGCCTCTGACTGATGTTATTAACGCATCCTTTATGGAGCGCACATTTCCGGACATTTTCAAGCCAGCACGTGTACTACTTATCTATAGAAATGGAGATAGATCACTACCGGAGAGCTACAGACAGAGACACATATTGCCAAGCTTTTCAAAAGTGGTTGAATATGCTATTCTACACCAATGTAGTGAACACTATCGAAAGTATAGTATTCTATCCCATAATGAGTACGGATATACAAAAGGTAAAGGGACATGTAATGCAATATTGCGCTGACAAACTTAATACATGACGCATGTGGCGGTGGTAACAATTGCGTCACCATACTTGCAGATCTATCTAGGGCGTTTGATTGTGTTAATCATGAGATATTATTGAAAAAATTAGAACTATGCGGCATAAGCGGAACGGCTAACGCTTTGATAAAGTCCTAATTACAAAATCGAACCCAGGCGGTATACAGTAACAATAATTTTAATTAGACAAAGGTGATCAGGCGAGGTGTGCCTCAGGGTTCAGTTCTGGAACCATTTCTATTTTTGCTTTACGTAAATGACCTTTCAGCATACATGTTAACATCAGACGAATCTCCATCCAAATTATGTATGCTGATGACACATGCTTTACATTCATTTCAAATACGAAAAATAGCGATCACGAAGACCAAATCATTAAAAATACTGTAAACCATGCCCGGGATTGGTTTTCACAAAATGAACTGTATTTAAATGACAGCAAAACAATATTCATGCTGTCTAGATGTGAAGCTTCTCAAGTGAAGTTTCTGGGGATTTGCTTTGATTCAGCTTTGACATGGATCCCTCATATAGATAGTCTGGGCCCATAGGTGGCTTTGCACAACCATACTGCATACTGTTCGTCGAGTGGCCGTGTTGATAGGGATGAAGGCGGCTATTACTGCATACTATGGGCTGTTTTTACTCGGTAATGACATACGGGGTGCTCGACTGAGGTAATGGTTCCTTTTCTCAGTTACGAAGAGTGTTTGTGACCCAGAAAGCGGCGGTGAGAGGTATTGTGGGGGCGAAAAGTAGCGAATCTTGCCAACCAATTTTTAAACGATTGTCTATAAGAACGATATACTCTGAGATAGTATACCAGAACCTACTTTACATAAAAACAAACTTACAAAATATTTCTTCCCATCAGGATGTCCACATCTACAATACCCGGGAAAACATAAATTAATAAATCTTAGAATATGGATTAATAAAACTGAAATTGTTGGTGTACGTTTATATAATTCTTTGTCGCAATGACAGTCAAATGATAACATAATTTAAATTTAATGAGGTAAATACCAATCAATTTGGTGTTTAAACCATGCACATTCTGATAATACAACACTAATTCATCGAAATGACAGGAGACACTGACTTCTTTTAATTAACTTTTTGATGAGTGCTGTTAATGTACTTCATGGTCCTATTCGGTCCGTCTTTATTAAGTTCATTTAATTTCGCTCTTAGACACTTGAGGTAATTTCTCTGTCTTATAGTTAAATCTGAGCATGTTACTTTTTGTCGAAATTGTCTCCTGTCTAGACAAGGCAGCACACGTTGAGTGTAAAAAAGCTTTCCATAAATCGCAAGAAATTTCTCTATCAGGCAATAAATCTTGCGTACAAATTAAACAGATGCCAGACATATTTGCTTTTCAAAATCAAAACTGTAGGAATTAAATTCTTTGGAACTGATTGCGGTCCTGCCCTCGTACACTATTTCTTGTAATCGCAGATGTTAGTACTTTTTATACATTAATGTAGACAATAGACTAGTGTATTTTGTTGTTTTTCGTTTAAATTAAATATTACATATAATTTCTGAAGTACTCTCGTCGTGATACTGTTCGAGGTTACGTAACACACTATCATTCACTATTATTTAAATTTCAGCATTCGTTTTTCACACGTACTAACACAGGTACAAAGATATATACAGAACGCTTTGACCAAAGCAAGTAGTGATGGAAAAAATCGTTATTTTAAATAAATTTTATTTCTTTAACCCTTATGTGTGCTACCGGGTACCCGGGTACCCCCTCGTCACATTTTTTCTCGTACTTTTTCAAAAATGTTTTTTCGTTCTAAGCCTATGGATCTAGAAAGTTTGAATCTTTACGAAGAGATTGATATCGCTATATTTCGAAAAAAAAAAATTGCTTCAGAAAAATGACCTCGAAGTACGGGTAGTCCCAGGGTGCAACCAGAGTAACCGGGTGCCTACTAGAGAAAAATTTGATATATTCACCTGTAAATCAAAGTTAATGTTAATAAATGTTTTATTGGAGTCATATAGGTTTATAAATAAACAAATACAATAATTTATGGCATGAATACAATAAGAATTTATTCATTTTTCGCAATCTGTACATGTAATTTGAGTCACCGAGTGCTCATCCCACACAGGTTCGTCGCAATTTTTGCAGCTTTTGCGAGTTTTCCTGCGCCTTTTAATGGTTAACTTAAAACATATACATATGGCATGAACCGGTAACTGGTTTTCGCCCAGAACTATCGCGAGTTTCAGTTCCTCTAATGGCAGAAGTAGAAGCAGAGGTTGAGGATCCTATTATGCTTTCGATCGCGAATCTTACCGAGTGATGTCGCGTGATTTCAATGTTCAGAGAACGATCCTCAATCGCCGGTTTCGCAAGTTCTTCGCTCAATTGGCGCAAGAAAGTACGCCGCTCATTCATTTTTTAATTGAGCATACTATTATTCTCATAATAAATAATGTATGCTGCAAGAGCAGCGACGTCAATAATGTTGTAAAAATGCAAGAGGCCATTTATTTAATTAGAATTACGTTATTTTGTTTCATATTAAATAAAGGCTTTTTCTAGTTTTTATAAATATTTTTTTATACAACATTGTTCTTTTGTTTTACGTTTGATAATTGCAATGCATACAACTATTTCAAAAAAAGTACATCGGTAATGATTTGAACATGCACCAGCAGACTAGCAGTCGTGAACCTACATGATATAAGAGAAATAGGTATGCTCGTAAATTTTCCTAAAGTTGTCTTTAACGCGCATGGGCGTGGCTTGGCCCAACTGTCGTCACGATATGTTGTTGCATAAGGAAACAACTTTAAAAAACACTAGGATCTATAAATAAAAATAATGGACGAAATGATAATTTGACAGATTTATAGATAGCTATATTTTTATATATATATTCCTATGGTCAAAACATTATTTTATTGAATATATTTAAAACATTTATTTTCGTAGTTTTTGTTGTACTACCACGCCATTATGTGCGTAACAAATAGAATGTCAGCAATATTGCCAATATATACCTAATAAATTTATGAGTAATATGGGCATTCTCTAATTATTTTCTCATTAAAATTTGTAGTTAGTATTAGAAAACATATTTTTTCAATTTTATTATTTTTCGTACGGCTTTATTGAAATGCTCCAACTATGTTTAATTGTACTTGGCGCAAGTGACATCATAAATAAATGCGCAAGAGCATACCTGTTTTTCTTACATCGTGGTGAACTTTAGACCTTGCGCTACGCTCGCTTGCTTGAGCAATGAGTAAAATTACAAGTATAGAAGGTACACATAAAACTTAAAATCGATTTTCGCAAAAACTAGTCGCATACAAAGCAAGTGGCCAGATACTAAGGACAACTCCCTCTACAACATATCTGAAACCCATCGAAATCCGTGATTAGCAGGTCTGATGGTCCCCTTGTCACGACGCTTGTTCTCTCGGTTCGGCTCGGCAATACGTAGGCGCACACTAGCACACATATATACAACGCTTGGTAGACAAGAGTGGGGAGGCTATTATATCTCATTCTTTCGCAGGATACATCCATGTAAATGTTTGTTTCTTTTTGTGTTGCTTTTTCGTTTCATCGAGTTTTAGATCACTCACAACGGTGCTAAAGAAGTTTTCACTTCAAAAAGAAATTAGGACACGGCATGATTTCCTGAAAGGAATTTCGTGTACAATTACGTTTTCTACAAGTTTTAAAGGACTAAATGACTTATTACATGGTTTACGGTGTATGCAGGTTATATCGTTTTTACCTACTACAAAAAATAGCAGATATTTTTAAATAAACGTATTGACAGGAACCGAAAAGAATTAATTAACCAGTTAATAGAAATACTACTTTGTTCTAGTACGCGAGGTGTGAGATAAATTCAAACTACAAATGCATTGGGCATACAATACGTTCCCACGTTTTGACACATTCAAGTCGACTTCGTCTCCTTGCGCAATAGCGATTTTGACCCTAAAAGGCGGTGTCCCATGTTTATATATAATTCCTTGCGAGGCAAGTGTGAAGTCTATATACTTTTCACGGAGAAATTGCACTACTTCCACTCGATTCTGAATTAAGTAGAAAACTGTGTAATGTTTAATAGTTGGGGAGAAAACAAGAAACTGGGTACAGGATTTAGAGTACGTTGTAAAGCTGGTTACGCTGTGATGGATTTGGAACCCATGTATGATACAATGTGCATGAAATATGAAAACAGAACAATATTAAATGCACACTAACCTACAGAAGTTTCAGAAATAACAAAATAGGGAGAGTTCTATGAAAATGACATTGCAATGAACAGACTAACCTAATACGATTTGAAATTGGTTATACGTAAATTTATATATTGTTATATTGTATATTGTAATAACAATTACAATAATAGTCATATTAATAATATATATGTATATAATCTAAATAATTTTCGTTACATATAAAACAATTTTAAATTTGAACATTGTGAAAAAACTAAATAAAATAAAAAAATAAATAAAAACAAACAATAAATACATATATCAATTAATGACTCAGTTATATTTAAGTAAGTACATATAATGACAAACAAATTTTAGGAATCTATGAATTCTTCCAGCGTATAATAGCCCTTTCCAATTAATAATTTCTTTACGGCTTTCTTAAATTTAGTACTATCTTTTCGTTTGAAGTTTGTGGGAAATTTATTATACAATGTCTCGCTCCAGTAGTCAGTAGCATTCTGTGTTAATTTTTTCATTTCTTTTAACTTCAACAATTGTCTTTATTATTTATTATTATGTTCTAATTTTTTAAATGCCTATATTATGTTTTGAACGTTATCGACAATTCGTCGCCTACAAACAACGAACCTCTTCGATAATGTGTACACAGAAAATCCTTAACATAGATAGGAAACTTCGTCCGTCGGCTGCTACGCGAACTTACGAAAACTGATTCATCGAACGTCGACTAAAAGCATGTAACCCATTACGTAGACTACGATTCGAATGGATAGGTCGGCTACTGGAGTAACGTTCCGCTGCGCTCTCGCTTACTTGGTGGAGCTAGCGCGTTAAAAGAAAACAATGTACAAAAACTTATCACAAAACCATATCACCCGAACGTCGTCTTGAACTGACCTCGCCTCACCGACGACGTTCGTTCGCTTTCTTTCGATAACCGCGGCTTATGTACTAAATGTCTAGTACAAAAATATTACGGCCGCCTCCGGTTTAAAGTAGACAGATCCTTCGATCTTCAATTACATGCATATATGTAAATGAAACATTTATGACAAGCGTATTTAAAACGTTAAGAACAAGGTCGAAAACAAATATATTTGAACTGTATTGAACAAAACGTATTTTGAAACGTTTAGCCACAAAACGTATGTTAATTTTTCCAAAGTGAGAAACACAACTCCAATTCTTTGGAACCATATTAGAAAGGAAAACAGAATACACGCCAAGTGTGTGATATATAATATAAGTATAAGGTGCGCTACATCTTTTGTAACCAAACAATTTGACCTTGAAATAATGCTCATACATAGGAATACGTATTTTTATGATAATTTTTTATGTTGTGAATGTGTCAAACTGATCTGTCTGAATAAATGATTTTATTGTAAAGTATGTCAATCTTGTCCGTCTAAATAAACCGGCATCAACACAGAAAAGCCTGTTTTCTTATTTTATATCTCCACGCAAGCGGAAAACCGTTTGGTGCTCTCTCCAAACCAGAAGACCGTAACAGGAAGTTTGAAAAACAACACAAGAAGATGAAATGACGATCGAATTAATAAAATAAGGAGGATAAAAGCTGGAGATAGCGATACATAAACTAGTGGTTAGTATTTGGAAAAAAGAATCAATATCGGCGAGTTGTTAGCGAGTAAGAGAATTAAAATTTGTAATCAAGGAAATTAAAACGAAATATGTGGTAAGGGAGGATGAAGAGTTTCAATCGAGCGAGCATATAAATACAGCAAATGGAAAGACTAATAATTTCGACGCAGTGCGAACCTGTCTTTTTTTGGCTAGGGCAGATAAAAGAGCATTGTATGTTTGGGAGAAAAAGTGTTGAAACAAGTGTTTGCAGAGGTAAAAAATAGTGATATGGTGAGGTTGGAAGAAAAGAGCGAATCAGAACGTGGAAGACCTATGTGGGAAACCTACTATCATAGGAATTGTGATATCAGAAGGTGTAAGATAGCTTGGGCATGTGATGAGATTGGCAGGGAAATGTCGACCAAGGAAAGCGACAGTGTTCGACATGGGAGAAAAAGGAAGTAGACATAGACCTAGGCTGAAATGGAACAAATGCTAACTGACCTCTACCTACCCAATATTCGAGAATGGAAGAAGCCGAATGATAGAAAAGGATAGAAGGAAATCATCCAATAAGGCTTTCTCGTTCAAGGCCTATAGTGTTTATTATATAAATAGTAATAGTAAGTTGAATGCGATAAAAAAGCATGATACAAGCGGACTACTAAATAGTTAATCATGTTTACAATCATATATCCTAAGTAGTTGCCTTCTACAGTTTAGTAAAGTATTAACAGTGACAGACAACTGTATATATAACTAAAGTCTTAAATATACGGATTGTGCACACATGTATGTATATGTACTCGTATTTGGGTAGGATATATTTCGCGTTCTACATAAAACAAACCACCTATCTTATCTCAATTTATTTCTTTATTTTTAGTATCTTTTAGTACACCCCTCTATTAATAAAAGGACTAACATCGATTCTATGCAATATTAATGTTATTAAAACGGTGTTTGGCTGTGATACATTTGATTTTCTACATATTCTGCACCATCTAGGTAAGTTCACTATCATTTATCTTATTAGAAATATGCCTCTCATGGTCATAACTCTTGCAGAGCTTATTAAACTTTTTACTAATATTGTATATCTTCATGACCACATGCAGATCTACAGTTCGAAACTCGTAGGTTTCCATTTATATGAATTCATTGTTACCGGATTTATAGTTATAGGGATGATTAGGCAAGCACAAGAGATATAGTTGCTCTGTAAATAATAGAGATTAATACATACAGAATGGAGGGATCATAAAATTTCTGTAAATGTAGGTAGACTTGTTTCATTATTGTTTGGCACCAAACTGCGTATTGACAATGATCCTGTATACAGACCTCTTAAAAATATTGGGCTAGTTCGATTTCTTGTGTAAATATGTGATGCATTACCAAATGAAAATTTATTTGAAGCTTTGAAGAAAGCTGACAAAAATGCAATTAAATCATTGAAGGTTAGGGAATGGTATAACTAGATATGCGACGACAACAATAACGGCAGAAACAGATTATTAACAATAGTTTGCCGAATATTTTTAGGTGCACTTGTTTTGGTTGTTGCTTTTGTTATAATGAATCTAGATCTAGATCTGCGTTGTAATGGTTCTCATTGAGCTTTTGAATTGTTATTTGTGTAGAGAAAGAATTTGTGAAATTGTGATCAAGGGATACATTTCTTTTATCAAGAAGTTCTGCTAATTGCCCTCTAAGATCTTGTTCCGTCTCAATGTCTTTATTTACTCTATTGGCTGGTCAACTTTTACATCTCCATCAAATTGGATTTAGTTCATTTATTCCTACGTGTCCAATCATATTTGTTGGTACATTGGCACAGCCCTTCATTTGTGATTGTATTTGGCTTGCCATTGATCTTTAGCTTTGTTAACAGAAGATGTTATGTATTTTCAAATCTATTACTCCTCTCTCCTCGGTCAATTTTCATTAACGGAGAACTAGTCGACAATTAAGTGGATTTATCCTTTTCTTTAGATACATTTAAGTTTGTTTAACTACAAGGTTGTATGCAGAATTTGAGGTTGCCAATTAAATAACGAGACTGGTGTGCGAAATGTGATCTGTTAAAAATGTAACAATGAATCTTTGTTAAACGCAATGTTGTAGTTTATCAACCGTCAGCCACTTCAAAAAACCTGCCACTTTTATTTTACATCGTCTACATCTTGAAAATTGGTTCCTTTCAATGCACTCTTCCCTTTCTGAAGCAGATTCGCACGGTTTGAGATCTGACGAGAACAGATAATGGTCGAGCACATCAATATACTTGTCCGTTGAAAACTTTTTCCTTTTCCATCAGTTTTGGCTTAATCTGTTACTTTTTTTTTTTTTGGTAACGTGGGAGTCTTTTAGTGTATGATTAGAGCTTTCTTTCTGGGCCGTACTAGAAAATCCATGGTTCGTTACATGTAATAACCATTTTCAGAACGTCTGGCTTTTCTGATAGTTGCGTCATGATATTAGAGCAGATGTTTTCTGGAACCTTTCGGAACAAACTTGTTTCGTATTCAAATCTTTCTGCAAAATGGGTTTTATTGTCTCTGTTAATATTCATCGTATTTGTGTCATTCAAAAACGTGGGCCAAACACCTCCTTCAATAATTGAAAACATGTCGTTATATAACTTTTGTTTGTCAGTGTTTTAAGTTGAAGTATTCTTAATGTGGTGAGAGTTACTGTTTTCAGAAATATTTGATAAATATTTGTTACCCCTTTCTACACTATTGCGGCAAAATTACCGCAATATACTATAAACATATTACATGGATGTGTCGCTCATCCCCAGATTACTTCTCATCTCTAGTTGCAGATGATGTTCTCTTATTTCTAATTGTAGTAGCTACTATAATTCTGTACTACACTAACACTCACAAATATGATGCATTATTTTTACAGCATAGTAATCAAATGTTACTTGCTACCAAATTAGACTGCTTCTGCCATTCTTTCTAGTTTTTGCTAAACTGCGTGGGTAGAACGAGGCGTTTGAAGAAATGCAATTTATATGAAATGAAGACGATTTCTGCGTAAATATTTGTATAATCTAATATGAAAGGAAGGATATTGTAATGTTAATGTAATATTTATAATATTATTCATATGGTTAATTTCCATTATTATTGCTAAATAATCTATTATTAATTACAATTATAAATATATTAAAATTTACATTAAATGTTGGGTTTGAGTTAATAAATTTAAATTGGAGAAGGATATGTAATTAGAAAAATATCAATCATTATAAAAAGAATCGATTAAAAGATAGAAAGCAATGTAAACATTTAGATACATACATTCAACACTTTCACGTTACAAAAAGTCCTAATTACAACTAGATGTAAGAAAAATTTCATTGCCGAGTTTTCAACCCAAGAACACAGGTGCAACCACCATTTAGACTTCTATGATAAGTTTTTTTATTAGTGATGATTAATTGCGCTATCTATTGAAAAATAGTAAACATATCTAATCACATGGGAGACAGGAAAAATGTAGTAACCTTTGAAATTTGGAAGCGTCCTGGATTGTAAAAGATGAATGGTTGCTGACAACCTGAAAAAACGTCACAAAAAATCAACGAAAAGACTATTTTACTAAGTTAAATTACAATTACAATATTAATTTTTATTATATTTAAAACTAAATGTCTTAACACGTTGAGTGCCGTGTGAACCGCCGGCGGTACGCACGTATAACGGTACAAAACTCACATATACAAAAAACGATTTTCACAAATTAATTTTTTATCACAAACAATTTAAACTGTTATTATATATTGGCACCCTTAAATATATTTTTATTTTGTATGGCGGCACTCAACGTGTTAAACGAAGTGAATATTAAATAAATACAGCTTTACTGAAGCCAGAATTTAAGAGGGGATCCAAAGAAGTGAAAGGAACCTGAAACAAGAATTTCATCGTAACAGAAAAGTTTACACGTCACACATTAGGGAAATAATTTGAATTTATGTTAACTATATCGAAAACTTTGTAATTGCGTTTGTTACAATACATGCTTTATATGTTGTTATTAATTCAGAGCTAAGCTAGTGAAATTTAGTTAAGAGTTTAAACTTTTGAATATTAGATTTATTATTTCATCTAAATTCTTAGTACAATATCAGATATTTTCAGTCACCTGTAAAACTGAGTACCTGGGATTTATTTTCTGAAGTAATAATAAGCAAATGAGGCGTAGTTATTAGCCACACTAATACTAGTTCTCTACCTAATGTATTTTTTATGTATTACTCTGAAGAGGTGATTCCCAACATGTATTATGCCGCCCACTAGTGCACACAGTGGAGATCTAAGGGGGCATCACTTGTGCAAGATCAGCCAGCGTCCTTTTCTCGTGTTTCTACTAGCCTGTACACAATCAAATGATAGAAGTCATGCATTTGCGGGCTAATCGTGGTGATTCTTTGACTTCTAAAGGGGTGTGTTCGTGAAATTTGATTTGGGCTTGATTTGTACGTCGCAAACTTTGCAGGATTTCGGTTCCACGTTGAGTAGTTGTTGAGTTTGATGACTTCTTTTGGTTTATTTAACTTGATCGCGCATCCGATATGGTTCAGAAAGAAACTGACCCTCAACTGACGCAATGCTGTATTGTGCTTCCCTTGATTGCTGTCGGAGAATTTCTGTAAAACATATTGGTAACAATTGCCAGTCAGCAAGTTTAGCTCCCTTATTCGGAAAGCAATGCATCGCCAACGGTCGTACTCGTTGATATCTTATATAACTTATTCTACGACGGCCCCCTTTTTTGAATAGAAATTTTATCATGATCAGTATACCTTGGAAGGTACTGAAACCTAGAGGCATGCGCCTAATATTATCGATATGATTTGCTATTGGGGGATCTCTTTTTTACTTTTTCTTTCGCTAACCAAGGGTGCTAGTTCTTTGTTCCGGTCCTGTTGTCGCTTTCATTCTGCCCTTTCTTAGCTTGCGCCAAACAGCCTCGGAATTTTAAGGTAATTAAGCCGGTTTAGGTTTGGTCAATTTTAGCAAGGTCACCAGGCGTAGAGCCCCAGATACATATACGATATATACACGGATTGCACAAGTAACTCTTTGTTTCATGTTTTCGAAGTTCTTCCAATATAATTTCCTGTATTCCATGATAATTGTTTCGATCAGTTATATAAATCGGCTAATCTGGCGGCTTCAGATGGAAATATTTAGATGGCCATATTTCTCACATCAACTTTTATTGAGTGAAGATCCTTTTCCATAAAAGTGTAAGCGTTTTCTGTTGCCCACGCTGTGCAATTTTGTGAATTAACACAGTCTAACCAAGCTTCATTAGTAAAGAATGTAACATCTAATATTTCATTGTTCATATTGTCACTTGAATCAGTTGCATTAAACTGTTCTTTCAAAATCAATAGAATACTACCTATGAATTACAGAAACTCTATATGAATGCATATGGTGATTTTCTTTCGCGCTTTCGAATAAGTAGCTAGGCTTTCTCCCTGCTTCCTACGATGAAGGATATTAATTTCAATATGCTGAGCTACAACGGAAGAATCTTTGAGGGCCAATGCAAGACCAGAAAAGTGAATTGAAACAGACTGTCCAATACCAGAGCTTCTTCTGTGGAGCTACAATTTATAAAAAGAATTTGCAACTGAGCAAGAACTGCGAAGATTAATTACTAATATTAATAAGTTTTTGCCAAGGTCATACAATAATGCTAAAACCTGTTCTGGAATGGATTGAAAGAACGGCGTACTTCTGTTTAGAAAATAATGGCGATTTATTTCAACATTTATCATAGATTTATTTCTATTTGTAATTAATTACCTCAGTATCTTGTTTCAGTTGTACTTTTAGCGTAGCATTAAATATGAATTAATTAAATGATATCGTTTGTTACGTATAATTGTATGTATTATTTTCACCGTCTAGTTTGTGCACAACTTACTGGCCCAAGTTCGCCAACAACATCCATGTCCGCTTAAGGCGGTATTTTCGTGAAAATATTGGCGAAATTGCAAATTGCCATCTTGAAACTTCCTGAAGACGAAATTTTCCATCACTAGACATCTAATGCCCAGGTACTCTTCGAACTTATATTCTGCCACTGTTGTATATTTGTTTTTGCTCATTTGTTTACCAGGACGCATGATTTCTGATTTTTCTTCATTTATTTCCAAACCCATCTTCTTTCCTTCCCTCACAGTTTCGTCCACCATCCTAATCAAAATTTCCCGTCTTTTTGCTATGATCACAATATCATCCGCATACGCTATTATTTATCCTCCCTTTGTTCTGATTGTTCCTTTATTTATTTTTCTTGTTACGTACTCCAGAGCCAGGTTGAACAGCATTGTGGCTAGTGCATCGCCCTGTCTAACCCCTTTATTAACCTCAAATTCTTCCGTCTCTCCTCTTGCTCTTTTGTCATCTTAGTTCCATTCATTGTCATCTTTGTGAGTCTTCTTAGTTTTGCCGGTACTTTGAGTTCTTTCATCGCTAATTAGGCTTTCTCTTTTAATGGAATCAAAGGCCTGCCGGAAGTCTACAAACAGAAATTCTACATCTATCATATATTCATCCGTTCTTTCCATGATCTGTTTTAAATTATGTATAGCGTCTGTTGTTGATCTGCCTTTCACAAATCCACACTGACATTGACTTATGGTTCCTTCCATTCTAACTGCAATTCTCTTGTGAATTATTTTTGCTAGTATTTTGTATATTGTGCCAAGCAATGTGATCCCTCTGTACATTGCACACTCACGTTGGTCCCCTTTTTGTGTATGGTAACCATCTGTCCACATTTCCATTCCAATGGCATACATTCCTCCCCCATATCTTCAAAACCAATAGGTGTATATATTTCATCAAAAGCTGTCCTCCATATTTTATCATATCGTTGCATATTCCGTCTTTTCCTGGTGCTTTACCATTACCCAAATTTTTTATAATACTTTCGACTTCTTCTGGTGTTGGTTCCTGTATCCTTATTTCCTTAATATCTCCTTCCCTTGGCATTTCATCTTTTTGCGTTCCTCTGTCAGTAAATCTTTAAAATATTGAACCCATATTTCCTTATATTCCTGTTGATTTTCCGTTATTTTACCTTCTTTATCCCTTATTCCACTCAGTTTGTGTTTAGGTTGTTTGCTTTGTTCTTTGATCTTTTGATAAAGTTGCTTTGTATTTCGGTTCTTGTATTCTTTTTCTATTTGCTTTACCTTTTCTTCAGTCCATTTCCTCTATATCCTTCTTAATGTTTTCTTATTCTCATTCCTTATTTGCTCGTATTTCTCTCTATCCGGACTTCTCCTCGTTGCCATCCATTTCAACCTTGCCTGCTTTTTCGCCTTTACTATCTTTTCGCAATCATCATTATACCGGTCTTTACTGCTCTTTTTCTTTTCTTCCTCAATCTGATTCTCTGCTGCTTCCTTGACACAGTCCTTAATATGTTTCCAGATTTGTTCTATGTCACATTCCTTCATCTTTCTTGTTCTCTGTTTCCTTTCAATTTCTTCCGCATATTTCATCCTGGTAACTTCTTGATTCAGGCTTTAGTCTAGAGAGATGGCCGGTTCTGGACCAGCCGCCCAGCCGCTCAACCGCTCAGTCACAACCCCGAGCGTGTATACTGGAAGGTAGTCACAACCCCGAGCGTGTATACTGGAAGGTAGTCACAACCCCGACCACGCGTGTACGAAAATGGGGCCACAACCCCGGTTGGAAGGTTAAAAATGGGCAACAACCCCCTCCCCGGAAAATTCAAAACTCCCGCCCCTCTGGTCGGTAAGGTAGATAACTGGGCAGTGCCGGTAATACAGGTGACTGCATGTAGTGCCACTTTCGACCGTGAGGTGCCGCTGTTCGGTAGATGCTGGTAATACAGGTGGCTGTATGTAGTGCCGCTTTTGACTGGGAGGTGTCGCTGTCCGGTAGGGCGCCTATGTAGTACCGGTAGTACAAGTGGTTGTATGTAGTGTCGCTTTCGATTGGAAGGTGTCGCTGCTGCTCGGAGTACAGGGAGCTGTAGGTGGTAACAGGTCTAATTAGGGAATTGGGCATTTCATTACGTAGTATCATGACGTCACAAACATGTTTCGACGGTTCACCATCGAAGAACTGACCGCGCTCGTCGCTGTTTGACGTCGGTGAAAGGACGAGAACGGCTGTAGGCAACGTGCTATAACTGCATTTTTAAATACACATACGGTGCACCATCCAAGTACTGATCGCGCGCGTCGCTGTTTGACTTAGGTGATCGCATGAGGGTCGCTATTGCCAACGTGCTGGTTGTTGCGGATATGTTCCTATACATTACGTAATATTACGCAATACTATTACATCACAAACAGGTTTAGACGATAACTTTGGATGAAAGGAATATGTTAGAACTTCGCTCTTAGTCAGAAGATGTTGATAAAACAGATAATTATGTATAGATCCCTAATAAGATATTACGTAATACCATCATGGCATAAACAGGGTGAATGTTAGATGGGAAGAGCGTTCTCATTCATGATATCATACAAAATGCAGCGTTCTGATTGATCGCATCCTACACAATACCACGCTTTGGTTGGTTACCAACTCGAAATTCAAAATTCCCGATATGTATAGGAAGGTAGTTCACCCAACAACATCCTGAACATTGATCAAGGTGTTTAACGTCAGACAGTAAATAATAAAGTCACTGGACATGCGTAAGTTAGCCGTGGTGAACATTACATACTATTGATCTGTCATTAGTAAAGTGAAGAACCGGTTTATATGTTTAAATGTAAACTACACCAAACTGCGGAATCGGGAGATGACCCGAATTTCATACGACTGATCGACCACTAATCGCAGTACGATACATTGTTAGACATCACAAACAGGTTTCAACGTTATATTTTAATATGAACAGGATGAATGTTATGCTATGTATAGAAAGGTAGTTCCCCAACAACTTCATTAACACTGATCAGGGTGTTTAACGTCAGACAGTAAGTGATGACGTCACTGCGCATGCACAAGTTGGTCCTGCTGAACACTGTATACTTTCGATCGCTCATCAGTAACGTGAAGAATCGGTTTATACGTTTAAACGTAAAATACACCAAACTGAGGAATCGGGAGATGACCCGAGGTTCATACGATTGACCGACCGCTAATCACAGTACGCTACATCATTAGACATCACAAATAGGTTTAGATATTATACTGTAATACGATATTATAAGGAAATGGAACGTAAGTCAATTAGTTAGTAAATTATTAAAACGAATCACATAGGCTTATGTTTAACTGGAACACTTATACCAACAATAATCGATTGTAAATCAACAAAGTCAAACATATCAGGCTCGGTCAGGTCGTAGACGAATAGAAATCAGTGTCTTTCAGTAAGATATGTGGATTTTCTATAACGATCCTATACAGTCGGCATCTAATAAAATTACGTAATACAGGGCTCCTTTGCCTATTGATACGAGCATGTAACGTCACAAACAGGATTCAACGACAGTTCTGTGTTAAATGTGTAAGTTAATATAAAATCAAATTTAATGAAACTCAGTCCATTATTTATTAATATATTAACCTTCCTATACTCACGTCAAAATATGAAACACATACTATACTATATAAGACGGTCTCACAGACCGTATGCGTGAGTATAGGAAGGTTAAGATACATGTAGAAAAACACTTACAAAGTTTAATTGATCGCATCATATGAAATATCGCATTCTGATTGAATATCGATAAATCATATAAAAGCTAGTTCATTTACCGACAGCTTTCTAACAGCTAGGTCGTGAACTTCAACATCTTTACCTCCAGTATATAGTTTTAGTGTTTATAGTTAGGCGTTGATTTCCTACTGGTTTAGCGTTTCATTATCACTTAGTATTCATCGTGGTTGGACAGGCATATTTTAGGTAAGTTATTTAAATTTCACCGCATACTTTCCCTAATAGACTGCAATATTATAGTTTAAGATGGAGTGTGAGATATGCCACAAAACTTTTGCAAGAAAAGATGGATTGAAAAGACATCCCCGCTTAAATAATAAATCTTACACATGCGCCATATGTGAGGAAATCTTTACGAGATCGGATAGTCTGTCTCGACATAAGAAAACGCATAATATCGATTCCATAACCAAGAAACGAGATGTTTCAGAAGAGAAGCAGCCACCAAGTAAAATGAACCATCCGGCGAATAGCATGTCGGAACAGGATTTTCGATGCCGCGACCAAACCTTACCGACGGCTACATTACACAATGAACATCTTTGTTTCCATGCGCATCTGAGCAGCAATTCTCTTAAACTTGAAGAGGATATGTTCATTATAAAAATCACCCGGAACAATAATGTAAAAATAATGATAAAGCAGGCACCCCATGATGTAATACAACCTACAACATGAAAATTTGCATAAATACAGGATATTCCAACAGTATTATCCGACGTGAAGGTAATATCGATGGACCGACGCTTTCCAAGAAACAGTGCAGCGAGTGAAATATAATAACGGAGTAAAATAATTTTATACATATTATACTGAATAAAAGATATCATCATAAACTTTACGAATTTTATTTAAAGGGTGGAACAATATTTATAATAAGTATGCAGTAATAGAATAATGCAATCTTACTAATAAGTAAGTATAGCAAAACAGCGTAAAAATGTTTATCCAACTGCTGTGGAAGTTATAAAATCCAACTGATTCGATCTCATTTTCTAGGTAAAACTCCTTCGAGGGAGTATACGTTCTCATATTTGAATTTCTGCTATTTCTGTTTATAGGAACACCCCAGAATCGGTTTCTCGTTTACATCTTCAATTAAATATGCGTTGCGATTACCCACCTTACTTAAACACGTAAGAATACGGGATTTAACCTGAATGGATCGATGTTTCGTATGATTGTATTCATCGATTATTTTAGACAAAATATCCATCTACCTATACAAATCTCTCAAACGAAATAAATGTACAATGTGAAGCTACCAGCATTATTCGACAGTCCTAACCTCGCAAGGAACCGAGTTGCTGGTGAAATTAAAAGGTATTGCTCACATCAAATACATCTCCATACAAACGTATACAGACTTGACTTCAATACAGAAACAAAAACTCACAAAGTTGTATGAACCATGTATTTAATAAGGGGTGGAAAAGGATACATATGTATATCTATATACTGTTGGCATAATAATATAATATAAAATAAATATAATAATAGTCATTCTAACATGACAACGGAAGTATCTTGTTCGATGTCGATATCATGGACATACCAAAGGTGAATGTAATGGGAGGTTTAACGTGATGTCTACGCTGGAAGATGAAGAAAAAACAAGATGATACCGAAAAATATAAAATTTGCAAGCCATGAAAGAAAATAGTCATAAATCGATCTAACCAGTTAAATAAAGAACAGGCTCTGCATCTACTGATGCATTACAATCTTTCTTTACCTTGCACTTGAACCCACGTAAATATAGGATGATACGTTACCAATACTATTCGACAATCCTAAACTTGCAAGGAGTCGAATTCCTGACGCGCGAAGTTGTATGAATCGTGTATTTGACAAGGGCGAAACAGGACATACATATAATCCGCTATTAGTGGAAGAGGGGTAAAACATCACTATGTTCTGATAACGGAACTATCTCATCCGATGTTGATATCATAGATATATCGAAGACGAATATAAATATTCCAAATGATGAATAAGCGTGTATCCCATGGTGAATTACTGCAGTCTTTCGTCCAGCATGAAAAAATATATATAGGCGACCAATTATCCGCACTGACACGCCTAATCTTGAAAGGAGTTAAGTTTATGGTGAAATTAAAAGGTATTGGTCACATCGACACCCAAAACAACCTATCAATATGTAAATGTATATGGACTTGACTTCATCATAAAGACGAAAATGTAGGTAGTTGTATCGACCATGTATTTAACAAGGGGAAAAAGTATACACATATCGATCTATTATTAATGGAAGACGATCAATACATCATTATGTTCTGATATCAGGTTGTTTCGATCGGTATCAACATCGTAGACATATGAAAGGTGAATGTAATAGAATGTTAGCCGTATTGACGATAACCGAGACGAAGAAGAAAGCAGGGTTGTTGGGGTGATATAAAATTTGTAAATCACGAACGAAAAACGGTGTTACGTATTATGGTCTACATCGACTTTGCGTGTAAACGGATAGAATCATACTAGTCCGAGTCTCAAACAGCAAATACAAGTGGAATGCGTATTATGCATAAGCATAACAACATATACTGGACCGAACTTAATCAACGTTTTCGTGCAACGATTGACGGAAATACATCAAATAACTATACAACCGTCACATGGAATCCCCCAAACACATGAACCACCTCACCACCAGCGGGCGCAGAGCATAACACTGAAGTCGAAAAATGACATATATGCGAAAAGGCATTAAACGAACATAAAGTAACAGAGCATTTCCATTTGACTTAACCATTCTGGGGTGTAGCGCATTTCAATTGTAACCTCAACTGCAAAATATCTACACTCACTCCGATTTTCTTCTATAATTTAACTGGATATGACAGTCATCTTCAAATACGCTAGCTGGACGACGATAGCTAAAATATCGACGATACCCCACTTAATAAAGAAAAATACATCAGCTTCATCAAGTAGTTTAAATCGAATCAGTATGTCGATAAGGTAGATGTATTTCGAAAATAAATATTAAAATGCGATTTATGGAATCGTTCAGATTTATGGCGGTATCTATTGAGAAACAGGATGAAATTTTTCTCAAAATCAATGTCAGTATGTGGAGACGTACGACTAACAGTTGAAGTTCATAACAAAGAAACGTACATCCCCGTACTAATATCAACAAGTACGAAAATTAAATGAATCGACTCTACTGCCCAAGA
The DNA here is from genome assembly GCA_038088585.1 of Chrysina gloriosa. Classification (NCBI taxonomy): domain Eukaryota; kingdom Metazoa; phylum Arthropoda; class Insecta; order Coleoptera; family Scarabaeidae; genus Chrysina; species Chrysina gloriosa. Next base: position 37,871,200 of record CM076090.1, on the reverse strand, counting down.
ACAGCTTCCACGACACATTGACAGATAAAGGCGTTAGCGATCAAGACTACGAGTACACTATAGTAGTCTAGAACACGATCACTCCTTCTAACTTACTGTAATATTGGAATATTATCTTAAAACCGATCTCCCGCTGTCCGCAGACGTATTTGGAAATTTTAGAGAAGTATATCACGATTCACAAACGATTTGAACCCAACCCACTACAACAACAACTGGTAGTTTCACGAATATGAGTATTCAATGTGTTTTATCTCAAGTTAGTTTTCACCATGCAAGAATCAAAAATAAATACCTAACCGTTTATGATAGCAGTGACCCATCAACCTGCCTAGTAGTCTGAGGTGCTAATAATTTATGTGGGTAAGTTATGTCTCAATCGCCGTCCTACAACAAATTCGAATGGATGAACCCCGATGAAGTTGATCACCTCGACGTTAGTAGCATAGCGGACAACGATGAAACGCTATTGAACGATGTCCGAAACGACCATCAGCTCCTTCTCGAAAACATAATTCATACAAAATCTATAACAAACAGCATTGCATTATACATCATCGCAACCTTAAGCAGATCATATTCAACGGTCTAGAACTCCCACTCAACCATCGAGTACTACGATTCAACCAGTTCACATGTCTGAAATATTACATTCATTAGAACACCTTCCTGAGGAACCAGTCCGAGGATGACTTCTAGATGATTTTTAAAATTAATGAACAATTCCTTTTACAGAAAAATGAAGGAGAACATCGATAAACAAGTATACGTTTAACTGCTAACGTATTGAAAGGATTTGAGGTGAAGACGAGACGCTGGACCTCTGATTGCAAAACAAAAGTTTAAAAACATCAATATATTTAGCGATAATTTTTCAGTAATTCAAATGAAGATACTTAAAGTCGTCTACAATAAATCCGCATATATCGGTTTCATCGTCTTGAAATTGTCGAAACTGCTGATGTATGACTTTCACTACAACTACCTGAAACGGTTGTACTAGAATAAAATACCATTATGCTATATGAATACCTACAGATAGCTTCATACTATACATTGAAACTGAGAACGTGTATGCCGATATTAATCGAAATTCGCATACATTTAACACAACTGATTATGAATACGATATAATTCATACGAAATAAGCTCGTACAGGGAATGTTTACATCGAAGAATTTGTCGATTTTCGATCAAAGATGGTCGGACTTCAAGTAGATAACTGACAAATAAAACGTGTGAAGCGATCCGACCAACGACAATTTGCTGTATAAAACACAGCATCTATTCAGGACGGCTCTGCACGATATCTATCTAATATGGAAAGCAGGAAATTGGCACTACCATGCTTGAACTATAAGAGGTGCATCCATACTAATAGGCTAATGATATACATACACACGCCTAGGGTACAACAAGGCAATCAAGGCTGAAAAATAGAGGTATAAGGTAAAAAATGCAATTACCATTCAGAAGCAAACCGAAACCTGTTGTTCCACGAATTTCTTCACAACCAGATTTATCATCATCAGCTTAAACAACACGGACAACCTAAATATCTACAGCTACATAGGATATCTCTCGTACTGAAGCAATGTGAGATTTTAAGACATCTGTATTTTTATGAAAATATTAATGTTTGTATGTTATTATTGTATGTGAACGCCAGTTTATCAGACGGTCAATATATTTTTAATAAAATGCAATGTCTGAGTGCTTTTAACCGACTCGAACGAGCTACGGACAGCAGCGTGTTTATCATGCGAAACATTAGTAACATGCACTACTTGTAGAAGCTGATTAACCAAAGAGTATCCCTACTGAACACTGACTTGGATATAAGCGTTAAAATAGATGAGGACGAGCAAATAAGACGGTATAGGAGCTGTGACGTCAGCACTTACTATCCAACGTCAAACGTTAAGACGTTTTTGAGTGGCATACTTGCCAATATGCAGTCGGGGAGGGGTAAAGGGGTCACTCTTTCAGATGACGGGAATGTTGAATTTCCGGGGAGGTTGGCGCGAATTTTGAATTTCCAGGGATGTTGACGCGAATTTTGACAAATTCTTCGATGTAAACATTCCCTGCACGAGCTTATTTCGTATGAATTATATCGTATTCATAATCAGTTGTGTTAAATGTATGCGAATTTCGATTAATATCGGCATACACGTTCTCAGTTTCAATGTATAGTATGAAGCTATCTGTAGGTATTCATATAGCATAATGGTATTTTATTCTAGTACAACCGTTTCAGGTAGTTGTAGTGAAAGTCATACATCAGCAGTTTCGACAATTTCAAGACGATGAAACCGAAATATGCGGATTTATTGTAGACAACTTTAAGTATCTTCATTTGAATTACTGAAAAATTATCGCTAAATATATTGATATTTTTAAACTTTTGTTTTGCAATCAGAGGTCCAGCGTCTCGTCTTCACCTCAAATCCTTTCAATACGTTAGCAGTTAAGCGTATACTTGTTTATCGATGTTCTCCTTCATTTTTCTGTAAACGGAATTGTTCATTAATTTAAAAAAATCATCTAGAAGTCATCCTCGGACTGGTTCCTCAGGAAGGTGTTCTAATGAATGTAATATTTCAGACATGTGAACTGGTTGAATCGTAGTACTCGATGGTTGAGTGGGAGTTCTAGACCGTTGAATATGATCTGCTTAATCTGTTGCGATGATGTATAATGCAATGCTGTTTGTTATAGATTTTGTATGAATTATGTTTTCGAGAAGGAGCTGATGGTCGTTTCGGACATCGTTCAATAGCGTTTCATCGTTGTCCGCTATGCTACTAACGTCGAGGTGATCAACTTCATCGGGGTTCATCCATTCGAATTTGTTGTAGGACGGCGATTGAGACATAACTTACCCACATAAATTATTAGCACCTCAGACTACTAGGCAGGTTGATGGGTCACTGCTATCATAAACGGTTAGGTATTTATTTTTGATTCTTGCATGGTGAAAACTAACTTGAGATAAAACACATTGAATACTCATATTCGTGAAACTACCAGTTGTTGTTGTAGTGGGTTGGGTTCAAATCGTTTGTGAATCGTGATATACTTCTCTAAAATTTCCAAATACGTCTGCGGACAGCGGGAGATCGGTTTTAAGATAATATTCCAATATTACAGTAAGTTGGAAGGAGTGATCGTGTTCTAGACTACTATAATGTACTCGTAGTCTTGATCGCTAACGCCTTTATCTGTCAATGTGTCGTGGAAGCTGTTCTTGGGCAGTAGAGTCGATTCATTTAATTTTCGTACTTGTTGATATTAGTACGGGGATGTACGTTTCTTTGTTATGAACTTCAACTGTTAGTCGTACGTCTGCACATACTGACATTGATTTTGAGAAAAATTTCATCCTGTTTCTCAATAGATACCGCCATAAATCTGAACGATTCCATAAATCGCATTTTAATATTTATTTTTCGAAATACATCTACCTTATCGACATACTGATTCGATTTAAACTTCTTGATGAAGCTGATGTATTTTTCTTTATTAAGTGGGGTATCGTCGATATTTTAGCTATCGTCGTCCAGCTAGCGTATTTGAAGATGATTGTCATATCCAGTTAAATTATAGAAGAAAATCGGAGTGAGTGTAGATATTTTGCAGTTGAGGTGACAATTGGAATGCGTTACACCCCAGAATGGTTAAGTCAAATGGAAATGCTCTGTTACTTTATGTTCGTTTAATGCCTTTTCGCATATATGTCATTTTTCGACTTCAGTGTTATGCTCTGCGCCCGCTGGTGGTGAGGTGGTTCATGTGTTTGGGGGATTCCATGTGACGATTGTATAGTTATTTGATGTATTTCCGTCAATCGTTGCACGAAAACGTTGATTCAGTTCGGTCCAGTATATGTTGTTATGCTTATGCATAATACGCATTCCACTTGTATTTGCTGTTTGAGACTCGGACTAGTATGATTCTATCCGTTTACACGCAAAGTCGATGTAGACCATAATACGTAACACCGTTTTTCGTTCGTGATTTACAAATTTCATATCACCCCAACAACCCTGCTTTCTTCTTCGTCTCGGTTATCGTCAATACGGCTAACATTCTATTACATTCACCTTTCATATGTCTACGATGTTGATACCGATCGAAACAACCTGATATCAGAACATAATGATGTATTGATCGTCTTCCATTAATAATAGATCGATATGTGTATACTTTTTCCCCTTGTTAAATACATGGTCGATAAAACTTCCTACATTTTCGTCTTTATGATGAAGTCAAGTCCATATACATTTACATATTGATAGGTTGTTTTGGGTGTCGATGTGACCAATACCTTTTAGTTTCACCATAAACTTAACTCCTTTCAAGATTAGGCGTGTCAGTGCGGATAATTGGTCGCCTATATATATTTTTTCATGCTGGACGAAAGACTGCAGTAATTCACCATGGGATACACGCTTATTCATCATTTGGAATATTTATATTCGCCTTCGATATATCTATGATATCAACATCGGATGAGATAGTTCCGTTATCAGAACATAGTGATGTTTTACCCCTCTTCCACTAATAGCGGATTATATGTATGTCCTGTTTCGCCCTTGTCAAATACACGATTCATACAACTTCGCGCGTCAGGAATTCGACTCCTTGCAAGTTTAGGATTGTCGAATAGTACTGGTAACGTATTATCCTATATTTACGTGAGTTCAAGTGCAAGGTAAAGAAAGATTGTAATGCATCAGTAGATGCAGAGCCTGTTCTTTATTTAACTGGTTAGATCGATTTATGACTATTTTCTTTCATGGCTTGCAAATTTTATATTTTTCGGTATCAACCTGGTTTTTCTTCATCTTCCATCGTAGACATCACGTTAAACCTCCCATTACATTCACCTTTGGTATGTCCATGATATCGACATCGAACAAGATACTTCCGTTGTCATGTTAGAATGACTATTATTATATTTATTTTATATTATATTATTATGCCAACAGTATATAGATATACATATGTATCCTTTTCCACCCCTTATTAAATACATGGTTCATACAACTTCGTGAGTTTTTGTTTCTGTATTGAAGTCAAGTCTGTATACGTTTGTATGGAGATGTATTTGATGTGAGCAATACCTTTCAATTTCACCAGCAACTCGGTTCCTTGCGAGGTTAGGACTGTCGAATAATGCTGGTAGCTTCACATTGTACATTTATTTCGTTTGAGAGATTTGTATAGGTAGATGGATATTTTGTCTAAAATAATCGATGAATACAATGATACGAAACATCGATCCATTCAGGTTAAATCCCGTATTCTTACGTGTTTAAGTAAGGTGGGTAATCCCAACGCATATTTAATTGAAGATGTAAACGAAAAACCGATTCTGGGGTGTTCCTATAAACAGAAATAGCAGAAATTCAAATATGAGAACGTATACTCCCTCGAAGGAGTTTTACCTAGAAAATGAGATCGAATCAGTTGGATTTTATAACTTCCACAGCAGTTGGATAAACATTTTTACGCTGTTTTGCTATACTTACTTATTAGTAAGATTGCATTATTCTATTACTGCATACTTATTATAAATATTGTTCCACCCTTTAAATAAAATTCGTAAAGTTTATGATGATATCTTTTATTCAGTATAATATGTATAAAATTATTTTACTCCGTTATTATATTTCACTCGCTGCACTGTTTCTTGGAAAGCGTCGGTCCATCGATATTACCTTCACGTCGGATAATACTGTTGGAATATCCTGTATTTATGCAAATTTTCATGTTGTAGGTTGTATTACATCATGGGGTGCCTGCTTTATCATTATTTTTACATTATTGTTCCGGGTGATTTTTATAATGAACATATCCTCTTCAAGTTTAAGAGAATTGCTGCTCAGATGCGCATGGAAACAAAGGTGTTCATTGTGTAATGTAGCCGTCGGTAAGGTTTGGTCGCGGCATCGAAAATCCTGTTCCGACATGCTATTCGCCGGATGGTTCGTTTTACTTGGTGGCTGCTTCTCTTCTGAAACATCTCGTTTCTTGGTTATGGAATCGATATTATGCGTTTTCTTATGTCGAGACAGACTATCCGATCTCGTAAAGATTTCCTCACATATGGTGCATGTGTAAGATTTATTATTTAAGCGGGGATGTCTTTTCAATCCATCTTTTCTTGCAAACATTTTGTGGCATATCTCACACTCCATCTTAAACTATAATATTGCAGTCTATTAGGGAAAGTATGCGGTGAAATTTAAATAACTTACCTAAAATATGCCTGTCCAACCACGATGAATACTAAGTGATAATGAAACGCTAAACCAGTAGGAAATCAACGCCTAACTATAAACACTAAAAGTATATACTGGAGGTAAAGATGTTGAAGTTCACGACCTAGCTGTTAGAAAGCTGTCGGTAAATGAACTAGCTTTTATATGATTTATCGATATTCAATCAGAATGCGATATTTCATATGATGCGATCAATTAAACTTTGTAAGTGTTTTCTACATGTATCTTAACCTTCCTATACTCACGCATACGGTCTGTGAGACCGACTTATATAGTATAGTATGTGTTTCATATTTTGACGTGAGTATAGGAAGGTTAATATATTAATAAATAATGGCCTGGGTTTCATTAAATTTGATTTTATATTAACTTACACATTTAACACAGAACTGTCGTTGAATCCTGTTTGTGACGTTGCATGCTCGTATCAATAGACAAAGGAGCCCTGTATTACGTAATTTTATTAGATGCCGACTGTATAGGATCGTTATAGAAAATCCACATATCTTACTGAAAGACACTGATTTCTATTCGTCTACCACCTGACCGAGCCTGATATGTTTGACTTTGTTGATTTACAATCGATTATTGTTGGTATAAGTGTTCCAGTTAAACATAAGCCTATGTGATACGTTTTAATAATTTACTAACTAATTGACTTACGTTCCATTTCCTTATAATATCGTATTACAGTATAATATCTAAACCTATTTGTGATGTCTAATGATGTAGCGTACTGTGATTAGCGGTCGGTCAATCGTATGAACCTCGGGTCATCTCCCGATTCCTTAGTTTGGTGTATTTTACGTTCAAACGTATAAACCGATTCTTCACGTTACTGATGAGCGATCGAAAGTATACAGTGTTCAGCAGGACCAACTTGTGCATGCGCAGTGACGTCATCACTTACTGTCTGACGTTAAACACCCTGATCAGTGTTAATGAAGTTGTTGGGGAACTACCTTTCTATACATAGCATAACATTCATCCTGTTCATATTAAAATATAACGTTGAAACCTGTTTGTGATGTCTAACGATGTATCGTACTGCGATTAGTGGTCGATCAGTCGTATGAAATTCGGGTCATCTCCCGATTCCGCAGTTTGGTGTAGTTTACATTTAAACATATAAACCGGTTCTTCACCTTACTAATGACAGATCAATAGTATGTAATGTTCACCACGGCTAACTTACGCATGTCCAGTGACTTTATTATTTACTGTCTGACGTTAAACACCTTGATCAATGTTCAGGATATTGTTGGGTGAACTGCCTTCCTATACATATCGGGGAATTTTGAATTTCGAGTTGGTAACCAACCAGTGCGTGGTATTGTGTAGGATGCGATCAATCAGAACGCTGCATTTTGTATGATATCATGAATGAGAACGCTCTTCCCATCTAACATTCACCCTGTTTATGCCATGATGGTATTACGTAATATCTTATTAGGGATCTATACATAATTATCTGTTTTATCAACATCTTCTGACTAAGAGCGAAGTTCTAACATATTCCTTTCATCCAAAGTTATCGTCTAAACCTGTTTGTGATGTAATAGTATTGCGTAATATTACGTAATATATAGGAACATATCCGCAACAACCAGCACGTTGGCAATAGCGACCCTCATGCGATCACCTAAGTCAAACAGCGACGCGCGCGATCAGTACTTGGATGGTGCACCGTATGTGTATTTAAAAATGCAACAGTTATAGCACGTTGCCTACAGCCGTTCTCGTCCTTTCACCGACGTCAAACAGCGACGAGCGCGGTCAGTTCTTCGATGGTGAACCGTCGAAACATGTTTGTGACGTCATGATACTACGTAATGAAATGCCCAATTCCCTAATTAGACCTGTTACCACCTACAGCTCCCTGTACTCCGAGCAGCAGCGACACCTTCCAATCGAAAGCGACACTACATACAACCACTTGTACGACCGGTACTACATAGGCGCCCTACCGGACAGCGACACCTCCCGGTCAAAAGCGGCACTACATACAGCCACCTGTATTACCAGCATCTACCGAACAGCGGCACCTCACGGTCGAAAGCGGCACTACATGCAGTCACCTGTATTACCGGCACTGCCCAGTTATCTACCTTACCGACCAGAGGGGCGGGAGTTTTGAATTTTCCGGGGAGGGGGTTGTTGCCCATTTTTAACCTTCCAACCGGGGTTGTGGCCCCATTTTCGTACACGCGTGGTCGGGGTTGTGACTACCTTCCAGTATACACGCTCGGGGTTGTGACTGAGCGGTTGAGCGGCTGGTCCAGAACCGGCCATCTCTCTCTACTGGCTTTCTACATTCCATTTACTCTGTTTTTCATGTTTCCTGTCTTTTTATTTTTTGTCTTATCTTTGCAGTTACCATATAATGCTCTGTATGAACACTGGTGACTCTATAACTTCTAACATCTAATATTGTGGATTGTGTTCTTTTTGAAACAAGTGTGTGGTCAATTTGTGTTTGATATTTCTGGTCTGGGGATACCCATGTCACCTTATGCCATCTTGGATGTTGGTACTTTGCGCTACTTACAATCATTTCTGTTCTTGCTGCTAGATCACATAGTCTTTGTCCATTATTGTTTGTTTTTTCGTGTGTCGTATGCCTCCCTGCTACATGCTCGTTAAAGTTTTCTCTCCCTATTTGTGCGTTCAAATCACCCAACAGTATTACTATGTCTTCTTTCGGTATTTTTTCCAGTTCTTCCTCCATTATTTCATAGCATCTGTCTTTGTCTCCTGCTTCCTCGTTTTCAGTGGGCGCATATACATTCAGCAATGATAATTTAAAAGGGCTTGTATCAATTCTAATATATGCAATTCTTTCATTTACTGGCCTGAATTCCATAACTTTTTCTTTGTTTTGTGCTTATATCATAAATGCTACTCCTTGTTGCCCCTGCTGTTCATTCCCTGAGTAAAATAATGTAAAATCTTTTCTATTTATTCTGCACTGCCCTGCCCATCTTATTTCCTGTGGTGCTACAATATTTATTTTATAGTTTTCCACCTCTGTTTCTATTTCCTGCAGCTTTCTCACCTCTAACATCGTTCTCACATCCCATATGCTGATTCTAAGTATGTCATTTTTTATCTTATTTTTTATTCTTTCTTTTATTCGTTTTCTTCCATTTTTATTCACTCTATCTTCTTCCATTTTCATCATGTTAACTGCTGTCTCTCCAAGTCATTTTCTCTGCCCCGTCGTTACCATTTCGTGTTGTCCTTTAATTCCATGTATTAGTTTTTGTACTCCTTTCTTCTAAGCTGTCAGTTCTTGCATTCCATGTCATTTTCTTTTCATATATCATCATTATTATGTGTCCTACTTTTGCTTTCTTTCCTTCCTCTCCTAATTTACTTGCCTTCATTCTTATTTTCGTCTGAATGGCTCTCTCTGGGCCCGTTAAATCACTATCCATATAAATTGTTTTACCTTGCAACTTCCTTTTATTCTTAAGCAGCTCATTCAGCATTCCATTGCCACCAAGATTCTGTTTGCTGTAATTTGTTTTGCCTCCTTCACCTTTTCTTCCACACCCATCTTTTTAAATCCAATCCTCCATCTGTTTATTTATTTTTTTCCGTTTTATCCATCTCCAGTCCTGTTATTACTATATTATTCTTTCTCTTTTCCTTCTCCATATTTTCCACTTTTGTTCTTAGTGCCTCCATTTTATTTTGCAGTTCTGTATATTTTTTCTCTCATTTCTCGTTAGCTGTTTTGATTTCTTCCCTCAATTTTCTTACTTCTTTATTGTTTGTATCTAGTTTTTGCTTCATGTCCTTTTAATAATTTCTTACTTGTTTTATATCCCGCAGCAATTGTCTGCACATTTCTCTTATTTCCGGTTCATCATCATTACTCTCCTCATTGCCTCTTTGCGTTGGTGACCTTAGTCCTTTTTACTTTTCCTAAATATTTCATAATCTCTACCTTTCCTCTTTTTATACTCCGCACCTGTATCCTCAGATTCAGACATTTGCGTCATTTACCTTTGCTTCCGCTCTTAGTACGCCCCTCGTTTCACTTTGCCGCGTATCGACACAAAGTCAACCCAGTCGACCCGTCGGAATTGACCTTGCACGGTAGTTTTTTTATGTCTATCTATTAAATTTTTGGTATATGTGTCTTGCTATAACTTAATAAAAGACTCACCTATTCTTATAGACACCGTATTCACTTTTGACTATTTATTTCGGTACTTTTTTAAATAGTATTTTCACTTTGTTTACGCACAGACGTTATTAACCCACTGATCTAACTCACCAGAGCCGGAGTTGTTAAGTAAATGTATTACTTTCCTTTAAACAAAATCATTATTTACTTTCCTTTATTTTTCTTTTACTTATATGTAAACGGGTACTATTTTTGGTATGCTCCCGTATGAAGGAAAAGAAAATATAGAGAAAGCAAGGCCTTTGGCAAAGAATAGGAAGGAATCGAAGAAGTAGGTATTACCAACAATATCGTAGAATTTGTCGAACAAGGTCTAGATCATAGTCATATTATCGAATACAACATTATTTTCTGTCACAAAAGACGAAACTCCACTATTTCTTCAATCTAATGTAATTTATACAATTACATGTGACACTATATCACATCGGCAAACTACTCACCACACAATTGTTTTATAATAAAATCGGTGACCCCTGTTTCCCAACTCGTGGCAAGCATCTTCAACAACCTATTAACAGCAAGGGGGTTGGGGTGGTGATTGTTGTTGTTGCGCCGGCTAGTTTCCCCTTGACAATTAATTAAGAAAAACAAAAAAACAAAACAAAAGGCAAACACTTTATTAGAAGCTGCAAAAAAGGTTATGAAGAAAAAACACACGAGCTTGTCCTTAAAGGTTATATTTAATAATTATGGTATTTACGAGTACGCGAATAATAGAAAAGAAATTCAAAAAAGGTTTCGAAATGCGATTATAACAGTTAAATTAAGAATAAAATAGTATGTGATGTCAACCAGGGCACGCTCGAGCCTCGTGGAAGCTGAAATAAAGGGGTTAATACGACAGAAGTGGTGAAAGGTAATCGGCTGAAAGAAAGGTCGAATGTATGTTACGAATAACCTTGGTCCTGGCGCCTTGATCTCTAGCAATGGGGCTGAAAACGGGCACGCTGGGGGACCTTCGGTGTGCGTCGGAACGAACGGCAAACGGCTGAAAGAAAGAATGTGTGATACAATCAAACCTGTAAGTCCTGGAGCCTTGATCTCGAACAGTGGGGCTGAGACGGGCACGCTGGGGGACTGCAGTAGGAGTATCCGCTGTATCACACACGTGTTACACGAATTCGCGTTCTGCAGTGAATTAATCGAGAGCGTCGGCGTCGTTCGATTAGATTCGCTAAGAGAACGGGTCGAATATCGCGTAAATGACGAAGTACCGAAGTACCGAAGTTGTAGAGTTAAGCGTATGAGCGTATGAGTCGTGTTAGAGGATCGAGAGATACTGTGAGAGTCTTGTTTTTTCTCTAAGTCAAAAGGGTTTTAAGGAAGTATCGAAATCAACTGCAGCCAATCAGAAGCGGACAAATGGACAACTTCCAATTTAGATCATGCAGAAGCGAGAAAAAATAGAAAAAGAATCTCACGTGCAGGGGTGATCGGCTGCAACCTTTTTATTCCGAGATGTCGAATTTGAACAAAGAAGGCTGTAAAAGAGAAAACGGACGAAAATTCCTCGCCTTGCAGTGGATATTGCCTGAAATAAATCAAACTTACGAACCTCTTGTAGAGTTCAACGAAAACAACCAAAAACTGCGAAAGGGTCGTCCGGAGAACAAAGCGTGCTGTAAAATAAAATACCGACAATCGTAGGAGTGATAAAACATAGAGATTTTTAAGTCGCAAAGGAATTCGATGCAGTTATGCTTTGTAAAAGTTCTTTTAAAAAAATAGTACATGAGTTTTATTAGTGTTTAGAATTCTGTGAACGCAGATGTTGTCGTTTTTAAGTTAGAAAAGAAAACAAGTTTTGAGCGAAAAAGTTGAGCGAAAAGAATTAATTAATAAATTAATATAATTACTATTTTCTTTTAGTACGTGAAGTGTAACAAACCGTATAAACCGAAGTTGAAAAATTTCTATCATTAAATACTTTTTACTGTGACTAGGTGTGTTGCGTAAACAAATAATTTCCCGCTCGGCGACGGCTGGAACACCTTTCACCCCCGTAAATGCTCTTTTTTGTTACATATTGTATCAAATGGACGGTAAAGAGAAAAAGTACCTGTTAAACCGGAAGTTTGTAAGTTAAAGATTTAGTACCGTACCGGCAAGTACCGTTGTGTGAATAAATTGGTTAATGCCCGAAGAAATTAAATTAAAGTTAAAATGCTAGTTACCCTTCTGTGCGCAATATTAGTTAATTATTTTCTTTGATCATAATAATCAGAATAAATTAGATTGAATCGGTGCTGCGTCCCGATTTAGAAGATTTATATATTCAACGTCAACTTCTAAAACTACAATATTTCCCTGTTTTACGGAAAATTCATCGCGAAAAATTCATCGTGAGAAAATTCATCGTGGAAAATTCATGGTGGGGTAAAATTCATCGTGGAAAATTCATCATGGGATAAAATTGTCCTAGAAAAATTCATAGTTCATATTTCCATTAATTACTTGAAATTTCTCTACTGAGAACACTAACCAATCATTCTAACAAGTTAAGCCTTGGGTATAATTACTTGCAGTTTTGCAGTCGCGAGGTTTTTTGAACGGTTTTTGCCAACCAGCCTCCTACTTTCATAAGTAAATACATATGCTTATAATACTCAGTGACGACAATATAAGACAGCTGAAAAACGCGTTTTAATTTGCAATCATTGAGTAATGGACACGTCAAAGAAAAAGCAAGATGAAAGCATGATGAAAAAGACACGGAGCACACAGCAAAAAATGAAGAGCTACATGTCAGGAAAAAATCTTGAAAGTGGCTAGAAAATAAAATTATGGGCTAATCCGCGAAGGTAATCCGTTCGATCACGGTTGTCATAGTCTTGCACTATGCGCTGAATTCGAAGTGCCCTATCTCGGTAATCTTTCTTGCCTGGAGGCAGATTAGCACCAGCAACATACTGCTATATTTTTCCTTCATTCAAAGCTTGTTCGTCTTTCAGAGATGAAATAAATTTCCATATTGTTGGGTGGCTTGCTGCAATTAGCTCACTAAAGGCTCGATGCCATCCTAAGCAGGAGTTGTTGGTCTTTGGCAAGCCATTGGGCATTATAGTAGTTCCATAAGTCGTGTTCAAAACGTGGAGGCCTGCGTTGACAGCGATTAGACCTTCCGATCCAAGTGTCCTCAAAATAATCTAAACGTTACTCAAGTCTAAACATATCCAAAACTGTTGAACTTGTTTCAATATCTATCCGAGCGATTTCGGTCCGATTGTTTAAGCGCCTACTTCAAATTTGGCGCCGACTCCCAAAAGTTAAATTTGATCAGTTCTATGTAAGAAATAATGAAATAAAATAAGTAATAGATTATTTTTTAGAGCAAAATTATTGTATGCTGCTTTGTCGGTTGTGGCCTTTAATTGGAAGTCGGATTAATTTTTTTTCAATTTTCTTTTCTTTTGTCAATATCTCGACCCAGCCTGTTTGACTAAAAGTGGATGGGGCCTCGGAATCGACGTGTGAGCCGTAAATAGTTTGCTCCTGAATTTTTGGCACACTTTACCTACAGTATGAATTTTCTCACGATAAGTTTTACCCCACGATGAATTTTCCCACGATGAATATTCCCACGATGAATTTTCCACGATGAATTTTCCCACGATGAATTTTCCACGATGGATTTTCCGGACACCTATTTCCCTATTCACTGTCTAATGATCCGTCCTTTATATACAAGAAACATTAACAATATTCAATGGAAGACTTTCTGTGATTTTGCTAGGGTCACTTGAATAGATTATAGGTCACCAACTATTATTGAATAATTTTGAAATCTATTTCTATTGCTGTTTTATACTGCTCTATCGTTCCTTTTTCTCCAAATACAAACTGGGTTGTAGCAAAAATATTTACATTTCTCTTAGGATGGTTTTCTTATGCGTTTCCCAAATTTTAGTTAGTCTCTAAATGTTTGCAAAGATATATAATAAAAGCATGGTGGCACACGATACCGACAGTATGTAAATTGCTCATCCTACCGTATTTCGCGGTAGATGGCCAAAACCACACTGTCGCACAGAAAGACATGAAAGGTCTGCACTTGTCTCGCAGGTCTCGATACAATCACCCGGAATTTCAACTATTTACGTCATGTGAGTAGAATTTTTGCACCAGAACATTTTCCTAATAATAACATTGTTTCGGACAATTTACGTGAATACAAGTGGACAACCTAGAATAATCCCCTCTAGTAATTTTGACGACGTAACCCTATGTTTTGTTGGTGATAAACCGTTTGTTGCACTTTTGTCTCCGAGAAGGAAAAATAAAATAATATACATAACACAAAATGTGTACACACCTGTTTGCTTTATTGTTTATCAATTCTGGAAAAATCTCCAATTCGTATTATTATTTGTAATATAACTGAATTTAATAAAAACTACAAGGAATTTGTTGATTTAGCGCAGGTGATAGATAAATAGAATATCCAGGTATACATAATGAAATAATTACCTATCATTGTTCCCCTTTGTTCAAAAGATGTTCTGTTCCACAGATAATTTAGTGGTACTCAATCATATCTTATAGGTCTATCGTCCCCCTTTGATAAGTATTCATTTTCTCCTTTTGTACTCCATTTGTGTGAAAATTCAAAGTAATCGTGAATCTCAATATTTGCAACTTGGCGAAATGTTTTGTTATTGTTTTCATGTGGCGCTAGATGTTTGTATCTTTATGAGTGCAACCCACTGCGGTGGTTTCTTTCGATAAACAATTGAACGGCGAAATAAACTTGATTTTCTTCAGGACTGTATTCAGAAAATTGGTGTTGGACGCCAAATACATTATAATGGAAACGGGAATATGGGCATACGAAAACACCACTTGTTAATATATAAAACCTAAGCAAAAATCCGTATACTAATTTTACTTTAAAAGTATGAAGTAAACTAAACGATAGTTTGATACTTAAAGATAGTTAATAATATTTCATATATTGTCGTCTTTTCGAATATTACACTGTAGAATCGTGCTCTACAGCATTTTTACTATTTTAGTCGTCCCCCTTTGTTCAGAGTTGCCTACGTTATGAGTATGAATGAAATGGGAACGATCGTAATTTGCTCCATATTTCGAATCGAATATCTTGCTGCATGTTACAGTTTCATTATTACCGTTTCAATTAAGAGTATTTTATTAGACAAGGGAAGCGTTTAAGCTCTAACGCTCAAACAAATTGTCGTACATAAAAATTTGCATCATTTGTGCTGAAGCACATCGTTTTCTTCAACACACTTCAAGAATTTGAAGACTTGCATAATATATCAAATGTTTATATTTTCGTGTCATTTCGTGTTTACAAATATTTATATATTTATTTTTAGATGGGTGTGGTAAAGTTTGCATCTGTTGTTATTACACACTGAGGTTATGTAACTATTTATTTGTTAAAAATCCAATTTAAAATCTAATCGATTTTTCACTATATGGAGCAGAGCCGTTTTAAGACTTTCGAGAGGCCCTTGAATAATTCTTTCAATACTAACCTCAATTTTTAAAGAAGAAAGTTTTTGAAAGAAGTTTTGTTCTATTTTATTGAACACACTCTTTCATAACGTTCTCTTATTGGACATTTCATGTAACATTCTCTTATTGAACATTTCATATAATATTCTCTATCGAACTTTCCAGCGAAGCCAATATAAGTTTCTAGAATAAATAATTATCACAAAATACACTTCTAGAAACAGGTAGATGTTCTAGAAAATCATATCAGTCACTTGTAGAACTTTCTACAAATTATGATTTCCAAAACTGCGCGACTGCGGCAGTTTTCCAAGGAGGTAGAATGTTTTAATGCTTTCAGTTCGACCCTAGGTAAGAATTGAAGTTCCACATCAACCTGCTCAACTTTACTCAAAACAGTCACAAGTCAACAACAAAAAGAAAAAATAAACAAAAGGAAAACAGTAATAAAAAATAATAGAAAGTTCAGGTAAGATACATCTCCAGGAGAGATTCACTGCCGCGTTACTTGGGGTTTTTACACTTTCCTATTCCAGTGAACATCGCCTCCATCTCCGGCAGCCATACTTCGTCAGTATTATTGCTTTCTCTACTTAGGCTTAGACTCAAAATGGTGGTAAAAATTATGTAGGTGGTGTCCGGAAACGCAAACTATCAGAGAACAAAAATTTGATGAACAGTTAACAAAATTACTAGAATGTTTAATTTTACTGAACCGAGTACAGTTGAGTCAAACATTGTTATTACTGAAATCGACATTCAACCGCAAAATTAAAGAACATTGAAAGAAACAATTGACGAAAGCTTTGGTAAATCCAAAAATTTTAGTACTCGTGACGTTAATTTCGATGAGGTACAGCATACGCTCGATAACGTAAATACCCGGTATTGAAAACATTGCAACATTGCAAAACACAAAATTCGTAGTATAGGATTATACAGAACGCTCGATAACGTAAAAGCATTGTAAGAACGATAACTCAATAATGTAAACAGATCTACGAAGTTTGATTTTAATCGGGACGGATCGAATCTACGTTTATGCGACGTCTTCGCAATTTCCGATCGCCTACGAATAACTTCTAGCGTTACAAGCTGCCTATGAGAGAACCCAGTTTGATCAATTCTCGAGTTACCCTATTATGTAGGGGAGTCCCAGATTTATGTAGCGTATATCCATATTTGAACTTAATTGTGTACAGATGTAGTTTTGATTTTGCAAACGTAGTCTTAATTACTACTTTGTTGGCTGATGTTCATTCTTTAATACACGATTATAAAACGCTATCTTGATTTATTGTTATCCTTAGAGTTCACAAAAGGTTCTTCCAATATTTTTTGTATCTTATTTTAGCGTATTACATGTTTCTTTTAATAACTTGCTTGTTAATAATCAGTTTCGCTAATGTAAACATTTCGATAATGAGAAACACCCTCTGTTCGAATTAGTTCACGTTATTTATTTATTTATTTTCCCAATCGCAGGACAAAATTGAAAATCAAATAATTGATGACATTGATAAGACCTAATATTTTTCCATGAACGTTGATTCATCTCCAAATTTTAGTCACATCGATGTTTGTTGTGTTTTGTGTCCGATACGTAAAGAATGAAGATAGGTTTTATTCTAATCGAAGAACACAGATCGAAGCGTTTCTTGAAAGCTAAGGATTTGAATATAATGCATTGTCGCGGACGACCGTGGGATAACGGAAAAATATCGCGGTTTGCAGGCAATCACCGAGATTAACAAATTAGCAATATTTGTTGCATGTGCTGCACATTCACTAAACGTGGTTGACAAAAATGTCATTGAAGATGATAATGAAGCGAATGAATTCTTCGATCTCATCCGATCTGAGTCTTAGTATGGTTTTTTCTGTTTATTCACCAATGCCCTGGAATAAATTGAAAAATACACTTTCCATTATAGTCTTTCAGACGAGCCATTGCGAAGTAAGGTTTCTTTAGATTTGGAAAATAAATTTGCTGTTTTGGTTAATTTAAACATTAAATTGTGATGAAATATCAGAATCGTCTATAAAAATTGCTGCTTTCTATTTGAATGATTTGAATGAGAATGAATTGATCAAAGAATGCCAAATCGCAATAGATTATTTTAAGTTTGATCAACGTCAACGTTTCCTTGTTCTTGACAATTACAAAGCACCTATGGATTACGTCCAATCTTGAAATTCTTTTCCGAATTTGCATGTCATTCTTTTGCACGAATGTTAAGGACGGGAAGCCTTTTTAAAACTTAAAACATATAAAAAATTATCTAAGAAGTTTAATGGGCGAAGAAAAGTTTGCATTCATATTACCTTTGATTGAACATGAAGTTTTGAATAATTTGAATTTTGATGAAATTGGGATGGTTTCGTTCATTAAAAAAAAAAATAGAGTTGAAAGAAATTCTTCATCATCAGGTGCATTTTATGTTGCATAGACATGTAAACATAAAGTAGATTTTTAAATACACGTGAACAATTTTGTTATATGCTAAACCCTTGTATTTGCTTTTCTCCCTTTTTCTAATTTATCCCTGTTTAATTTTTGTCTTGATCAAACGGGGGTCCTTAGACAGCTGCGCCACTTACCCCAGGGATAATAGGCACTGATATAACAGAGTATGGAGAATGGTTATAAGCTGAAACGTGCAAATTATGATGCTACATTTTACAAATGTTTGACATATAGGCTCTCCTCTGTATGACCAATGTATCCTGTCCAGATCTGTTAAGAAACTTTTGTAGCCATCCTGGTAACCTTGAATACTTTAGAATATATTTATTAAGTTAAGTACATAATCTTCAAAATTTTACTAAAGGAAATGTTAATTCCCTTAATAATTGTTCTCTTTAGTTGATTAAATGGTAAAAATAATGAGCATGTGACCTATGAAATGCAAGACAAGCTAATGTATTCTAAGTGGAAGCGGTATAAGGCCATAAAAGTAGAAAAATGGCAATTGCGAACCTTGTACGTGCAAGTATAAAAAAAAGAAAAAGTGTTAACTTTAAAGTATACTTATATAAATAAGTGGAACACATAACACCTGTCTTTGAGGAAGGGATAAAAATTAGAAGCTTATGTAGTGACAAGGAGTACCTAGATGTTCAATGCTATTGTGGAATTGTGTTGTACAGAAGTATTGTCAATCAACCTATCCAACCTAATAAATTACCTGACATTAATTTGTACAATAATCTGCTTAATTTTTGAAACTTGTATTGCTATTGTTTTAGCCCTTTAGTAATAAACTAGAAAAAGAAAAGAAGATGGATCAAGAAAGAATATACGAAAAGACAGAAATTCATATCGTATATAATAAGTAACTTCTCTATCTCTGTTTTATTAGATTTTTAGGCACTCACTTTCCAGACTTGTATTAAATTGGAACAATATTCAAACTTGGAAAGGTGCACAATTTAATGTGATTTAAAGATTTATTTCAATTTGAAGAACGATTATTACAAAAGTGTGAAAAACAGAAATTTACTAACTTTTGTGGTCACCGCAAGTCGCCAAACGGACTTTCCATTTTGCAGGCATGGAACCAATCAAAGTATCTTTTGAGCGATGTATTTATTGGTTATACAATGTATATGAGATAAAATTTCCCCTACTTCGTTTCCGAAAAAGTACACTTATTTAAAATCACTCCTTACTTTAAAACAAAATTGAAAGGAGACTAAAATATGTATTTTACAGAATCGCTTTTTGAAGTAACATATACAAATTGTGCAAGTATCAAGTCAATCTACTCAGGGACAGAATACTCATTCAGTAGCGGCCGCTTTTGCTTTATTTATAACTACCTTTTATGTAGTACAGGGTTTGAATTGTAAATTTTGTAGTTAAAATTTCCATTCCTTTTACTATAAAAACAAAACTTAACCAGCATTTTATTTGTTTCTATAGCAAGCATTTAAACTAATAATTCTGACGTTTTCGAGCAAACGAAATATTAGAATGCAACCCTGCTTATAAATTATATAAGTTTGCGGAAATCATAAACTTCAGGCATTTTAGAGCTCTAACATTACTTCGTAGGAAGTTTTTTGAGTTGTTGCGGAAGTCAAATATGTACTGATTACCACAAATGGAACGAAATTGCACTTCCACTTGAGGTGCTACTATTCTCTGGATATACTCAGATAACCGCCCTTATGATTCCATGTGCAGTTTGTATGTAAATTTCGCATGGGTATATAAATTTGCAAGAGTTAGAAGGACTAGCAGGAAGCAAATCAGCACAAATACTTGGAACACTATTAAATGGATATTTTTCAATAATGAAGTATAAATTATTTGTTTCATGTGGTAAAGTACGGTTAACCTTTCCAAATGGGGGAGTAAGTTTTTAATGAAGTTGATTTAAATTCAGTTCAAAATACATGTTATCCTCTTGTGTATACGATAAAGTTATCGTTGTGGATGCTTGTAACTCTATTATTGGTACAAGTTCACATTTTTAGATAGGATCTCATAATTTTCTCTGTACTATTACTTCTCTGTTCTATGAAACATTTTACCTTAATTTCTAGAGCATAATTGATAAATCCCTTTGTAGATGTTTTTCATAAACTTGAACGTATTGCTGAAGATGGATCGAATTTTGGGATAAATGATTCAACTTGGTGAGCCTTTTCCTTATGTTTATAACCCATATGGTATTTGGACAAAAGTAACATCGAGTGTAAAACAATCATGCGCTACTAGATTAAAACGTTAGTTTGCTTTATGATAGTGAAAAAAATGAATTTTTAAGAAAAACGAACTACTATCGTAAAACGAATGTTTTTAGGATCTCAGTAATAAAAAAATTATGGCACTCCATTTAAGAAAAAAAAAAAAGTTGAAAGTCGCCATTTTGAAATAATTCGCCCAATTGAAAATCTGATATCACCATCGTGTAGAGAATGTCCTTAAATATATTACTGCCAAACATTTTGAACGTAGTACCCATAGTGTGGCTAAAAAAATAAGGCGCTTACTCTGAAGCAGGCTATATATATATATACATATATGTAGGAAAAATACTCGGAGTATACAGTCAATAGTAATATTTGTTTTAAATTCCTATAATCGACAGACGTTTCGAGGTTCGATTTACCTCTTTTTCAATGTCGGTTCAAGTCCGATGCGTGGGGACAAACACCCATCAGTGCAACCATGCTTCTACTCGGTATCCCCGTAAAGTCCATTAATAATAAAATTTCCCAATAAAAACATCCATCAAACTTCCCAGATCAATTAAATTTAAACTCTTTTAAAAATTTACACCTTCCAGATCTCACAGTCACGTTCTTGTGACTTGTCTTCCCAGGATCCACATTGTTTAATTCTATCACTGGATGTTGATATTCTCTAAATTTTTATGAATGTATACTTCCCAATTGTCAATAGGACATCTTAAGGTGGATCTGGGTTTGAATGTAGTTTCCAAACATACCATAAATACCTGCTTCTTACCTACCTACCTCTTTTTGAGTTAACTTTAATTATCTTTCACTAATAGGCCAATAACAATAGAAAATTATTTTAATCTGTAGATATCGTCAATGGCATCAACTATACTCTTTTCACCCATTGAACATTGCCATAGGTCCCATCACAGTCCATCAAGCACCATTGGATGCGGCTTGTCATCGACTACTGCTTTGTGGACCACCACCAAGGGAATTGAAATGAGTACCAGCTACTCATTGCTCCAGCCCCGGTGCTCCTGAAGTGTGAAGGAATGCCTCGATATTATGGCGAGAGATGTGTGAATTGAACCTACGACCTATCAGTTTGTAGTCCAGTAACACACTAGCTGAGGTACTACGGACTCGGACTCGCATGTAGTATCGTGCTATACCACAGATATTTTGATAATTTACAGTAATTAATTAATAATAGTTTATTTACACCACAGGGAATAAAGCTTTTGGCCTTTCACTATACCTTAAAATTTGAAAATACGAGGAATATTTCGAATGTTCTTGGAATTTGGATCTAGTTAAATTCCGTAAATTTTGCAGGTGACGCTCTTGGTCGGAGACAAGTGTTCACACGTGTACACAGCCAATCCGTGCAATATTGTGTAGTATATTTTAGCCATTTGACAGATACAGGTGTATTTCCGTACTGCTGAGTTTGCAATCATAAAAGAAGGCTACTAAACTACAAAGAGCTATAATTTGTTGTTCATCTGCAAGGTGTATTTGGTTAGTCTGCAGAATCTAAAAATACTGTTCAAAGTTGGCAGAACGTCACTAAAACATTATTCTCCTTATTTCAATCCTAAGACCAAAAATCAGTCGAACGAATGGCGTAAACCGGAAAAGGCCTCCGATTAACCTTCCTATACTCACGTCAAAATGAAAGACGTATACTATACTATATAAGTCGGTCTCTCACACCGTATGCGTGAGTATAGGAAGGTTAAAGCACGTACAGTTTCGTCGATTGGAAAGGCAATGCTTACTGTATTCTGAGATGTGAAGGGATTATTTTTATAGATTACAATTGTCTATGGAAGGTATCTATCTAGCTAAAACTTGTTATGAATAGGTGTATTCTTGGAAATTTGCAAACATATCTCGCAGTATCAAATTGATACTACCAACTTATGAATGTTTGAAAAGCACAATTACAAAGAATAAAATTAATAATATAATATTAAGAAAAAGGGAAATAAATAAAATGTGAAAATAAAAGTGCGCAGTGGTCGGTAATATTATGCGCCAGTGGAATTTGGATAATACATAAGATAACTGTGCGAAAGCTTGCAAAGGAAGCACACTTTGCATATGCCAATAATACGTGAGGAAAACTTTAATTAACGCACCTAATTCATTAGCTCGTTATATACAGAGTCCTCCAGATTTTATTTTATCAAGATTTTGGCTCTCACAAACAGTTTACTATAATTTAGTGTAAGTTAGTGTACGATATAACGAATAGTGAGGTAGAATTCAAGAACATTTAAGGTTGCCATAAATATACCCACGAGTCAATGTCTAATACGTAATACGACTACTACTTTCCGCACTTTATAATGATGAATTAAAGAGAAAAGCAGGTTTAGTGAAGCAAAATTAAAATTTTTATACAAAGCAACTTCCGAGTGCAGTCCTGTGATCAAGTGCTAGGTTATTGCACCTGGGAGTCAGTGTAGCTTCTCTTGCAAATAAACAAATTAAGCAATGTGGACGAAGCAAATAGAAACCGCTTTTTATTTCCTCTAGAGTTCCCTACCCCGAGTAACTAGCTTGCCCGGACTAGTCCATAAGCAAACACACCACAAAAAACTGAAGTGCTACTGGCGGATGACGAAGCCCCTAGTCCAGGAAATCGGTAGGGTAGACTAAGGGTAGGTAGCACCATTACAAAAAAGGCAAAAAGAAACAATCTAATCGTGTATCCTACTCGATCGTCGAAGGACGTGTTGTTAAATAGGAACGACTGAACTGGGACAGATATGTGGGTAGATTTCTAATATTCTGCTTTATGAAGTTGCTACGCACATCAAATTTTTGTTTACATCACTATGTATAAAAAGCTTGTATCAAGTCCAGAAAGGTTGATTTAGTGGACCAAAATATTGAAATCACATAAGTCAACTGAAAGGCGAAAAGTTCCAACCATACTGGAGCTGCAATACATATGTATGTGTATTGGGTTGATAGAAAATGTATATCGGGGCCTTTGCAAATGAAATGGTGGCATCAAGAGGAAGTTATTCTGATCATCTAATTAATAACGACTATTCTCTATGACCCAATGCTATCACTCACGACAAAGTTGACAAGTTTCTTCAAAAAGTGGGATTGGGTCGAGAAGAGTATCGTTCAATGATAATTACAACTTTTGGAGAGGACTGTCTTGATAACAATATCTATGCGAGTTGGCTTTTGGTGATGAAGCAGCATAAACTTACAATTTTTCGCTGTTACTGCAATTTCTAATGTGGATCTATCAGTCCCAGTGACGATCGCAGGATAATTTCACAAAAGACAACAATCACAGAGGCATAATGGAAGCTAGCTAATCAAGGGGGATCAATATGATACATATCGCAAGAATAAGAATAAGTTATTTGAAGGCATTCGATTCGAAACACTCTGTATTCTGACTTGGTTGTCAGTAAATTGGTCACCATTTGGATCTTTCATCTTTAAACTGAAAAGAAAAAGACAGTTCATATAGATATGGATACGCACTACGAATTTGCAAATAAATATTAGTCTACTTTTAGCGTGTTTCTAGAAGAAGAATGAGATGGTAGTAATCTCTGCTAATAAGAATAATGAGACTGTTGTTAAAATAATAAATAAAATAACTTATTCAATACCACTAGCGATATACGGCTAACGCCCAAGACGAACAACATAGAACTAGCATTATACAATTCTAAAGCACTGCAAGCCAAAACACTGTTAACAATGAACTCCCCTTGTAAAGGGAGTGAATTTATACTAATTCTAAACCTAAAATTTAATTAATTTCATATTTTTGCAGAGCGGAGCGTGTCTCTTGTCCAAAATATGTCGGGCTACACTTGATTTCTCGGCCTGTTGGATCTAAAATGAGCAATGTGCTCCTTGTATGGCGTTAGGATTGATCGCTTTATTTGCCCAGTATATTTTATGCCACATTCCTGACAACTGATTTCGTAGATATCTGATTTTTTATTTATTTCACCCTTATTATTGGCGTTTCCCAAAAGACTACGTAATGAATTAACTGATTCATATGCGACCTACATATAAATTCAATTGCCGAGAGCTTTGGGAACAGCACTAGTCCAATGATGGAATGGTAATGTAATTAATTTTTTGGTCTGTTTATCGGAAGTTAGACTTGTGGATTCCCTAATCAAGGTTTTGAATTTTTGTTTTCTCATTGAGTTATCAATTAAATTTTTCACTAAGGATGACAACTTAGTTGCCGAAATACGTCTGGAATTATTTTCGAAAGGTGTCGTAAAAGTATTTTTATTTATTTTAAATGTAATAATCTTTGTTGAGAAACTTTAAAATACTAAATTACTAAATAATGATGCACTGTCGATCGACCTACTGTTTTCCTATGGCTACATGCAACATTAAGAGATAACTCTCGTGGTGGTGCCCTTGAAATATAGTTGCCCAGTTTTTCGTGGCTCTTTCTGATTGAGGTGATATCTTCCTGGTTTTGTCGCGTTTGTCGTACTAAGTTATTTGATGTTTTGCTGATCACACTCTCAGCTTCTTCAGAGGTATTCTAAAGATTGAAGTGACTGACTATAAACGGCAAAATCTTGAAGACATCACTTCAATGGAAAAACGAAAGCCTATATACTACTATAGTTCAGTATATATTCCTACAGAATACATACATTGTCGGTAGAATACACTGGTTAAGCAGGCAGCATATATCTTTGAATCTTAGTACATTGAAATAAAGTTTATGCGTTAAATAATATCCTCTTTTGTATAGTTGAATTCAAAATGCGTATAATTTCATGTTGATATATAATAATTGCAGTAAATGTAGTAGAGATTTAACTTTCATAAATTCCCTTTCCAGGTTGTAGAGATTATATTTGAATTTAACAATTTCTAATACTTTTGTAGCTAATATAACTAAAGCTACCGATGTTGTGCTACAACAATTTATATAGGTACATTGCGAAGAAATCCAATTTAATCGGCTCATTTCGGAAGAGAAGATTCAATCCAATAAACGCAACGTTCTCAAACAATAGTAGTTTATTCGTTTTAATTGAGCTCCTGTTTCAATTTGATTTACTGCTAGTTTATGTCACCTTGCCAATTTAATCCATTTAGAAGGTATTCTTAGTCTTGAGAATAGGCTGTTTCTAAAGATGTAGTTACTGACCTAAAAGCTCATACGTTATGGGCTTCCTTATACTTTGAAAGTAGACATCTATTTATTCTATACTGTAAACTTGTTATTTTACCATCATTTGTTAATTTACTGGTTCAATTTATGTTGACGTAGTTTCCTGTGGCATGTGTAAAAAATTGTGTTGTTTAGTCTATTCCAAATATATTTAATGTTCAACTGATTTATTATTGAGTCAGAAGATTGCAAGATCAGAAAGTATAAATCAACTTAATATTTTTTATCGAAAATTAATTCCAAGCAGAGTACGGGGAATTACATATCACTAAAATATTTCCGTACCCTACTTAGAATTAATTTCTATATAATATATTATATATAACAAGGGGATTTAGAATTTCGAAAACGAACTAAATTTTTATTGTATTTGTGTAAAATTATAACCTTTTGTTGGAATTGTATATATTTTAAATTTGGCGCCATGTGGCGCTTCTACTCGGAACACGATGTAAGTACACAGTCCACTGTATAGCGTATGATATCTATGTGCTCCGAATAAAGTAAATAAAAGTAACAAGATATTTATTTGTGCATTATACCTATAGAAGAGTCTCAACGACAAAACACACATCACACATTGTGAGAAACATTTTGGTAGAAATCTAGCCACATGGAAAAGCGTACAATAATTTGGAGTACATTACTATATAATGGACCAGGTGGCTGCAATGGAGTGCAGTGTACCAGTTCAGTAGTCAACGTGAAGACATAGGCGCGGTTTAAGAAGCGATCACTATTCATTTGCAGCAATTGGATCGAGTACGACAAGGGAGTTTTCCTTCTTCATTTTCATTATAATTTCCTTATAACCTTTACAATCTATAGAAAAATGAATAACATAAATACTTATTCAGAAACGAGGGGGTAAAACGCATAGCCTAACAACGTTTAAAACATATATAAACACATTTGAAAACGGGTATACTTTTTATAATTCAGACATTATTGAAATAGAGGAACGATTATTCAAGATAGAGGCACTATATCAGGAATTTTGTGAATTACAAACAGGTATTGAAGAAAGATGTGAGGTAACAGATTTAGAAGAACAATATATTGAGGGATAATTTTGAACGTGAATATGTCACCGCTGTTTCGAAGGCTAAAATAATTTCAAATCAAACGATGACGTAAATGCTTCTGATGTAGGTGTCACACCTTCAAGTTCGGTAATTGGTGAAAACAATAATACTAACCAAGTTAAGTTGCCTCCAATACAACTACCAAAATTTATAGACTTTTATCAGAACTGGATAGAGTTTAGAGACATATTTAATTCCATTGTACATTCAGATAATTGTATTAGCTATGTGCGAAAACTTCATTACCTAAAATTAAGTTTGCATGGTCAGGCTGCTCAAGTAATTAAATCACTAGAATTAGCGAAACAAACTATCAGGTTACTTGGAAATTACTCTGAGAGAGATACGATAACAAAAACTCTTCGTTAACAATCATATTAAAGTACTTTTTAAGCTACCTCAATTATTAGATGAGTTTTCTAAACATTTGTTATCACTGGAAGCATTAGGTCAACCCGTACAACATTGGAGTACACTACTAATTCATATGATTACAAATAAACTAGATACTCAAACAAAACGTGACTGGGAAATAAGTAAACATCAGGAAGAATTTCCTACTACCGAGGATATCAAAACATATTTACAAGGCAGATGCGAACTTCTAGAAGCTTTGGAAAACCAAAACAACAAAAAGAAATACATATTTAAATCCAGGGAACCGACGACTACAACTTTAATGGCTACGGGGACGAAATTTCAAACAAAATACAATTTTTGCGAGGCAGTTGGTCATTTAATTTATAATTGGGAAAGGTTCTTAAAGTTAGATACTAATGACAAAACTATTGAATCAAAGAAAAAAAGGTTGTGCATTAACTGTTTAAAGAAAAAGCATTTTAGCACAAGTTGTAATTCTGGATATTGTGAAAAATGTAAAAAAGACATCATACATTATCGCATTATGACAGAAAACCATTACTGAATTCTAATAACATAACACCAGTCAAAAGCGTCCTTGAAGATAATGATGTTAGCAACAATGCAGTAGCAAATTGTGGTATCTTTAAGGCAGAACAGGTCCTTTTATCAACAGCAGTAGTCCAGGTTCAGGATCACTTAGGGAATTATCATTTCTGTCGAGTGCTTTTAGATTGTGGTTCCGAAGGTAGTATTATAACAAACGAATTATACGATGAACTAAAATTAAAAAGGAAGGAGATAAATTTAAAGGTGCTTGGTATAAATCAGAATTTATCTACCATAAAACAGAAAACCGAAATACAATTAAATCGGTGAGTGGAGAAACGGTATAAGTGCGAAAATACGATCACGATATAACCACAAAAGAAAATAATTTTATTATTACGATATAAAACATGGAGTTATGTATTAGATTTCTGTGCTGTAGAAGCGTACATGTTTCGAATCTTATACTGTTTGTTGGCCCAAAAAGGAAAAGGTCGGCTTAAACATAATTATTGCTATCTCGATTAAAACTTCATTTTTGTTCTAGTTATATCGTTTTTCCACTCACCGATTCAATTAGAATCAGGTCAATATTCATACATGACAAAGTGTTCATGTTTTGTGATTGATAAAATTACAGACAACATTCCATTTAAAAATCATGATGCGAAAGAGTTCCAGATTCCACAAAATATAAAATTGGCAGATTCCAATTTTTACAGAACAAGATCGACCTATTAATACGTGCGAATGTATTTTGGAACTTAATTTGCCCTAAAAGAATTAAAGTATGTAATAATGAACCATTGTTGCAAAAAACCTTATAAGGATGGATAATAGCTGGTCCGTTTATATCTCATTGTCAGTATGATAATAAGAGAAAAGTTATTTGTAATTTAGCATCTAATATCGATATGCAAGATCAATTAAAGGCATTTTGGGAGTTAGAGGAATATGCTAGAGACAAGCATTTGATGTCAGATGAGATTTACTGTGAAAATTCTTTTATTTATTGAAACAACTAGAAGGGATAACACTGGTAGATTTATAGTTTCGGTACCTTTCAAAATAACAAACTTTAAACTTGAAGATTCTTTAAACAATGCTGTTTCACGTTTTAGCAGTCTTGAGAGAAAATTACATGGCAATAACAATTTTAAAAGGAAATATGCAGCATTTATGAGAGAGTGTGAGACATTAGGACATATGAGTCGAGTCACTGATCCATTGGTTGGAATGGAGAAATCATATTTCTTGCCTCGTTATGGAGTATTGAAGGAGACTAGCTTGGCAACCTTGGTTGTCGTTGAACGACATGGAACATGCAAGACTTATTTAATATATTACTACGTTTTCGGTCACATGCATATGTTTTATCAGTTGATGTTGAAAAACTGTATGGAGAAATTTTAATAACACCAGAAGAAATAAGAGAATTGCTCATGAATATAGTGAGAAATATCCAAACGCTTGTAGAGTCATTTTAGAGGATTTTTACGTTGATGATTTGCTTAGAGGCACTGATTTAATAACAGATGCCATTACCTGGAATCCTGGTTGACCGGTAAGGGGAGGTATCAGATCCGAGAGGTTCTTCAAATAACCCCAATGAGACAACAAGATTTGAGACGATACAACGTATATTAATAATCAGATAAAGTGAAAGCTTGAAATTTTACAGGATTAAAATTTTTTTTTTTAAAGTGATAGTAAATTTGCTAAAATTTATAGAAATGAACACTATTAGCGTTTAGATGCCCAGAATGTGGCGTCGCGATCCCAACAGAAAAGAAAAAACAAATATTATTGAGTTACCTACGCCGGACCAATAGTACCACGCGACCGAACGCGAAATAGTTCTACAAAGGTAAATCTCAATTAAAAAAATTAGTGAGCCGCGAACAGACTTCGGGTCTTTACAAAAAAGCAAAATCTTACTATTTTAAACTAGGCAAGAACTATAAAAAAATATCTCGTAATTGAAAATAACATGTGATTGCGCATAAGAAAACTAATGACGAATTCAAGATAATCCTGGTACTCACATTCAAATAAACCATAGAACTAATAATAAAAAAACAAGTTCGTACTGACTTGAAATACGCCCAATTGATTTACGTGTAATTTTTCCAAAACTCCCTATGTTCCGGGTTTGCTTCTGCGCCTGGCCCTCGATTCTAATATGGCGTCTCCACGTGTTTCCGGTAGGGAAAATCTGTGCCGTTGTGAGGAGGTAACCAAAAAAAAAAAAGGAATGCACCTGAAATCTACCTCTCAGCGGGAAATCCAATAAAACTCCTAATGAAAAAAATCCAAAAAGAAATATTACGTGTATCCAAGAAAGTTACGTGTATCCAGAAAAAAAAAGTTACGTGTATCCAGAAAAAAGTTACGTGTATCCAGAAAAAAGCTCTAAAATACAAAAGAAACACATAACTGAATAGGGGAAAGTGCAAATCGAACTTTACTTTACCATGTGTTCAACATGAGTTCCATACAATTACGACGGTCGGACGTAGAGGATAGGTATAATATCCGCAGCCAATGCCTATAGCGAAACGACGAGCTTTCAAACTATTCTACGAGCCAAAATTCCAACAAAAGTCGTTTCCGGTCGGTCAACTTAGACTTGCGAATCCGCCGAGACGACGTAATTAAAATCCAAAATCAATTTCAGCCTTGTCGACACCCACTTTCCTACTACTGGACCTTAAAAGATGATCTTACTAACTAAACTGCTAGATCGGACTGACTGATAAGCCACTATCAAAAATTTCGCGTATGGGCTCCACGTACATTCGAACGAAGAAAAACAAACGTTCGATGGCTATCTTATGCGTTTAACAAATAAAACTCGCTAAAATGGAAATATACAGGGATCAAAATATACAGAGATCAGATAAAAAACGTAACAAGATGCCCAGTTCAAGTTGAGGCAATGGGTGTCAGAATAACAAAGGAACTAGCTTCATTGGCACAAGGTAACCAAAATATTTTACATTTAGTGATAATCAGAATAAGAGGACATTAGGTTTAATTTGGATGCCAAAAGATGATTGTTTGGTATATGAAATTGGCAAATTTAGTTATCAAACGGACAAAACCAAAAGGGAAATGCTGTCTTCAATCTCAAAGATATTTGATCCTTTGCGACTTGTAGCACCATGTACTATCATTGCAAAAATTTTGTTGCAAGAACTTTGGTCCCATAAACTTGGTGACATGATATACTACCAGAAAAAATATGTTGTAAATGGAATAGATTTAAAAAGGAACTAACAAAGTTAAATGAAATTCAGATCCCACGATTTGTTTTATGTAAAACTATACTAGCTTTGAACTACATGCATTGTCAGACGCGTCAGAAGTAACATATGGGAGCTGCGTCTATTTAAGATCTATATTTCAAGATAATGCTATTTCGATTATTACGTACAAAATCAAGAGTAGTACCTACGAAAAAGACCACAATTCCGAGATTAGAATTATGTGGTGCTCTACTATCATCACAACTTATGGCAAGGCTAATATCAGCTTTACGTACAAAGGTAGATAGAAAATATTACTGGTGCGATTCAACAATTGTGTTAAATTGGATATACATATCCTCCGACATATTAAAGGTTTTTTTTTGCACATAGAGCAGCAGAAATACGAGAAATTTCAGATATAAATAATTCGCATTACATTAATACTAAAGACAACCCAAGTGATTTATTTTCTCGTGGAATGTCACCAGAAAACTTAATTAAATCCATTTGGTGGGAGGGACCATATTGGTTATCAAGTCCAGAAACTCATTGGCCTAGTTTAGTAATTCAAGAAAGACGATGTCTCTGAATTAAGGAGCGAGACAATATCACTACCATCTTTACATGCAACAACTAACACGTTTCCTTTTAATTATACATCATCACTGATAAAATCACAAAGCATTGTAGCGTGGTGTATGAGATTCGTTAATAATTGCAAAATGTCATGAAATAGAAGGAATCATGGGAGTTTATTGGTATCTGAAACTAATGAAGCCATGAAAACATTAGTTAAGGTGGTACAGGTAGACACATTTTCAGAAGAATTACGATATCTCAAATATCAACAAAATTCATTCCGAAGAGAAACTTTGTATATCTATCACCATTCTTAGATAAAGAGGGTTTAATTCGAGTAGGAGGTAGCCTTAAAAACTCTAATTTTGAATTTAATAAAAAATATCCCTTACTTATATCTGGAAAGCATAAATTATCAAAATTCATTTTTGAATATTAACATGTTAGCTTCAGTAAGAGAAAGATTTTGGCCCACAGGCGGGAGAAATCTAGCTAAGTCAATAGCTCATGAGTGTGTGTAATGTTTAAGAGCGAAACAAAACCACTGTAATCAAATGATGAGAGATTTGCCCCGAAATAGACTTATTTCTTTTTATCCATTTTTCACAACAGGGGTAGACTATGCAGGACCATTTTCAGTTAAAAATAAAGGCGCGCGAGTTGGCAAAATTTTCAAGTGCTATATATGTATTTTTATATGCTTTGCCGCTAAGGCAACTTGGAACCAGTTATGGAACTAACAACACAGGCATTTATTGCAACGTTTCGCAGATTTATTTCAAGACGAGGAAAACCCTTTCATGTATATTTATACAACGGTACTAATTTTGTGGGCGCCACTTTTGAATTCAAAGATTTAGGTAATTTTTGGTTAAAAAATAGTTATAAAATACATGCAGTTTTCAATAATGACAACATAACTTGGCATTTCATTCCCCCAAACAGTGCTCATTTTGGCGGCCTTTGGGAGGCTGGAGTTAAGGCTACAAAATATCATCTTAAACGGGTTTTGACAAATGCATTAGTGACTCATTAGTGATTTTCTAACTGTCATAATACAGATTGAAGGGGTTCTTAATTCACGTCCTTTACATCCTATGTCTACCTCCCCTGATGACCATGAACCTTTGACACCTTCACATTTCCTAATTGGACGAAGCTCAACAAGTATACCAGACCCAGATCTTATGACAATTCCATTGAATCGTCTTTCACGATTACAACATTTGCGATAAATTACACAACATTTTTGGAAACGTTGGGCACAAGAATATATATTAGAACTTCAACAAAGGAGCAAATGGTTTAAACAGCAAGCAAATATAGCTATTGGAACACTATTTCTACTAAACGATGACAATCTATCACCTCTCCAATGGAAATCGGGACGAATTACTGCTATCTATCCAGGCAAAGACGGCGTAGTAAGAGTGGTGTCAGTGTAGTCTTCAACAAGTGTAGTGAAACGTGCCATAACAAAGGTGTGTCCATTACCACTGCCATAAACGGTAACAATTGTAAACATAGAACAATAATTATGGTTCAAAATTATAATATTGTAACATATCTACAAATACCTACCATACATGTTTCACATAATGTTCCTCCAGACTGCAAGACTATAGCAGTCTTATTTGACGATCATAGGGTGTAAGGTATTCATCGCCGGCCCTAGTAACGACAAAGAAGTTCCAAGCACCACATAATGTTCATTAAAATTAAGCTTGTATTCATATTTAAAATGTTTTGAATTGTCTTCGAAGGCCGGGAGGATGTTGGAATTATATATGTATATATTTTATTATATATTTTAAATTTGGCGCCATGTGGCGTTTCTACTCGGAAAAAGATGTAAGTACACAGTCCACTGTATATCGTACGATATGTATGTGCTACGAATAAAGTAAACAAAAGTAACAAGGTATTTATTTGTGCATTATACCTATGGAAGAGATTCAACGACAAAACACACATCACACATTGTGATAAACACCTTTGATTGAAGAACAAAACGAGAACGAAATAAGATTTGAATAGTTAATCAGAAATCAGAAATTAAAGCACAAGTCGTTGTAAGTTGTTCGTGTTAAGTCCAGCATTTTTGTAATTTTACATGTATAAAACTAGTAAAATAATATCTATTGTACATCCTGCGAAAGTAAAGTATTCTATTCATTTTTCTATCACACATTTCTTGCAGAAGATACATTTTTGTCAAATATAGTGCACCGTTTTTACTCTAGAAGTTTTATTCATTATTATCACGGATCTTCTCCAAGCGAAAGCCAGTTCTGTTCCATTTTCTTTTCATTATTACTACGTTTATTTATGCTGTAGAATATATGGGGTTTCGAGACCAATTCCTTTCTTCTTTTATTCAATGCCTTCTTGTTTGTTTAGAGGTAGTCTTTCTATTATTTTTTTCTTTTCTGTTATAATTTTTTTAATTTCGTTTGTGATAATACAAAGTTGATCAATAGAAAAAGATTATGTGTGTGATTCGCGTAGAAGGTCGTGTAGTGGCTCTTTTGTTTCAGTTAGTGTTAATATGTTGTTGTATCACCATTCTTTAAATTTTTCTAGGTCGCAGCTTATTCATTTCTGTACTTCAGTAGGGTTGCTTCCGAAATAAACAAATCATAGCTTACCCATACAACTTACCATTGAGCGGTTATTCAGCGTGGTCATTGCCATTGCACGCGTTCCAAATGTTCCCACTCGAAATGTCGTAAGATATTGTAAAAGTTGCCTTTATTTGAAAATATATGTATCAAAACGTTTACCTTACTAGTCGACTGCTAGCTATAAAAAACATGGAGGCATCCGGCTCCTTTTAAATGATTAGACCATTGGGCCTTTAATTTGTCTAAAGTTTCATATTTTTATTTATTACAAGTTAACAAAAGAACACGATAAGGAATAATAGGCTAATGTTATATCGTTTCGAAATATGATGCTTTTTAAGAAAAATTTGTTTTATTTTCGACATATTTTATTATGTTTATATTTTGTCAATTACCAATTTAATTTAAATTTAATTAATTTAAACATTAAATTGTCTAGATTAATTTTTATAAATTTCTTCTCATATTTAATTTGTATATCAAAATAAATACGGGAAATAACTTTATAACTTCCTCAACTTCTTACTCAAATGAATTTTATCTAAAATCTCAATGTATTTCTACTTCATTCTTGAAGGGCATACATTTTATAAGATTTTAATAGTACTACAGTTGACCAGTGGAAGCCTACTGATAACCTTAGATACATACATCAGTCAAAATGGCGGTACAAGAAGGTTGACACAACATTTGCAACGCATACTGTAGTATGGGCACTAAGTTTCCTGCTTGCGATATGCTGCATGGTTATCAAACGTGGAAAGTTGGTTGGGTTAGTTTCGATATTATTTCGACAATACATTATCTAGATGTGAAAAGGTAATTAATTTAAGGTAATTTCGTGTCATCCCCATTATTATTTTACATACATATCTCCTATTCCTAAATATTAGCACATAGCCTTTCGGTCTGAAGTATATAAATATTAGTGGCCGACCGAACATTCGGTTTCGGTTTCGGTTTCGGCCAGTTTCGGCCAAAAATCTAGTTTCGGCCATAGTTTCGGTTTCGCCTGCACCGGCTGCACCGAAACTCAGTGTTCGTGAATTGTCGTGCTTCGTTCGGGCGAGTTCGTGTCTCATGATTGTTAGGATTGTCAGCTTAGTTCGTTGTGTCAAGTTGAGATTGTGTTTTTTCTCGTGAATAAATAATTAGGTGAGTATTAGTTTTTGTTTTTACTACTGAAATATTTTAATGGCATTTATTACGTATTCAATTTCTTTCTGTTGAGTTCTTCGCTCGGATTGATTTATGATGGGAATTATGTAATAATGAGAAGAGCTTATCTTTGATTCAGACATTAGTACATTACTTTACTACATTTGTTTGCAGATAATTGTTATTGAATTACACTTTATACCTTGGCCTATCTTTTTTAACCAACCAATCAACTGCCTACTGTGATTTAACTATGTGTGATCTTCAGTCACTTGAATTAGCTTTTCTAATTTTGAATGAATGTTATATGCCTGTCTTATTACAGTGGTTTTATTTTATGTGCTCTATGAAATATTATTTAATTATATTTATTTTACACTATTTTGTTGCAGGTAAAAAATGTCACAAATACCGAGAAATCCGATTTGGCAGTTTTTCGAAAAAGTACTACCGATTCATCTAAAGCTGTTTGCAAAATCTGTAATAAATCTTATTCATTGGGAAGTCATGAACCCAAAACACAAACATTGCATGGAGTAAAACAACATCTATCAAAGTTTCATGACGCAGAACACAGACAAGTGTTAAAACGACAGTCAGCTATAGGCGAATTGAAAAATGAAGCTAAATTAAAGCGTACTAATTCAAAAATCTCATTGCAAGTATTGAATACTGATCTACCGATTCTTGTTCAGTCAACGATCCCGAGTTTGATCTCTAAATCTAAAATTGTAGAATGGCATGATGATCATCTTCTTCTTAATCTTTTACCCTTTCTACCTTTCGGTGTAAGGGTTCGGAGCCACCGAGCCGTATATGTACACGCATATACCGTACCGCTCCTGGCCCACCCAGTGGCATTTCCTTCATTTTCGCAGCTTATTAGAGGTCCAGATCCCTTTTTAGGATTTTAAACTGCTACGCTCTGCCGCTACCGGGTCTCGAACGCCGGCCCTTCGCACTGTGAAGCGCGAGTTTTACCACTCAGCCACTGATGATCATGAAATTACAAAAGGGATTGACAAAGCAATAATGGACCTCATAATAGTAGACATGCTGCCTTATAGTTTGGTGGAGTGCGAACCATTTCGGCCACTTAATTTCACCGATCCCCAGGCAGTTCACAAATATCGGCTGAAATCTGAAAAATATTTTAGAACATCCCTGATGCCGCAAACATATGAGAAAGTTAAATCTAAAGTAAGGACTTTAATTGCAAAAGGCGATAAGTGCTACCACCGATATCTGGACCAATGCAAGTAAAACATGTTCACTTCTCAGCTTTACAGCTCATTTAATTGTAAGTCATCAACAAGATCATACCAGCCAATATATTGAGCAAAAGTTTACAAAGATAGTAAATGAATGGAGATTAAACGGCAAAACTTTTCTGGTACTACGTGATAATGCTGCAAACATGATTTGCGCTATGCGTGATCACTATGAATCTATAGGTTGTGTGACACACACGCTGCAGCTGGTAATAAAACATGCACTTTTTTCAGACGAAGAAACCAAAGACTTGTGAAAAAAATGCAGAAAGATCGTAGGTCATTTCAACCACAGCGAACCGGCAACCAGAAAATTAACTGAATGTCAAAAGCAATGCGGACTGCCAGAACATACTTTGGTGCAAGATGTCGATATCAGGTGGAACAGCACCTATTTGATGTTACAAAGGCTTTCAGAGCAAACGAATGCTGTCAACTTATACAGTGCTGAATATGGAAAGATTGATACTCTTTTCTCTAATGAATGGGATGTTGTAAAGAACCTGACAGCCGTTTTGAAATTCTTTTATGAGGCCACATTTGATTTATCATTTAATGATGCATGCATATCAATAGTAATACCTTTGATATCACTATTAAACCGTAAACTGCAAGTTCGATGCGACAAAGAAAATGAGATCATGACACTAGCTGCGACAATACTGGACCCAAGATTTAAATCTAAATATCTCAATTCCGATGAAGTGGATATTGCAATGACAGAAATAATATCTTTTTTGACGGAGTGTAACGACGACCCTGTACTGTCTGGCTGCGAAGAACATGTTCCCTTAGTTTCTTCAGAACTGAACTTGCCAGCCTCCAACATACAACAAGATATAGAGAGTCTTTGGGCTACACACGATAATAGTCCTAATCAAATGGAGAGCACTGGAATTGATGATCAAAAAGTTTTTTGAAAGAAACGATTCACGCTTATTTATCGGAGCAGTTATTGCAACGCAATGCCGACATATATTGTTACTGGAACAGTAGTCCATATCCTGTCCTGAGAAAAGCGGTCTTAAAGTATCTATCTGCTCCACCTACCAGTGTCCCAAGCGAGCAGCCGTTTAGTGCCGCTGGACAAATATACGCAGATCGTCGGAATAACCTGCTTGGTGAAAACGTAGAAAAACTTCTTTTCTTAGCCTACAATATAAGACTTTTTAATTACGAATACTAAAACTAATAATCTAATAATAATAATTCATTCATTTAATTTCTTAACTGTTCTTTAAATTAAGCACTTGATTGTCGTACAAATGGGATTGTTATTGAGACTGATAATTAGATAATTGTTTAATCAAGTGCTAACTAAATACAAGATCTCAATAAATAAAATATTAATCTTAAGAATATTGTGAACGCAATTAAGATACTCAATAGTCTTTATCGAAATGTAGATTTTTGAAAGAGTTTGCTTACAAGAGTAACATATTTTGTATTATCTTTGTTCATGTTAAAGTTAATATTACATAAATAAATATCTATTTGTCTTACTTATCGTAATTGTTTCTTTTTTTATATAATTTAACACAAATGAACTATATAACATGTAAAACATACAGTAGATTTCAGCATACAATTGAAATTTTAACATGTCTAAATAAGTTTCGGTTTCGGTTTCGGTTTCGGCTGCAAATCCCGTTTCGGCCGGACCTTAATAAATATAGCTACAATAAGCAATCAGTGTTCAACAAGAAACATTCCAAAACGTGTATTAGATTGTTAATCCTACATATTAAAACATTTTAAATATTTCTCCCAAAGTATATAAAATATTTGAATTATGTAAATTAATCAATTGCATAAATTTAGTACTCGAACTGTGAATGTTGTCATTGACATTTAAACAACCAATAATTACAGCTTTCGCAATGATGGAGACAAATATTTCTTCCATATGTAATGTTGATTATTATTTTATCGCCATAAACCGACATAATAAAAGTAAATTAAATTTCTTTAAATCGATTAGTCTATATGGTTGCTAGATACATACGTAGAACCGGTTGTTGATATAAGAGCAATATAAGTAATTCACAAGGCTACGTGAAATAGTCCTAGCATATCTTTTGTAAATTAGTTTCAAACACCTATTAAAGTTTGTAAGAGATGTCGAAATTGTGGTCATCAAAACAAAGAACCTGTGAATAACGAATTAATAAGAGACTTTTATCAAGTCAAGTTGAGACATATTCAGATGAAATGAGATTTTAATAGTTTAAATAATTTGTTGCAATTCATCGTATACTTTTTTTCGTTTTCGTTCGTCCCGTACTTTCGGCTTTTTAAGTAGTTCTTGATGCCATTTCTTTTTAAACATGCTTTGGACGTTCTATTTGTTTTAAAATATAGAAATAGTAACAACAAAATTTATTCCCAAAAAGAATTAAGACAATTGAAACGTTTCGTTTAAGAAGAAGAAAAAGATTTTTAATTATCTTTCAGATACGCTACAATAATTTTATTCTGGTAATTTCGCTTAACTGTATTAACTGTTGTTGTTCTAAACATTTGGCTTAATAACAACTGTCTAAAACATGTCAAAACGGAGAAAATTGTTAAACACGTTGCTTAAAACCGTTTTGAACTCGGTTTAAGAAGGATCCGACCACCAGAATGGTAATTTTTC
Source organism: Chrysina gloriosa (assembly GCA_038088585.1). Lineage (NCBI taxonomy): Eukaryota > Metazoa > Arthropoda > Insecta > Coleoptera > Scarabaeidae > Chrysina > Chrysina gloriosa. The sequence continues at coordinate 37,831,818 of CM076090.1, read as the reverse complement.
ATAAATTTTAAGGAACGAAATAACATACTTTAAGAAAAAATGTTCAATTCAAGCTGTTCTAGTGTTGCTTGTTTGATATACTGTCTACTTATTAAAAAAGAAAATGTTAAAGTTCTTGAAAGTCTATCTCACTTTATTCGTAAATTGGAAATAAATCTCAAAAAATCGGTACTAGAGAAGCATAGTTTGATGCTTTTTAAAAGATATTGTAAGGTAATCGAAAACTATAATTTGTTTAAAGGTGTTATCCTATAGGTAAAGCAAATAGGTTACATATCAGTAATTGTGTATTGCAATATACTGCACCTAAATGAGAGACGATGGAACTCATAACTCATTAATATTGCGAAACTAAAAATATAATCCACTTGTTGAATTCAACACCAACTGCTAGAGCAAATGGCCAAGTTGAGAGGATTTATCCTTTTCTTAAGATAATGTTGACATCATCTTACCAAATGGAGGATGAAAGAGACTGAGAGAAACATGTTAAGAATATATATTTAAACTGTTATTTAACTATAGGCCATGGAATTGCTATGGACATGCATTTGATGTCGAATTCGACCAAAACGAAACGATACATGTAGAAATCAACAGAACACAGGCCATTAGGAGAAAATGGGAGGATAAAAAAATCAAAGGCAATGGTACGACAGAAAAATATGTAATGCACCCTATTTCGAAGTAGGAGATATGGTAAATATAAGCCGTGGAACCCCTTCTACCGGCTAATCTAGGCAACTATCCAACTTATCCAAGTATAAGGGCACATATATCATTGCTGAACTTTTGCTTTACGATCGTTATCGTGTCGAAAATTTACTCGAGACGCAACGGACCAACAAATCCTATAAAGGGGTAGTCGCTGTAGATGCCTTAAAGAAGTTCACAATCTTTGATGCCGAAAATTATGGAGATTCAAATGCTAGTGAAGAGGAGGAAGCTACTGAAATTCTGAAGAATGATACCTATGACAAATGACCGGAAGTCGAAGCTCCGGAATAGTGCAACTAAGGATGAGATTACCCTGGGTAAGGGACTCAGTCAAAGTTCTGTTCTTTGAAAAATTATATTTAATAAGGTTCCGAGGCCGAAAAGCTCGCTAAGATGGCCGAATGTTAAAGAACACATCCATCATGTTAGTGTTAACGAACGCATTCCTTATACAAGTTTGTAACAAACTACGTTGGTAGAACTGGGCAGTGAAGACCCTAACATAGAGACGATCAGATGATAGTGTGACCAGTATATAGTCTATATTTGTATTTAATTAATAACCCGGCCGTCTCGTAACACATATCTATTAATTATGTAGGTAATAAATTTTATTATATCAGGAGTTACCTAAGATTGCACGATCCTATTTGTGTATTGGTGGAAAAGTAATATTATAATAGCATTGGAAACTCTATACAAAGCTGCAAAATTTTACTTGCACATCATTACAGTCATAAATAGAGGTGCTCATGTGAGCCATGAAACATCGCTTTCCGTCAAGAACGGAGTTTAACTGGGAGCGGTCGGAAGTTGCTAGAACGGGTCGAGTGTGTATATTCCGATAACCTGCGAGTAACTCCGATCTTGATAGTTTTGGCTCGCATGAGCAACTGTAGTCATAAACCTCAGACCAAGTTTCATTTTGTAAATATTTCAAAGGTCTAGATTTAAAAATAAGTAAATATAACTAAAAATCTGTACGATCTCTAATTGGGGGTATCATAAGTAAACGGTTTCATATTTTACGCTAAATGAAATTAATTTAAAATTAACTAGATATTTACGCATAATGTGCAATGTTGGTTTAAGAAACTTTTATTTTATGAGTTACTTATATTAATTTCATTCTTTTACTCCTAGAACGCCGACACGCAAAAATACCCGCAAAAGACACTTGCAGCAAAAGGGGTAATGTACTAAATTTCAATCTTCGTCAGAACTTCGTTAAGTTTTAGTCCTCCAACAAATTTGCTAAATTCTCTAATAAGTAAATATAAGTTTGAGATAAAATCTTCTCCTGGGAGCAGAATAATTAACAAACTTTTATGCCTACATATTGTATATATGTACCTATACATACATTGTACATATACAAATAGGTGTGCGGAATGCATTAGGAATTCAGGCAATATCGAAGCACAACTTCACATTTACTTATAGTTTCTATCAGATATTACTACACTAATCGCTGGCATCAAAATTCCGACACATTTTAATCGTAAGTTACCAAGTGTTTCTTCAATTTAGTGTCTTTATAAATTAATAAAATTAGATAAAACTGGAGATTACAAGCCGTTCCAAATTATGTGCGTTGCGAGTGAAATGCAATATTTGGCTTTATATACGTCTTTAGTCACTCCGTTATCTTTAAATAATAATAATAATAATAATAATAAGCTTTATTTTAGCACTCATATACTAAATACAGTGGTAACGTGAATATATGTATTTATAATGTGGCAATACACCGTTGTAGGTAGCTAGTGTCTGTTTCCAATGGATTAATGTCAATTCGAAAATTTTAAAATTTTTACTAAAGAGACCATGCGACCAAGCATATTCGCCCAGTTAGCGTGTGAAAGCATAGAGAATTGTGATAGTGAGAGCGAAAGAGAGGCATTAGATATTTGTATATTAGTAGCAAATCAGGATCGTAAACATCCATCCAAATTTTCGTTTTTTAGGATATGTCCGACGAGTGGGTTTTCCACTGTTTTGCACATTCATTGGAAACTTTAAAATCCTTTAACCAAAGGCAGCAGCATTAGACACCCTCACAAAAAGTAAATGTCTTGTGGAAAATAATGCGCCAGTAAGAAATTCGTTTTGCTCTAATACGAGTTATATATCAATCACATCCGTCGGAAATAAAGAATAAAATACGGAAAATAATATATTGCGAAAATTAAGGGACAAATTAGCTACCTTGACCTGTCAATTACAAGAACTGCAAGATGACAATCCGCAGCAAGAGAAGAAAGTTTAGTTTTATACGAGCAAATGTATTAATCAACAAGATGCTGTTAGGGATTTGCACCAAACAGTTGCTACGACAAACTTGAATCCATACACTCAAATCGAGATATTTAAAGTCGACAAAAAAGGAATTCAATCTCAACCTGGAGTGTCTTCTGTGGATGGACGAGGTGTACAAACATCTTCGTGGACCTCCAACAAGCTTAAGGTCTGAGCACACTGTAGCGACGCGACGTGCAGCGACCAAGGTAACGCGCACTGTAGCGACCGTTTGCGACGCGTAGGGAACTTTTAACGTCAGTCTTAAACCTGAAGTCGGTCATTATAATAACCGCTACAATTTGGTAACTCAATTTTATAAAGGTTGTTAATTATTTTCACGAAACAAAACACGCATAAAAATATGATACACTAATTCAATTGAATCATGCGGATTAAAATGGCGCTCGATATCACAAAAATAAAAAAAAAAGTATGTAGGTTATTAAAGACTGTACATCGTTGTATCATGGTTCTCCGCAGTAACCATCAATGTGCTTTCTGCGCGATTTTGCGACGGATTAATTGGTTGATAGCGCGGCCCACAATATTCGTATGTGAACTGATCGAGACGATTATTTAAAAAGAAAACAAAAATCGTTGCTCGCTGCCACTACCTAATGCGCACTTGAGCGCGGCGGCGGGCAGAGCAGCGCAGCGCAGCGACCAGAATTCCCTGCCGAGAAGTCGCTGCCGGTCGCGGCACTGCTTCGCGCTGCGCTCCTCTCAAGTGCGCGTTAGCCCATTTGAATACCTGGATTTGATTCTGGTCACTGCTCTGCGCTGCTTTGCGCGTCGCTCTAGTGCGCGCTGGGCTTTATGCAAATTTTTCCGGGAGCGATTATGTGATTATTCAGGCAGGCTCCAATGATGTATTGAAGGGCCAAACAGTTAATGTGGACTATTTGGGTAAACATTTATAAACTTTCTCATACCAATGTTTTATTTTTAAGCATTCCCTTTTGGTCTGGACGGCCAATTTTAGATAAGTTAATTTATTCCTACAATAGTCAAGTATATGACATGGTTCGATTGTGTGGCTTTTCCAATATAAAATTTGTTGAAGTAAATGGTTTGTTAGATAGCTTTAGTAAGAGCAGTGATGGTTTTCATTCCATTACGAGGAGAGGGGGCAAAGAGAGATTATTTCGATTCCTTATTGAACATCTACAATTGGGGAAACTTGATTTTGAATCGCGAGGTGTTACCTACTCCCATTTGATTTATGTTCCTTTACATACAAATCCTTGCCACAACTCAAATTTTTAATTACCAACGCGGCATTTACTAAGAATAATTCATCGACACATTTAAATGTTCGCAGTATTTGTAAATAAGTAGAGTTGAAGTTTTACTGCAGAATGTGAATTTTCCTAGCGTAGTATGTATCTCAGAGCATTGGCTATCAAATTATGAAATATCATCTTGTTCCTTAAATAATTATAAACTTATCAATAATTTTGGCTGGTGGTGTTGCCATATACTCCTTGTCCGATTTGCGGTGATATCAATGTTGATTTTATGGAACACACGACTAATAGACGAAGTGTTTTATGTCTGTTCACATGTTTCGGTTTGATCCCTTATGTTTCTGAATGCACGCGAGTAACGACATCTAGTACTCTAATAAATAATGTGTTTGCAAATAGCGATGCATACAGGTTTTATTGTCACGTATGGGAATCATTGCTATCCGATCATAACTTTCTTGCTAAGCTCGGATCATTGGATTGTTACGGGATCCAGATTTGAATACCAACGACGTTTCACCAAAAGGTCAATCTTTGAATTTCAAATGCTCATGAGTGGGGAGGACTGACATGATGTTTACTCTAGTGACTCGAGTTCTGATGATATATTTCCAATATTTTATAACACTTTTCTCCATAATTTTTCCAAAAGTTTTCATATGAAGAAATATTTAGTTAAACCGAACCACAAAATCCATGGTACAATGATGACTTGAAATGTTTTGCTGAACACGTTTGTAGTGTTTATAATTTATATATTTAAATCTACTGAAGACCCTAATATACTTGAGCTATATAAGATAGTTAACAAAAACTACAAAAAACAAGGTGATGAAACGAAAAACTATATTACGAAAATTTGATATCGGCTTCATGTGATAAGTCCAGAGCTGCATGGGTTGTCGTTAAAGCTCTAACAAGATCAAATAATTCCAACCCGAACAACTTAGCTATCCATGACGGTACAGGTGAAATGCATACCAATCCTAGACGGATTGAAGAATTGTTTCAAGACCATTTCGTAGTTCCCAAGAGACAGAGCAATCAATTTCCAAGTTTAAACATTGGTGGGAATGCTTCATTTTATCTTTGCCAACTAATGAATATGAGATGGGTTCGTTTTTGGAGAGTGTGTTATCTAACTTAAGAAACATGGAACGACATTGTTCCATTACGGAGAAAGAAGAAACAAAAAGAAGGGAGGGGTACAAAAAAGAATCACTGATATAGGTATATCTGTGTATGAATCTATATATCCAACTACAACGTCGATCAAACGATACAAATGAAACGGATCAAAATATACAATTGAATACCCGATGCCTATGTGAGCACCTTGCTTGATCATCCTGTACAAAGACCACGCCGTGCCTCGGCTAAATGCTCGACTCTTTCTCAGGGGGCCACAATATTTTCAGCATGAACAGGCGGCCTTTAGATGTTATTCCCTGTCAGGGAAATATTGAAACCTGACAGGCTATTGATGGAAAGCAGAATTGGCGACAAGTTGCTCACATAAACCACAACAAAATATATACATATAAAAAAGAAAACAAAAGAATCTTACTACTAAACGATAATTACTGAATTACCACTACGTTACTAAAGTTAATGCTGAAGGCTGGGAAGTTAAGAGATAAAAGAAAGTATTTATCTGAACGTGTCCTTGATCGGCGCCGGTGTAATGGCCGTGTGATGGTGGTGCCTGGTGTCGGTAGCGTGATCTACAAATCCGGAGCTTCCGTGTTGTCACTCCCCTTTTCCTTCATGGATACATTGTCCAAAATCCGACATGGGCTAAACAACTGGGGGGATGACACGCGAGATAGGCTGCTAATCCTCGACAATCGAGAAATTATTTGAATTTTTGTCGGACACACCTCGCTATCACTACTACTTTTCTTGATGCCGATGTCGTTCTCTCCCATTTCACCGTCTTCCCAACACTTTATCCCCGAGTCCCTCTTGCTTCTGCGCACGTCACACTTTTCCTCTTTTCCATCATGGTTCCCAACTTCACTTAGTACGTCTACAACTTTTAACATTAATCGATAAACCAAACAAAGTGACCGATTTAAATCTATTATAAACTAAGTACTTTATGAACACTTCATACAGTTGTTTTTAATACGAATAGAAACACAATAGGTAAATAGGCAATTTTAACGTAGCGCCATCTGTAGGAGACTGGCACTTATAGAATGTAAATAACATAGAGCTTATAATTAAACACAGTACAGGATTATTATAGAAACCAAATTTAAAATAAAGGAAATAAAGGAAAGCAAAAATAAGGTGCAACAAGTGTTGCGATGAAACGTTCAGCTGGCGTCGACGATATGCCATGTTTCCTTATTAAATATGTTTCGATTTATATAATACGGCTGCTCGTATATATAATTAATCGATGCTTCTCTGAAAGAGTTTTTCCTGGATGTCTAAAGACGAACAAAACAATTCCAATTCACAAACCGGGTGATGTGCATGATGTAATTAATTACAGACCTATATCTTTACCGACAATCTTTGAGATAATCATTAACACCCGATTGACGAATTACTTAGAGAAGTACAATTTTCTGTCTTCAACAGAGTTTGGATTTGTTAAGGAGAAGTCTACGTGTGATGCCATATGCCATATTATGAACAAGATTTATGAAGAACTGGATAAAAGGATCAATGTTGCTGGCGTATTTTTCGATTTACCAAACGCTTTTGACACTATTGATTATGCGATACTGTTATCAAAATTGGATGCACTTGGAGTTCGCGGTGTAGCTAAAGATTTGTTTGCTTCCTACTTGAGTAACAGGAAAAGTATTATTACTTTGACCATGAATGTGAACGGTGTTACACAGAGATATAAATCTTCACCTTTTGGGATGGAATGTGGTGTGCCGCAAGCGTCAATTCTGGGGCCAATACTTTTTCTAATTTATGTGAATGATCTCAATTCTTTATTGACACCTTGTACTCTTTCGCAATATGCTGATGATACAAATTGGATCGTTTCTGCCTCCGATATTAAATAACTTTTCGCATCAATGACGGTATTTGTAAGTGAAATGATAAACTGGTGCGAGTTAAATGCCGTCCAACTTAATACAGGTAAGAGTAGTGTTGTGCGGTTTAGTTCGTCTGCGCCGAATTTGGAGAGTTTGTATGTTCGCCTTAATGGCAAATCGCTTCCGGAGAATAACAATCGATTGAGGTTTAATGAACATTGCTCTATGCTGGAAGGTAAACTATCAACGGCGTTGTATGCTATAAGAAACTTGCGTAGCGTTGTGGGTTTGCAGTCGACGAAACTGTTTTATCTTGCTTACGTCGAAACTCTTCCTACAGAAAGGAATAGTTAGATGTGTATTTTCTATTTCTTCGTTGACATCATGTCGTCATTTGTTTAGGGAGATGAATGTTTTTGCCTTTGCCCTCACTGTATATATTGGAAGTTCTTCTATCCTTTAAAATAAATAAAGAAACATTTGTTAAAAATAGCGATATTTACTGAAATATGCAAATCAGATACCGAAATAATTTGAATATGCCGGTACACCATACAAGGCTGTATGAATAAAGTCCGAGATATATGGCGATACTTTTATATGATAAAATTGTGTAAAAGCCACACAATAATTCAATAGCTATAAATTAAATTTAAAAACGTATCTTTATGAAAATAGGCTTTATAGCGTCGATAAGTTTATGAATGCTTAATGTGTGTAATTATTATTATTATTATTTAACCCAATAATCTCCAGAAAACTTTTGTACATGCATTACATAGATTTACAGTGGCAAAGTTCAGGGGAAAGAATCATTCCACAGTGAATTAAGTGATCTATGTATTTTTGGAGTCGCATTGGTTGGAATAAATTATATTATATTTCCATTCTTCGTTAAATTTCCTTTAGATAGAGAGGAAAATTAAAAGTTATTGGAGAAGCATTGTTTTTAAACGCTCATTTCCTAAACAGAATTCGGAGATAATTTTTTTAATTAAGTTCTATACATCCCTAAGTATAACTTTATACAATTTTATTATAAATAAATACCTAATTCACAACTAATGTTAATGAAGTACACTTTTATCTCGCGGGTTCCCTAAGCAGGGACTGAAGAAATACAGGAAAAAATACTTTGTTTGTAACTGATTAATAGCATCTAAATGCTCAAGGTGTAAGTGCAATTCTCTAGTATACCTTTGTTTACGGATAACAGCTGTTACGGTGTTTTTGACGTATCTTTTTATTATTTTTAATTTTGGATTTGATACTGTATATTATTGTTTCTAACTTGGTGCGGTAACAATCATGTCATTTTAGCACGGAAGCATGCGTACAATTTATGTGGTAGACTCGCTCCATGTACAATCCGGTGGCCATTATCCTGTCAGCTGAAATTACCGAACGTGCGTGGTGTCCGACCACAATTTTTGGGTAGTAGTTTAAGGCGCTTGTTTTAACTCTTAATGGGGTAGATGTTTTAAACGTCGGAACACCCGTCGGCATCCATCCTTTTAAGCCCAGCAACATTTTTTGAATTTAGAATACAAATGTATCGTACATTTTACGACGCTCGGTTTTCTTAGTCCGATTTCGTAGTGATGTAATGGCGACATGAGGCTCTGGATACAGAATAGATAGGCGACAAAGTTAGAAAATCTTGTGCTAAATTCTGTATGCGCATGGCCAGGAACCATGTTCTAAATAGGACGACACTGTTATATTTGGCTAACTTCATTAATGTTATTATTCTGGGATGGTGTGTGCATATTAAAATTAAAATATACGATTATTGTTGTGTATCACTGAGTTAACTTTTTAGCAAATACTATTCTTTTAATATATCCAAAACTGTAATATTTTTCAATTAATACGAACAAATGTGCACGTTTCGTACTTTCAAAATGGCGTTAGCTAACTTCTGAACTATTTCAAGGACATTCAAATCGACCACATGAACATCAAAGCTGCCGACACGCCTTACCGCTTCTGTCTATTCTGTGTTCTGGGGTTGTCTGTCTTCATAACTAGTCAAGTCCTTAGCTTATGCGAAAACGGATCTTGCAAACTTTCTGCCCTATGTGTGACCTGGAGTGAACATTGTAAAATTTTCGAGTGCTTAGTATTAACGCTCATATAGCTCATATAGCTGTTATATTTTCTATGGAATGAATAACGCGGGTTGTATCAATTCGTATATTGTTGTAACATTATAAAAAATTGAGTGAAACTCCTTCGCCGATGTGAATTCGTGATTGATCTAAGCTCGCCAGATCTTGGATGGAGCATCAATTAAATATTAGTAGCTTAGGTCGTAATCTTCGACCTTTGTTTTTATTGAAGAAATTCTTAAAATTAACTCAAGGTCAGATAGTACCCTTCAAGTAAAAGGCAAACATGAATTATAACAAGCTAGTGCCTATTACGATTTTAGAAAGCAGAAATTTATTGAGAAAATTCAATCACTAATTACAAAGGATCAAGTATCAATTTTACTTATAGCACTTTTATGAAATTCGGGTAAGTGGAAGACTTGCCCTTTTATTAATTCATTACTTGACATGAACTTCTCTTTATTTATTTCTACAGTGCAATTTGCATTTACTTCTATTAGAACAGTATAATTTTTACGATTCCAATTCCGTTACAGTCATATGTTACTTTTAACAAATGTGGTGTATAAATTAATAAATGTTTAGATCCAATTTGTTGTACAATTGGTTCGTTAATATGAACACTAATTTTATTACATAAAGTATCGTTGTTTATTATTAAATTTGGTAAACACTCATCCGCACTTGGTAACATTAATTCTTTGCACAAATACGTTTCTTCAATTTTTGGAGAGCTGTTGGCTCTTGAAATGCTCATACTTTTTCCTTTAACAGATATGATTTCGGGATAGGGTACGAATTGATTATGACAAGGAATAGGATATATTTTATAAAGTTTAAAATTACTTTTGTGTAATATAGGTAATAGGATTTTTAATAAGATTTCATCAGTGTATATATATTTAAACAGTTAATAATATAAAATTTTCAATTTTGTGTACTTGTGGTACTGGATTATTTTCATTCAGGTCGGTGTTGCCAGGGCTTGGATCATCTTCGGCTTGTGACAGATTTTCCGTTGTAAATTTGCGTTTATTTTTCATAGCGGTTTTGCCTTTTTCGTAATTATTGTTTTATCTTTTACTTTTGCTATTTGCTCTTCAGTTTATCTCTAAATTTGCGTCTAATACGTACTTCTTCGTCAACGTTAATGTCTGTAATTTCGTTTATATTTTCATTACCTCTACACATTCTTTCTTTTGTTTTTTGTTTTAATGAATCTCTTTTATTATTATATATTATTATTATTTTTATTTCTTCGACTCTGTTTTTGCCGAATTGTGAGATTTTCTCTTGTTGTGTATAAATTTTCTATAAAATTATAAAGTCCTACGAGTGATTTTATTTCGCGTTGTTTTTGGAATTGGGAAATTTTTAACTACTTCAATTTTATTAGGATTTGGTTTAATTCCTTGAGGAGTAACTATATGTCCAAGGTATTCATTCAGTTTCTTTTATAAGAAATTCACATTTGTCGAGTTGTAGCTTTAAGTTTGACTCTCTTAATTTTTGAAGTATTACTATGTTTTATGTGTTCTTCTAATGAGGATGAAAAGATTATTATATTATCTAAATATACGAGACAAGATTTAATAATAATAATAATAATAATAATAATAATAATAATAATAATAATAATAATAATGAGCTTTATTGGTCAGAATGATAAATTTAGATGTATTTTTCCAACAAATACAAACAACATTTTTGTTTCTTTATAATTTCAATCAGCATTACATCTGATCAATACATGTGCAAAAAATCCAAGTCGATATTTAAATTCTACATAAAATGTATCTTAAGAAAAGTGAAAAGAAATTATGTATCTACTAGAACAAAAAGTTATTACAAGAAAAAGAAATTTGACATTTTTTGTTTTTTCACCATAAATCCTAAAATACATGGAAATTTTAAAATTGAAGAATATTGTATAATTTCATTAGTCCTTATGAACAATATGTGTAATTTAACCAAACTTGTATCTTTTACAATAAGCGTGATCCCCATGTTGGAAATGTTATCTGGGACACGTTGTATATGTGATGAGACTACATTACACACTACGAATCAACTATAACTAACATGTTCACAAATTAGTACTTATCAGCTAATCATCCAATTGAGACTGTAGTAGAAACCTGCGCAATTCCCGCTTAAACAGCAATGACATATTTTTGAGACGCGGAGGCAGGGAATTAATTATTCTTGTAATATTGAACGAGAAGGATCGCTCAAAAATTGAAGCCTGTGAATAGGAGGAGTGAGGTTGTCACGTCTCCGAATGTTAGTGCTATAAACATCAGTCCTATACCTAATCCTCCTTGCTAAAAGGGCGGGTGTTTGATAAATTAGTACCTTCTCATAAAATACCGTTGTATGTAAATATCTTCTCCTTTCCATATTCAATCACTTTGGTTCTTTCAGTTTATAAGATTTACGGCAGTATTTACGAATACCACAGGTAAAACGCAGGCAAGCATTCTGCACTCTCTGAATCCTTCCAGAGTCAACGCTGTCAAGGCATGGGCCATATAGAAAATCCCAATAATTAAATTTGGATAATATTAAAAGATCACGTAAGAGCAATTTTGTATACGTGTTCAATATATGTGCACTTGGAAAAAGTAGCTGAAGAATATAAAATGAACTGCGAATGAGCATCGAAACATGCGCTTTAAAACGAAGCCTGCTGTCGAGCGTTACGCCAAGAATGTTAGAGTCGGTATAATACGGAAAAGACCACCGACGACTTGGAGCCATTTACTACTAGGGCATGAGCCTCCGCGGCCCCAACAGCAGCCGCGATATCATCATTAATAACTTGCTTCGCACACCTAAGCTCATTTGACTGGAAAGAATAATAGATTTGTGTGTCGTCAGCATAATGGTGATAACTGCAGCGACGCAGAGACTTGCTTAAGAACGCTGTGTAAATGATGTAAAAGGTGGCCCACAGATACTCCCCTGCGGAACCCCTTGCTTGATTTTAAGCTGTGATGAAGTATTTGTATCGACCTGAACTCGTTGAGTTCTATTAATTAAATAATTTTGCAAAAGCAACACTGCAGGCTTATCTAATTCAATATAACCAAGTATTGAGATAAGCAAATCGTGATCAATCATATCAAACGCTTTGGAGAAATCAAGCGAAACTAAAGCAATCATTTTGCCGTTCTCCAAAGAACGAAGTACATCATCAGCGATATTCACCAACGCCGTGCCACACGAATGCATAGATGCATAGTGCATGATGCCCCACAGTTGTTATAGTCGTAAAATTATTGTTTACTTCGTCAACATTCGACAAGTGCAGAGGCAGTAATCGTTTGGGTAAGTTGTATATACTACATCTTTTAATCCCCTTACAAAGTGCCCCAGGAGATGAACTGTTAGCTAGGAATTTATTAAAGTCTGATTTGTTTTTCATTACGGATAGCGCAAGTGAGCTGATTTCTTATTAATTTGTAATACTTTCATTTGCCTTTGGTTTTATGTTTTTATAGTCAAGAAATGCTTTATGTTTTAATGATTGCATGAATCTGACTGTCTCCGTCATCCAGGGAGAGTGCAGTCTTCTAAAAGTGTATGTTACAAGAGACGCGCGATAATAATATGTAAAACTTCTCTTAAAACATAATTTATTACGCACTGAAAAGTCGCCGGTGCATTTTTTATCCGAAGGGAAATCTTAAGTATTCAAAGTATCCATCTTCAGTATTAAGAGCTGTTTCCTGAATTGATTCTGGATGCATCATTATTTGGTGGTAGTCTAAGGCAAGGTCTAGCGTAGTAGAATACTTGCACCGGCCTAATCTGTCTAGAATGTCTTTTATATTTGGGATAGGATATCTAGCATCAACTGTTTTGTCATTTAGGGCACGATAATCTATTACTAAACGAGTTTTTCTTTTCCCGCTCGCGTCTAATTTCTTATTAATTAAATTTACGGGGAACCCCATCGGCTTACGCTGAGTCTTATTATATTTTCATTTAATAATCTATCAAAGTGATCTCTAACTTCGTGTTTCATTGTATATGTATATCTATGTAACGTCGTGCTCTTTTAAATATTGGGTCGCAATTCATTTTAATTTTGTGTCTTACATTACTATTACATGTTAATTTTTCATCGGGTTTTTGAAATACGTTTATATAATTTTTACAAACTCGTAAAATTTCATGTTTTTCCTTTGCGTTTAAATGGTTAGTTTGTATCATCTTATTTAAGTTTTCTAATGAATTTTGTTAATAATTTTCTAGAAGTGTGATGTTTACTGTTTTAAGTTCGATTCCTTGTTCTTCTTCTATTAAATTTTGTAGTTCGATTGCTGTTTCGCCATTATGTACTTTAGTAATACAACTTTGTATATTCATTTCTTGATTAAAAATTACATCTATTAATACTTCACTTCCTACATAATTAACTAAAATATTTTTTAACATCGAGGTTTTTTCGGGTACTATTAATTTTTACGATTGTCTAAAATTTAGCAGTATTTTATAATTATCTTTTACAAGTTGTCCTTTAAATTAAATTTCATTGTTTTTAAACCATTTAGTAGAATTACACCGTTATAAAAATTATGAATTTTATGCATAATAATTTTTAGATTGCCTAGATATTTTAATTCGTTAAAATACAGTATTACTGCGTATTTATTTAAAGTTAAAATACTTTGTGCTGTTTTAATTTCAAATTCTTCATTAAACTCATTGTGAGGATAATATTTTTCTACAATTTTAGGGTCTAACATTGAAATATTGCTACCAGTGTGAATAAGTAGTTTCATTGGGGAATTTTTTATTGTTATTTATGTAAGGTAATTCATTTACTGCTAATCTACTGAGTTCTCCAGCGAGGCTGGTATTATAAAATTTTCCTCCATTTCTTCTTCTGATAGTTGTAGTTCATGTTTCTCTGGGGTTGGTGGAACACCTAAGGGCATATACCATCTTCCATATAATTCGTGAAATTCGAAATTTCTTGGTCTGAAGTTCGATGATGTAGCTACAGCTGTTGATACTTCGGACATCGGTGTGGGTTGCGGAAAGTTTGTTGTTTTTTTCGGTTACTATACATTTTGAGATGCATGATTATTTGGATAATAATTGCGTTGTTGTTGCGAATTTCCTTTTACGAAGGGATTAGCTCCGGGATGATTAAATTGATTTGTCTGGGGCCTTTGGAATCTTTGGACGAAGTTCTGTTGTCCAGACGGGAATTTATTAGCAAAAAAATAATTGCTTTGATAATGCATATGATTTGTATTTTTTACTATTTATGGTGGTTTGTTTTGGGTTGTATTTGTATTATTCTGTTTTACATTTTTAATATAGTTTGATCTTGCTTTGAAGTTTAAGGCGTCTTGACAATAACCCATTGCTACTTCTAACTTCTGGTTTTAGTGGCTTTAGGAAAATTTAATTGAATTAATAAATTCAATAAATAAATTTCAAGCGCCGTTTGAACCTAAATTTCTGCTTGTTGTACTTTATGAGTTACTTCGATTGTTTTCCCTAATTTTGGCATGAGTTTTGAGAGTAAATCTTGTAATCTATGACCAAAAGTTATTGGGTCTTCTTTCGGGTGGATTCTAGTATTATTAAATTCTTGAGCTAGCTGACGTAAATCTCTTTTACCTCCAAAATATGAAAGTATCGCTTCTCGTACCACATTCCAGGTATTCAATTCGTTACGCGAACATATTAAAACTTTAGCTCTATCTCTTAATTTTCCTAATATAATGGGAAAAACAAGCTCTTTCACTTCGGGATTATTCGCACATTTATTACATATTCTATCGCAAGCATTATTAAATAAGTTTACGCTATTTGTTTCTCCATTAAATGTGGGTATTGAATCTAATTCTATTTTAATTAGTTGGTAATTTAATTCTACCATTATTGTTTCGGTTTTGTTTCCGGCTTCAGTTACGCTTAGCTTGCTAGTTGATTTGTTCAGTTTCTCCAGCTTGTTTGTTTAATTTTTCACCAATTAAAGGTGTAGGATTTCACTATGAAATTTTTCCAATAGAAAGGGGTTTTTCTAATGACGGGAAATTGACTACGATAGTCGAGGTGATTCGTATCGTTAACGCTAGTAAAGGAAAAATACTCACTTTGCTTCTGGGTTGGCAAGCTGTTTCCGTTTCTTCCTACATCGTCCTCCTTGATCGATGCCTGCTGGTTTCTTCCTTGAATTTCTTTTTCAATCTTGAAGTGCGAACACACCAATTTTTTCAATAAAAATTGTAAATTAATCTGGATGACTGCGCCAATTATAACAGATGTGTTTTGGGTCCGCTCCGTAAAAATTTATAGATATCGCCGACAAACTATTAAAGAATCTAGTAAAATTTACAATAAATGTTGGAAAAATCGAACATAGTGAGCGTATAAGAAACAACCACGTGAGTGAATAATTAACTAAAAAAATTAATTATTAATTAAAAAATTAACTAAAACAGAGGAATAAAGTAAAATTGCATCGGTACACATGTATGTACATTAGGGTGGTCCTTATTTTTCAACTTGCGAAATTGTACCGTAACTCCCCCTAGAAATATTCTTCCCATCAAGAATCAATGTTTCGCAAAAAATTAGGCTGATCACATATCGGGAAGGCGTGGCTTAAGTTGCGATAAAATGACAACCTATATTCAATTTTCACATGTAACTTTTATAATTGTTTTTACAATTCTCGAGAGAACAATTTGAAACACTTCGAATGGTATATTACAAAGTATTGAATTATTCGTTCACTCGTAGACACTCACGCAACCATTTTATTATTAATTTTACGGTATACATAGAAATAAATATATTAACCGTCAAACCACAAAGGTACAAAAACCAAAGTCCAGTACATAGTTAAAAAGTGTAATGTATTCTTCAACATTAATTAAAAGTGTGTTAGAACCTGATGTTAATAGTCGAAATACATTGTAACAAATAAAGTTTAAAGTGAATATTACTTTCAAAGTTGTATTAAAGTTAAAGTTTAAAGAACAAATCTGAATTATCTCTGTTGTTTGTGACTAACTAGCAAAAAGGTTTAAATTAAAGCAAAATGAATACAAGAGGACAAGAAAAGTTGTATCTTCTTGATCATGATGCAAGCCTAATTATCGGTGCCAAATTACCCTCTAATGCGCAAGTTTTACGAGTATTATTCTATAATATACGCAAAGTAAAACTACAATTGCTATAATAAAGCGAGAATTCCAACAAGACCAGTCGACAAATGCGTTTCAAACGTAGAAAGTTTATACTTTGAATGAAAGAAATTGCAGAAAAATTGCAAACGGCGAACATTATTGCAAGAAAACCGCGAAAAGGAACTCTCGGAAAAGTTCAACGATCTATTTGATGTTGCTCACGCTAATGCATTAGATATGGTAAATATAGAAGAAGACAAATTATTTTTGATGAATCAAAGAAAAAAAAAAAGGAAGACCTGGTTCAATGATGGACAGTGACCGCTTGTTAGCAAAAAAAAGAAGAAAGAAAACTTTTCGCGAAGAAAAAAAGCAACGTTTTAAAGAGAAATATGAATATGTTTTGGAAGGTAAGTATGTGGCTGCTTTACAAAAGCCCAATAAAACTGACATTAAAAAGTTTAACATTCCCCATCCTAACATTAGCCAGTTAATGTGTAAAAATATTGAGGATTTTGTTACAGAAAAGACTTTAAATTTCTTCAAAAGATTTTCAATTTCAACGGATTTTTTAAAGAAAGATCCAGAAGAATGGCATACCGACAGTGGTTACAATGCAGGCTTAGATATTGTAAGTAACCTAAAAGTAGTTAATGACACTGCAGAACGGGCGGTAAAGTTGAATTTAATCAAGTCTTGTCACGTTACCAGGAAGAAAAGCAAATAATAATGCGAACAGTTACAGATTATAGAAGAAAAATACCTTCATTCGACCAAATCTACCCTAAAAAATTAATACGCATAAATAAATATAAAACAAAAATCTAATTAATTGTAAACAAATTTTATGAGTGTCTTTTTTTCCAAACTTATTTTTGAAAACAAATCAAAAAAGAATAATATTTTTCTGTATTTGATATATTTAGAACAAATGTTAATAACGAAGATTGGGTTCTAATAATAATAAAAATCTTTTATTTGTGTGTATATAATTGAACCTTTTAATTTTTTGAACAAATGTCCAAACTGGGGATTAATGGTATTTTTAGACAGAATTAAAAAAATTGTAGTGTGATAACTTTTTAGGGATTTTAGTTTAAAACACATTGGTTAACTGTTCTCCACTTAAAAATACACATACTTATTTGGAAGGTTTTGCACATTAATAACATTTGTATTGAGTTTGTTGATATTGGGCGTACATCTCTAACTTAGGGGCGAGTGAGCCACGCTTTCCCGTTATGCGATCCGAACAATTTTTTTCGAAGCTTATTTTTTCGATGTGAAGAACATTTTGAGGGAGTTACGACCAAAAACTTGCAAAAAATTTTGGCCTCTACAGGTAAGACCCACCCTAATGTACATACATATGTGTATAAATATTTAATTCTACATTCGAAATATATCTCAAGGTGAATTGGACTTGTGTTTTATATATTAAATATACGCAAACTGACTTCTTCTATCAGTGAATAAAAATAAGTTTAAGAAAAAGAAAAAGAAACATAATGGGGGAAAGGAGGAACAAAATATTATGGCTAATACGAGATCGCGGAAACTAAAGTTATCAAATAAAAACACAAACAATATAATATGTGAAAATAAAAAGTCGAGTACTAGTTATATAACGGTCGTAAGTACATGTGAAGAAAATAAAAATCAATCAGAATTGCACATGGTGAATGAATTACGTGACAAGCTGGCAAAGGTGGAGTTTGAGTTGGGAGAAATGGTTGAGGGGAGAGAGAAATTAATGGAGAGAATACAGAATGCAACTCTAAACGTTTCTGTGCAGACAGCAGATTGGATTTCGTTGCACACAACTTTATGTGATAGTCCATCCAGAACATCATACAAAACAATAAACACAAACAATAAATCGGTCTCAATCAAAAATAAGAGCAGGATGGCGCTGTTGAGTGATAGTCATGGGAGAAAGTACAGTTTATTATTAAAGAGACATACAAGCATGGAACGTGATATTTTGGGTGTAGTGCGGCCAGTAGCGAAAATGGGGATGCTTATAGGTGATATTGAAAAATTTGTCAAATCCTACAATCAGTCGGATTTTATAATAATAATGGGAGGCACAAATAATATAGAAGAATGTTTTGACAGCGAAAAAATTCAGGAACTACCAAATAAATATAGATACATTATAGAAGCAACAATGGAAGCTACCCTGATAATAAGTACTATTCCTTTTATGTTGTACAGAAGCGATTTAAATAGGATCGTGCAAAACATAAATCATAGGTTGTACGAGATGGCGGGGAAATACAATCATGTGAATGTGTTTTGCATAAATAATGTAGTCTATTGTGAGGACTATAGCAGTGAT
This sequence comes from Chrysina gloriosa, assembly GCA_038088585.1. Classification (NCBI taxonomy): domain Eukaryota; kingdom Metazoa; phylum Arthropoda; class Insecta; order Coleoptera; family Scarabaeidae; genus Chrysina; species Chrysina gloriosa. The sequence continues at coordinate 37,812,936 of CM076090.1, read as the reverse complement.
GGCATTCATTTGAAAAATAATACAAAAAGATACATTAGACAGCAACTACCAAAAATTATGGAACAGGCTTAAGAAATAATATTTTAGGAGTTACGTTAGGAGGCTTTAATTTAATAAATTATTTTGGTAGGGAGAAAACTATACATCGCGGTGTCCTGATTTTTGGGAGAAATGGTAGGGTTGAATGTGGTGGTAACATCGATGCAGTTAAGCGGTTGTCAATCGAATTACACTTTGAATGTGTGGCATCAAAAATTAAAGTCAATGGTAATAGTAGTTGCAGTAATTTATAGAAGCACCAGTGCTAACTTAGAATTTTTTTCGATAAATTAAATGAGGCTCTTGACATTATGCTACGGTACAGAACCATAGTATTATCCTTTGTGGGGATTTTAATATAAACTGTCTAAATGAATATTCTCAAATTTCGGCACCTGATATACTCGCATAATCTTATTTTGACAATAAAAGAACCCACTAGACTCCTGAATTGTGTAGATAATATTTGTGTAGATTGCGATTTTGAAAAATATAACGTAACAGTGATAAATAATGATACTTCTGATTATTCCGCTCAATTGTTTGAGTTTGGAATACTCACAGAAAGTAAACATACTGTTGCCCCCTAGACATTGTTTAAAGAATTATTAAATAAAGAGGACTGGGGTGACATAATGCATACTTTAGATGTCAATAATCAATATGGGAGGTTTGCAAATATAGTAGGTTATAACTACGAATTAGCGTTTCCCCAATTACGTAAAAAAATCAGTAGTTTAAGGAAAAACCGTGCATGTGGGTGGATCACAGTGGGGATACGGACTTCTGCCAATAATCTAAAAGAACTCTATAGCTTGACATTGAGTGGTTATAGTGTAATTATCGATTATTACAAAAAATATAAATATATCTATAAGAAGGTTATCAAAACGGCAAAATTACTACACAATAATAATTTAATGGCAAATTCATCAAAGAAGTGTAAGACCGTATAATTGATCATCAATAATCAAAAAAAATGGTACCAAACGGAAAGACAAAATGTGATTGAAATTAGTTTGAACATTGAAAAAATTACCGATCCGAAAAATATTACAACATCCCTTAATAAATATTTCAATACAATTACAAAGAATCTATCAATAACTAACCTCAATAGAGCATGTTGTAAAATGAAAACGGATCTTTCAAATGCCACATTTTTATTTGAACCTGCATATATAAATGAGATAGGATATATTATTGGCGGTCTCATAAATACATATTCAATGGGACACGATGAAAACAGTGTTCACTTATTAAAACAATGCGCGGATGAACTCGCACCACCACTAACATGTATCGTTAATAATTCGGTGATGAGGTGTGTGTTTCCAGATGACTTAAAGACTTCAAAAATAGTACCTGTATATAAAAAGGAATCTCAACACTATATGGAAAATTATAGACCCATATCAATCCTTAGTTCATTTTCTAAAACACTTGAAAAGGCAATGGCTATCAGATTGATTGATTTTTGATAGGCATGGAATTTTGAATGAACAGCAATATGGTTTTCGACAAGGCCGTTCAGCATCGGGTGCAATTATCAGATTGCTCAAAATGCTATATGATGGTCTGAATAGAGGTAAAAAATGTATTGGTATATCCTTAGACCTGAGCAGAGCCTTTGATCTTGTGAACCACAAGGTATTATTGGACAAACTATATTGTTATGGCATTAGGGGAAGCATTCTGTGGTGGTTTCGGAGGTACCTTGATACCAGAGTCAATTATGTTCAAATAAATGGGTTCTCTTCCAAGAGACTGGTTTGTGATGAGGGAGTCCCTCAAGGTAGTATCCTTGGCCCGTTGTTATATCTTGTCTACGTAAATGATATGCCGACGGATGGTGCAATTATGTTCGCGGTTGATACCTCGCTATTTTTAAGTGGTGAAAGCAATACTGATCTGATTGCTACAGCTAACAGCAAAATTCATGGCGTAGGAAATTATATGTCCCAAAACAACTTGATAATAAACAGCATAAAAACTGTATTTGTAGAATTTAAAGCCAACAGTCACATAAGAGATCACTCTATCCTAATTAAGCATGGCGGTATTTCTATCTCTCAAGTAGACAGTACCAAATTTCTGGGATTGACCATAGACAGCAAAATAAGTTGAAAAGAACACATAGGTATATTGAGTAAAAGACTTGCTCCAATGTGTCAGGTTATGAGACGACTAAAATCAGAAGTTAGTCAGTACATGCTTAGGACTTACTATTTTGCAAATTTCCATTCGTTGTTATCTTATGGCTTAATGGCCTGGGGCTCTTCCTCTGACATGGGCAGGATTTGTAAGTTACAAAAGTGGGCAATATGAGCTATGTGCAAAGTAAACTCCATGACAAATACAAAACCATTATTTGTTTCTATGGGAGGGATGAGTCTACCATACATTTTTATCATGCAATTATTGGAGTATGCGCGGAGTAACTTAGATGGCTTAACAAGGTTGCACTCCTACCATACATATGCTACACGAAATAACTTCGAACTAGACCCACTTTATATGAGAAAAATCCACATTATCTAGCGATCAAGGTCTATAACAAACTGCATAGACGATATAAAGATTATAAAGTATTGGGTGTGCGAGAATTTAAGCAAGCCATAAGACAATTGTTGCTGCAAAGATGAATTTTTGACACCTGTAAGATATATAGTAGATACATTGTGACGTATCCCATTCTTTATATACTTACTGAGGGATGAACAAATAAATGTAGTAAAACACTGTTGTGGATTTTAGTATGATTGTCATTAATTTAGTTTTTAGTACTGTTGCTTGTTTTAGCACATTTATTTTCTCTGTAGTTCCCTTAATTATTGCTTATTGTAGTACTCTTTTTGACACTTTCCATACTTTGTACTAAAGTCCCGGAAAATATACTTTATTATTATTAATAATAATAGGCTAGTGCGCCTATTACTGTTTTTAAAAAGAAGAAATTTATTTCAATCACTAATTATAAAGTTATAATTTTGGAAAACAAGGTGTCTCCTGCACTAACGTTAATACACGAATAGAATATTACAATGCATTCAAAAAATTTATAAACTATTTCCGCACCGTCGGCGATTCTGATAAAGCATTGAACGAAGCATCTGCATCCGTAGGGTGCATGGACTTTCCCTGGTATTCTATGCTCGCGTCTGGTTACTCGTGCAATGTGTTTTTACTGTCCAAGCCAATTAAGACGGATGACAACCACATATTGCCCTCACCGCAACCGTCCTATCGCGGCAAATATCGCGGAAAGTGGTGCACAGGATGCTTACAGAATTAAGAGTATTTTTCACACAACTAATAAAATACACTCGTGAAGAATAAAAGAATATATGTTAATTTTAGTTGTAATAAAAATATAACAGAAAATTCACTTTTTACTCCTTTTGAAAAGTTGAAAAATTAAGGAGACATTAGTATTAACCTTATATGATAGATCTCTACCACTAATAGGTCAATAAAACAAGGCTGGTTTGAACGATAGTTATATTTTCAGAATGTTTACAAACGTTTTCGGAATACCTTCTTCAATGAAAATATAACTAGTATTGATGAGATATTAGATTCATTTAATAGTTATCATAATAGATTAAAATTTACATATGAGAGGGAATCTAATAACTCATTGAGTTTCCTGAACGTGACAGTCATGCATAATAACGGCATTGTAAAAACAAATTGGCATATAAAGTCTACCAATACAGGAAGACATTTAAATTATTTTCAGAAACATCAAAATTACATAAAATTAATGTAGTTACCGGTTTAGTTGATCAAGCGGTTAGATTAGCTAATCCTGAATTTAGGGAAAAGAATTTAAACAAAGTTAAAGAAATCTTAGATAAAAATAATTATCCAAATAGTTTTTATGAAAAAATAATAAAAAATAGAATTAACAAATTATATAATAGAGGAATTAAAAATAATAACAATAAATCTTATAACGCTATTCCTTATAAAAAGGTTTAAGCGAAAAATAAAAAAGAGTTTAATAAAAACAACATAAACATTACTTTCATTCCAAATTATAGTAACAGATCTCTTTTACTAATACTAAATCTAAAATCATTAAACAAAATCAAAGTAATGTAGTTTATAAAATAAACTGTAAAGACTGTGATGGTTGTTACATCGGTCAGACGAAACAATATTTAAAGAAAAGGTTGTATAGCCATAAGTATTCTTTAAATAATGATTTTGGTGCAATGACCGCTGTAACAAAGCATTACAAAGATCTTGGGCATTACTTTGATTTTGAAAACACAATTATATTAAAAACAGAGAATAATTATAAAAAAAGACTAATATATGAAATGATAAATATACAAAAGACACTAAAACTATTAATTTCAGAACCGATATTCAAAATTTAAGTAATGTATATAGCAATTTGTTAAAATGACATTTGCATTTCTTAAGAAGGAAACCTTTGGCTAGGTTTTTAAATTTGGGTTTTCCCTAGTCCTTGAACAGAATTGTTAAGGTTTCGACAAAGATTTTTTGATATAAGGTTTTACTTAATTTGCATGTATGTTTACACATTAATTTAGTTTTTATAATTTATATATATATATAAAAGTTTGTTACACATCCTCTATATCAAGAAATCCTAGTCATTAGTCATTTTGTTGATAGTTCCCAAATAAAAAACAAATGTTTGTTTATATATTTATCTAGTTATATTTTCACTGAAGAAGGTATTCCGAAAACGTTTGTAAACGTTCTGAAAATATAACTATCGTTCAAACCAGCCTTGTTTTATTGACCTATTAGTGGTAGAGATCTATCATATAAGATAAGTATAAAAAGGTCACGAAATATATATATATATACATTTAATTTATTAGTATTAACGTGTAAAAAACATGTTAGTATTCTAGGGTTAGGGATTTCACAGCTAAAACACACTTGCGTGTCTTTTTCATCTACTCAGACCAACAGCTTTTTCTTTCCGCCGTTATCGTCGCTCATTTTGTTTTTTGACTGGATAAGCCTACGAAATTTATATTTATCCATTGCGTTCCTGTTTTTATTGTATTTTAGAAAGGAAAGCGACCGTAATTTATGAATAGAGTTTTTATTATTTTATTATCCAATGATGAATTGTCATTGATAAGTTATCATTGAATAATAAAATTCGCAGAAGTGACAGCGTCAGTTCAATTTACACTACTCAGTGATAACACGTCACCACTCTTTTAATAAACTCTATTTATGAAGCAATGCGGGGAGCTATCGGCCAACCAGGAGGCTATCGGGCAACTTGATGCCTAAAAATCCAGCTGTGAAGTTTAAACCTTTTTTATTTGAGCGTTTGTTCAACGTAAGTACATACTGACGTTCTTATTCTTTTCTCGAATTATTTCCGAAAGGTGTGATATGGGTAATCTTTTTGTTTTATATTATTTTAACCATAGTCTCCTCACCCTGATAATTACTTCTGTTCATTATTTAAAAGTAATTCATTTCATAATTTACCTATTGATATATTTCAATAATTTTACAATTTAAACTATTTATTTTCATTAAACACCGTTGTCCAGTACCCGAGAGATGATTTCTCTCTATAGTGTTTTACGGAATCTCTCTGGACCTGAATCTCTCTCTACGGAAGACTCTCAAGCCTCTTCTCTATAACGAATTGTTTGTAGAATAGGATTTAATTAGAGGGACGACTCGCAATGACTCCATCTTGCTCGGATACTTCCCATCATGCCCCAGCTGGCTTCGCTTGGCTGCAGAACGCGGAATACTAATTTCCCAATTTTAAACTTTCAAGAAATATCAACGGATGCATTTGCAGTGAATATCTTAACACGTAATACAGTTCTGCTGACAACTGTTACTTGTACCAAAATTTCCATTTTTATTCAATTGACAAATATTACAGCTACTTAGTTACATCTTAACAACTGAAATTATTGGTATTAAGTAGTTGAGTTTCTTCCAGTTTTGTTATCAGATGGTTCATATCCTTTTCAATTCCCTCGAGAGATTTCTCCACACCACCGGAGAGCAATTTAGTCGGAAAGCGTAATCCCCTTTTGAATAACATTGTAACATACACGGACAGATATTTTCTTGATGATTTACCGTGCGCAAATATTTTGCGTAGTTTTATTAAAGTCCTTTGTTTTAGACGGAGTATTGTAGTTCTGGAATCCGACAGATATCTTGAATGTAGCGATTTTGTCATCTGATTCATCCTGGCTATAACTTAATTCGTGTGGATCGTGTTAGGCGTGGAGGTGGTGTTTGTTTTTATATTCGTTCGTCTCTGAAGTATTCCATAATAGAATACAATTATGATATTGAGCAGCTTTGGCTGTCGTTGAAGTGCCCAATTGTTCTCTTGCTATTGGGATCTTCTATAAGCCACCTGATGTAAACTATAAATATTTTGTTGATGAGCTTGAACATTCCTGTCTGCGGTGTTCTATTTGTCACGATTTGACTGTGTTCATGGGCGATGTAAATATAGATTTGTTTAAGGCCACTGCTCCTAACGCTTTATACTTTCAGAACTTGCTTGACACATTAGAATTGAAACAAATTATAACTGAACCTACCCATATAACTAATACTGGCGCCACCTTACTTGATGTTATTGCAACATCGAATGATGTTGAGATTCGAGACGTTTCTGTCTTCAGTGTTGATTTCTCTGATCATAAATTAATTTACTGTCAACTCAATATTCCAAAACTTAATATGCAAACAAATTTTGTAACTTTTCGTTCATTCAGAAATTTTTGATGAGCATTTATTTTATGAAGAACTGCAAGCTATAAATTTAGATTTAGTTTATCATTTGAATGATGTTTAATAATAAAGTTTCATATTTAACTGAATCCCTAGTGTCATTGTTTGATAGGCATGCACCTTTAGTAACAAGACGGCCGTTCGGTAAATTTACACCTTGGTTAACCGACAATATCAGGTTCATGATGGATCTAAGGAACAGGGCCGAGAAACGATATGTTCGAACAAAACTCCTTGCTCACTTTGACTGTTATAAAATGCTACGCAATCTAACTACCAAATCGATTAAATGTGAAAAAGAGCTTATTTTGAACATAAATTTAAATCCTGTACTCAGAAGTCCAAGTGGAGAATTGAAAGCATTGAATGTTAAGAAACAAAGTAAGTTAACAATTCCTGAACACTTAAATGATGCCAACTCAATTAATAATTTTTTATCGATTCTTTGCCTGTGCGCAGTCTGTTGCTTCAGAGCTTAAAGATTATTACTCCAGTTCCAAATTTAAAGTTAGTATTCCATCCTTTTCTTTTGTTACTGTTGATATTTCTACTGTGGGCAAGTGTATTGGTGAGCTTAAGAGTAACGCTAGTGGATCTGATTACCTTTCTTTGCAGTTAATAAAATTGTGTTGTCCGTTCATTTTGCCTCATGTCACCAATATTCTAATACATTTCCTGATTTATGGAAACATGCTATTATTATTCCCCTTCCTAAGAAATCTAATGCTGAGCATTTCTCAGTTTGCGACCAATTAGTTTGCTTCCTGTTCTATCTAAAGTATTGGAGAAAGTCATGAACCTTCAACTCCGAACATATCTAAACCTTTATAACATCATACGTGAGTCTCAATCTGGATTTAGATCTGGACACAGTTGCACAACGTGCCTCTTAAATATTACTGATGATCTGATAACTGCGCGTGATAATGGTCAAGCTTCTGTACTTGTATTACTTGACTTTAGCAAGGCCTTCGACACTCTGAATCATGATGTTTTGTTGTCCGTGCTGAGCTATATAGGACTGTCTATGGATGCGCTTCAGTTCTTGAATAGTTATCTATCTAAAGAACTCAGAAAGTTAGAACTACGAATGGCGTCTCCGATCCATTCCAGTATCGCATGGTGTCCTGTAGGGGTCCATTTTGGGCCCATTGCTCTTAATTATTTATACCTTCTTACTACCAAGGGCGGTAAAATCATGTAAGATTCATATGTCTGCTGAGGATGTGCAGTTATATCATATATTCAACATTCCTGATACGGACCAGGCATTGGGTGATGTCGCAACTGATCTCGATGCTATTTTTTGAGGCTGCACTGCGACATTCGCTGATTCTGAATCCATCTAAATCAGTTCAGGTTTTTACTGATAAAAGAGCTATCGTATGCTTTTTTGATTCCATTAAACTTAGGATTAATGGTGTTGCGGTACCTGTGGTTGAGGAGGCAAAGAATCTGGGTTTAATTATTGACCGCAATTTTAGATTTAATACTCAGGGTTTTGGGGTACGTTAAAAATGCTTATTGCGCTTTGAAACTAATTTATCCTCACCGACATTGTTTGTCTAGAAAGATAAAGTCAGAGCTTTGTGATTCTCTGGTTTTATCACAATTTAATTATTGTTCGTCGGTATATGGCCCTTGTTTGACTCAGAATGTGTTGAATAGGGTGCAGCGTGTTCAAAACTCTTGCATTCGCTTAATATATGGTTTACGCAAATATCAACATTTGTCTCCTAAGTTGGTTGAGCTGGGATGGTTGAACATGAGGAGCAGATTTTGTTTGAAGGTTGGAATGCTCTATTTCAAAATTATTACATTTAAAGCTCCATCATACTTATTTAACAAATTGAGCTTTCGTACCGATGTTCATCATCTGGGTCTGCGACACAGACATCTTATTCCCATTCATAGAACTTCTTTATTCCAGCGATCTTTCTCCTACAATGTCCCTAAATTTTATAATATTCTGCCTTTGGAGACAAAGAGTTATTCTTTCGCTAGGTTTAGATCGTGGATGCGAGAATATTTGGTGACGGGTCAGCGGTGAACCTTGTTCTGGTTCCGTTACTGTTTTATTGCTCTTACAATGCTTTCTAATTTTTAATTTTCTAATTTTCTAATTTTTAAATTTATTTTATCTTATTAATGTTAAATATTTAATTGAGTAATTATGTTCGGTACTAGTGCTTGTATATCAATTCAATGTTTGTGCAATTTGGCAACTGTGTATATGACAGAATTTAGGATTAAGTTAGAATTAGGCATTCTGTACTGTTTATTTTTGCTCATATACTGCAAGGTTCGACGGAAGATCAGAACACAGTTATCTGTGTTCTGAGTCGATCCTTTGGTTTTCACATACAGAGAATGTACATTTTCTTTTTTTTTTTATTTCTTCTCTCTTTGTTATATTTTTAATTGTACTGTATTGTTGAAAATAAATTATATATTATTATTATTATTATTATTATTATTATTCAAATGTGAGTGTCCCTGCTGTAACTCTTCGGTTCTTCAACGGCAGCATGCGGATAACAGCTGCGGTGCTATCATCAATACATCTTACCTAATAGAAATAATTCGATGTTTCTACGATTGTATATATAGCGCCAGAATATTCACTTTCGGTGCAACTGTTTGTTGTATTAGATGTTTTCTAACCAACTCTATTAATCGTGCTCAAAATTTTATTGTTTAGTGCGTTTAAACCAACACTTTTACCGAAAATATCTTTCCACATGACGATAATTTTATAATCTCCATTATTCATAACCAAGAATATGTATTGTTTTTAGTTAATGACATCGTCTCGCCCTCTATACTACTACCTTTTGAACACGTGTTTTTATTTTATTGTCGAAAATTTAAAACTTTTAAATTTCGACTAATCGATTTTCAAATATTTAGACTGTAACTTTGTGTTTCCAAAATCTATCCAGCATGCTTTCGTAATGCAGGTTTAATGTCAGGAGAAACAATTTTTAACGTGACACAAAAAGATAGTGATTGCAAGGACTGGGTAATTAGTGACACTATGTCACATCGGTGAACTCGTCCCCACACAAGTGTTTAAGAATAAATTCGCTAACACGTGTTTCGCTAGCACGAGGCAAACATTATCAAAACCGCAAAGCCGATCTGAGCAAATTGTTAATTCCCCGCGGGAATTAGATAAATAATGCGAATATGCGTATGAAGCGATACAAATCTTCTAAATCGTGATAACGGCCTCACTTAATACAACGCCTTGTTCAGTTTTCTATAATTAACTAATGAAGTAATATCAGTCTCCGTAAGGTGTATTTATATTTTTAATTTTCTGCGTGAAATTATCTACATCAGTCACATAACGATACACGTAAAATTTTTATGTTTAAAACTTATTTAAACCAGAATGCTACCTTTAACTTTTGGAATACGAAAATAATTTTAAGTACACGAGATACTATACCAGGGTGAACATTGATCCATGCAGTTTTAACCAAATAACTGATAAAAAGGATTTTTTTAAATGTCGTGGTAAGAAATAATAAAAGTTTACACATTAGGCGAATTCCATGAGCATCACCATAATATAAAAATACTATTAAAAAATTATGATAGAAAAACGTGATTTCGGGTCAAAGGATGACCCAGTTATCTAGGCCAGTAACGTGGTGAATCAATCTACATGAGATATAGTAATTTTCTCGATATTATAATTAGTTGAAGGGAGCATAATCGTAGATTTGAGGGGTTCCCCATCTGTCAGCAGAGCTACTATCGCAAGTAACGCGTCTAATACGATATCTCAAGAACGGTTCACTTTACAGGAAAAAATTATAGAAACCTTTTCCCTCATAAATTAGATTTCTCAACTTTTTCATGTGAAAGCTTTTCTTCTAACATCAGTACTTTTCGTGTTATTGCGTCAGAAAGCGCGAACTTCCATATTTCCGTTTCTTTCACCCGTATCTCCCTAACCGGTCACTTTTTTTTTGTTTCAGCCATTATTAAAGTTATAGATCATTTAATCATTTAATTATCTTCTGCCTGAAACTTTTTCTCTACCAACAATACTTTCGTGCTTATTGCTTAGTTTATCGAGCGAACACCGCGATACTGTAAAACATCGATAAAAACAGAACTGCCTGTGATTTAGAATGAAACTGAAATAAATTAGCTCCACATATGTGTTCGGAGTTTTCGAAATCGCTACGGTAAGTGTACGAATTAATTTCTCTAAGTTTTGTATACAACAATACATAGGGGTACTATGTATGTTACTCGCACTAAAGACGTTCACCATATGTGTGCAAACCAGTCTCCATACATTGATACTACTAAGATAATTATGCATTACTTGTTGTACTCAGATGTAGTCTTAGAATATCGCTATTAATCTTAAGAGATTGGAAAACAAATATTGTTGTTCTATGTAAGTTAGTGCATTTCATTCAAACTTGTGAAAAACTTGTAATTGAAATCATTGAATAAAATTAATTATGTATCTTCATTAACTGATAAAGCTATGTTCCGAAAAGCTTGATGCTTATTCCATTCTGCCGCAATTTTTGTCGACCATATTGCTTTAAACCTGTCCTTTCGAAAATCCTGTTCTCATTTTATTTTCCGGTATAATCAAATTCCACCGCTTTAAGTTTGTAACTTCCCGGTTTTAATTAACGCGGTTTGTTTATTTAGAAGTTCGTGTGGGGTGTTCCAGAAAAATATCCTTTAAAGTTTTAATAGAAATTTGTATGCATGGAATGGTACTAATTTAATTAATAATCAGTGTCATTTGTGTGTAATCTTATTAATTGGAATCATGCACTTTTGTTTGTTTTTCTTGAATTCTGCTTGTGTGATAATTTAAACCTACACGTGTATATATACATATATATATATATATATATATATATATAAGTATAAATGATTAGAAAACTACCATATATATATATTCTCGGCCTACCTAGATTAGAAAGGATATTTTATATTCGTATACATACTTATATATTGCTGCGGTATTGGTGAAAATATTGATAATGATATAAACATGAATCTTATATTTACCTGTTGAATAGCTCATCAGGACATAGTACTACATAATATTTTACGCTTTAATTTTAGGGTCAAAGGAAAAATGTTTGTTCTTGTAAGTTTCTGAGAATGGAATGTTATATGGATAGTACTTTGAACGTTTTAACTTTGCAATTTACTCAATAAACTTATCATAGATTATTTCGGAGTGTAGTCCTGGTTTTGGACGGGAAATTATGAGTATTTAAGTCAAACAGCGATCGTAAAGAAAGTGAAATAGTAGTGTAAATAGTGAAAATAGCGATAACAAAATAGTAGTGTAAATAGTGAAACTAGCGATAACAAAATAGCAGCGTACAAACCGATAAAAGTTAAGGTCCTACGGGACGACCGGCCGGCAGCTTTTTACGTGGTGTCACAACGAACCTGAGCAAAAACCGAAAGCGCAAGTGAGATAACATACAATAACGATAAGATAGAAAATAGCGAAGAATTTGCGGGTATAAATATATATACAGGGGCTAAATAAAAGTTAACAAAGAAATAAAGATATGGAGAATGATACATCGGGGGATATAGGAATAAAAAGAGGTAGAGAGAAGGATGAGACTTACGAAATATTCAAGAAAAGCAAGAAATTACAAAGAATACCACCAAAAGAAAAAGATGGAGAAGGGGAGCTAGTGAATATGATGAGAGAACTGACGAGAGACGTGAAGGAAATAAAGAGAGACCAGGAAGAGTACCAGGAAGAATTGAAAGTGCTGAGAGGGTAGAATCAAAAATTGAAGACAGAAAATGAGATAATGAGGAAACAAATGAGAGATATGGAAAAGAGAATGTACAAAATGGAGAAGACAATATCAAAGAATAACGTGGTGATGATAGGAATGAAGCTAACGACGGAGGATAAGCCTGATATGAAGACAGGACTAGAGAATTTTATGAAAAGCACAATGCAGGTAAATATAAACATAAGAGAAGTGATAAAGATGGGAGAGGCAGTATACAAGATGGAGTTGGAAAGCGCTAGGGATAAAGACGCAGTGATGCAAAATAAGAGTAAACTTACAAGGGGACGTCAAGGTTGTGATAACGGATTTTGATGGGTCTCAAATATATTATAGAAGGAACTCCCCCGACTACCTTGCTACCAGCTTTTGTAGCCATTCGCCCTAGTTCTCGAAAAAAATTACAAAAGTTTTCCTGACGTACTTTGTATACCGTTAATGTTAATAACTTTCTGACTAAATGGGTATAGTGCAGTGGATGAGATCTAGGCCTACTACCCTGGCGACTCGTGTTCAAGTCCCTGATCTTGTAGTTTTTTTTCTCAATCTCATTGCATATGATATTAACAAATATATTTAATTTCATGCAAAATTGTTCAAAAATTCTTTTCGCCATATTATTTTTATTAATAAAATTAATCGGAAGCAAATGTGCATCATGGTCCGTATTTCAAATTATTATCACTAGTGATAAAACCATTTAATTATTTGATTGTGAAATTCACAATACACAATAACTAAATACAATAACTAAAATTTATGAAAAAATTATAGAGAGAAAACTAAGGAGAATAGTTGAGAAGAAGTTAGATGGGTCACAAAGTGGATTCAGAAGAGGCCGTAGTACACAGGACCATATTTTTACAATTAAAGAAATAATAAATAAGAAGTGGAATGCAGGAAAGACAGTTTACCTAGCATTTATGGATATGGAGAAAGCTTTTGATAGGGTACCTAGAGCGAAAATTTGGGAAGCGTTAAAAAGAAAAAAGGTAAACCAAAAAATACAAAAAGTTATACAAAGTGTATATGAAGGTACTGTGAATTGTGTGATAAGAAATAATATGGTATCAGAAAAATTTACTACGCTACAAGGGGTTAGACAGGGTGGAGCACTGAGCCCTTTATTATTCATAATATATATGGATGAAATAGTAAAGGAAGTAAAACTAAGAAGTAAGCCGATAGATATAGGGTATAGAAAACGTGAGAGAATAACATTGTCAGAATGTCTATTTGCGGATGATGTAGCCATTATAGCAGGCAGTGCGAAAGAATTGGAGGAGAATCTGGAAACCTGGAATAAAACTTTGAAAAAATACGGAATGAAACTGAATAAGGGAAAAACAAAAATACTAGTGGTCAGTAAGAACAAAGAGAAAGTGACGATAAAGATAGAGGGAGTAGAAATAGAACAAGTAAAAAGTATAAATACCTGGGCGTAATATTGGAGGAAAGTGGCAAACAAGAAATTGACATAAACCATAGAATAGAAAAAACTAATAAACTGTATTATGCAATAAACAAAGTTCTAGTAAATAACAAAGAAATAAGCAGACATACAAAATTAAGTGTATATAAAACAGTAGACAGACCGGTACTAGTATATGGGAGTGAATCGTGGAATCTGACGAAAAAGGAAAAAGGAGAATGCAGGCAATGGAAGTGAAATTTCTAAGGAGAGTTAAAGGGATAACAAGAAACGCATAAGAAACACAACAATAACAGAAGAGCTGGGAATGGAATCGTTGGAACAATGCATTGAAGAAAGACAGCTGTGCTGGTGGGGACATCTGCAGAGAATGAGCGAAGAAGTGCCAGTCAACAAAATCTGCGAAACCAAAAGCAACGACAGGAAAAGAAGAGGCAGACCGAGAAGGCAGTGGGCAGCGATGATGGCTGAAGTATTGGAGCGGAGAGGTTGGACATGGAAGGACGCCAAGGAATTGGCAATGAATAGGAAAGAGTGGAAGAAATTTAGTAGAGGAAGGAGAAGCCTGAAAAGGCAAAATCCCTATACCTTAGGGTAGAAGGGGAAACTGATTATATATATATACTTATCATTGATGATATATTTATTGTTGGGTTTGAATTTTAAATTTTACTACTCCACGTTGCTTTGAAGCCAAATTTCTTTATCCAACTATATTGCCTCATTTTACGGTGGCAAAAATTATTTGTTTGCATCCTGTGTATTGCTGTGGTGTTCATGAGCAATGACTGATGTTAAAATACAATTTATATATTAAGTTTTTTCCAGTATATACAAGTATACATGTTTTTTTGTGCACTCTTATCTTAGGCTATCTATCTCAACAGTTCATACTATTTAGAAACAGCTGCTTGTTCTGGTTGGTTAAGAACTTCTTTTCTTATCAAACGGTACGAGTTAAAACTAGATTTTTAAACAGGCAAACTAAACTATCTCAAATCAACTAGTAAATTTCTTTCTTCTCCTATTAATCGTAGAAATATAAAATCAAAAAATGAACGGAGTGTTTTTCCCAATTGTCATCGTCGTCAGACCGGAAGCGTAAAATGATTCCTTCTTAGAATTCTTGAGTTGTCAAATTTTACTTACACTTGAAATTCCAGGGGCAAAATTCGATTTACACTACTTTTAATTTCAAAATAAAGTCATATTAACCTTTATTAATCATTTCTAGTTTATGGCACATACTCTGTAATTTTTTAAATTTTGAGAAACTGATGGAATGCATCCTACTCAATGAAAACCGAGTAACAACTGATCCAGTTTTTCTTTTTTTGGTTTTGGACCATGTAATATAACATGTAATAGGATCCAAAACACTTCAAATAGATTTTTGCAGAATATGTTGTAAAATTTCCTTTTTAAATGTGAAATTGTGTTCAGCGTGTGCTACTACTATTATATAACTTTTCTTTTAAAATGAAATTGTTGTAATAACTGTTAATTGGAACGATATTGATAAATTTGAAATTTCTCTTTTATTTTACATTCTGCAGGTGCTTGTGCTATGCAACATGTAGAACAATAGTCTCGTTCAGCTCTTTTTACAAATTTTTATATTCTAAATTTTGTACCTACTTAACATAGGACGTTTTACGTAATTACTGTAGCCGATTGCATAACGGTGAGATCTGCAACGGAAACATTACATATGTACATATAAGGGTCTTCTGTTAATCATATTTTGAGATTCGTGCTGTTTACACTTTTCTCCATTAATTGGTTATTCGTTATTTCATTACAAATTTTGTATTTTCACAATTATTCGTATCTCTAATTAATAACTCTTCTAATTCTTCTCCTTGTAGTGAGTTAATCGACTATCGACCTTTTGACTTACGGGTTGTTGTGTGTTGATGTTGCGTGCGTTATTTTCTTCCATGTATGTCTTTTGTAAGCTTTCTCAGCCCTTTTTTGGTTTACCTCTCTTTCTATTTCCTACTGGTATCTATTTGGTAGTTTTCCTTATTGTTGGTGTTTCATTTCTGCTTTATATATTTCTGTACCATTGTATCCTTTATGCTTTTATTTCTTTAACTATAATTTCTCCTTTTATATTTATTCTACTTTACTATTCCGTTTCCGGTATTTTTCTATTCTCATTGGTACGTATGTTTTTCTTATAATTGTCGTTTCGAAACCTCTTAACTTTTCTTCGTCTTTTTAAACTGAAAACATTGCTGCTGCTTATATAACGAATTCGGTCTTACTGCCAATCTGCACATTTTAATTTTTGTGTTTCGATTGATTCCCTTGTTTTTCATAAATGTTTCGAAATTAAAGCGTATATTTAAACTGTACGCCCTGCTTGTATTTGCTTTTCTGTTTTATTCTGCATACACTATTCCTTGTACGGCTTTGCTTGCTATCTTTGCTGTTAGTTTGCAAGCTCTCATTTTTCTTTCTATTATATATTGAACATTGTCATTGACATTTCATCCTCTTATACAATATTATACCTTTATCAGTTTCAAATTCATTTGGTATGATCCCGTTTGTCATTACCGCAAGTCTTCATTCTCTCATCGTGATTTGAATTAGTCCTCTCATTTTATTTGACATTTTCCAGTTCTTGTGCGTCTGTTATGGAAAGTGACCAGTTTACACTGTCAAATGCTTGCTGAAAATTAATGCCAAAGTTATGTCGATCTACGTTCTGTTCGTAGGATTTTTATAAAATCTGTTTTAACGTTTCATCAATAGTTTTGTAATAAAAAGTTACATCCGAAAGTGATATTAATTTTTTCGACCCGTTGAAAAAATTAATGATGAGACCTCGGCAACGAAACATTGTACAAAATTTTGTTCCATACCGCGTTGTAGAGAATTGAAACTAGCAATAGCAAAGCGTTATTATTTTTTATATCACTTATAATAACGCCGGAAAAAATTGGGGCATAGTTATTTAATTTTAGCTGTTTTAAAATTTGCGTTCATGAAAACTAAAAAATGAACATAGGTGTACATTTCGCCAGTCTTACAATTATCTAATACTGGAAAACCAACATTGAAGTTTATGAAGTGCGATAAGGTAACAAATGACAAAGAGGAAAGATTTTGAAGAAATCAACAAATGTAATCTAGTAGAATAGATACATTAAAGTCATGCATCAAAAAGCAAATAAGTAATAAAAGCTCGGCAAGATGAAGTAGGTTACTGATTCAAACGGAAATAAACATTATCCTAAAGAAAATAAAATAAATGGTAAAATAACTCTATAAAGAGGGAGAGTGTGTACGAGAGGAAAACGACTGCTCATATTGAAATTTGTGAATTTGGAACAATAACGGCTTCAGATTAATGCATTCAGCAAAAATTTGTTATTATTCTTACCATATATCTTACAATCCCTCAGGGGCTCACTGTTAACAAGTTTAACGAGTGAGTTCGGGAATTTAGCGCTCCCGAGGTACCCGAACTAAAACCCAAACTAAGGTGTAAAGTAACGTGCAGAGAGCTGCGTGGCTGCAGGGGTGTGTGGTATTTAACGTTCCCTTCGGAGCACCAGACGAAACCCCCTTGTATTTAGCCTTACCCAATCAAGCGGGGCTCTGATCGGGCGGACAGATACTTCCCTAGCTACTCTTCGTACAGCTACGCTATCTGGAATTTCCAAGGCTAAAGTGCAAAAGTTTGTGAAACAGGGCCAAGATTACATACAGGCCAAAAGAGCCATAATCAAGGCCAACTTCACTAGGCATGCACAAAGGGGCCAGGTTTGATCCAGATAAGGAAGCTAGGCCTTAACAGACGGCGGAGGCTACTAAACGTAAAGGAAGGGCAGAAGTTCAAGAAGGCGAGGTCGGAGGATTGTACTCCCGCAGGTCTTCCGAAAGGCAAGAGGCTAGAAAGTTTAACCTTCAAGGAGGCTGCTTTGGAGAGGATTGGAACGAAAACAGTTTTCTTTAAATGGTGACCGTAGCGAAGTGTTGCCAACCCATGGAAAGTCACTCTGTCGTCAAATCGCCCACTTACTGCTATTGCAGTAAGCTGCTAGGTTACATCATGAGAATTTGCAGACTTATAGTTTGAAGGGTATATTGTCATTGTATACGGCATTGGTACACAGTAAATTAAACAAACGCAGTGTAGTTTAGTCCCCTTCATATGATGTATACATATATCCACCTCTTGGTGTCTGCAAAGGAGATTTTTATAGTTGATGCATGATATAATTGATGATCCAATAGTGCTAAAGAAGTTTAATTTTTGCATATCGCGTTTCAGTTTAAGATGCTCTGTTACTTTTGGATAATGAGAAAGAAAAAGTATTCAACATTATAGTTATAGATAACGCAAAAGATTAGTTGTAATATAAAATAAATCTTATCACGAAATTTGTAATGTAGGCTACACATTTCTGCTTCTAGTACTGCCGAGTGTGACCATATGGTAACAGTCCTTAAATAAAACAGATAAAGGATATTTGCTAAATTAAGTTACAACTGTTATTATGTGGTAAAAATATTTAACTTAAAGATATTTATTCCATGGGAAATAGTATTTACGTGCACCAAGGGGTTAATTCCTAAGATATTCACCTCATTCATTTTCAGCGGTTCAACTATATTCATTTTCTTCCCGCATTATGCCTATCTCAATTTCTGTTTCTGCTTTTTTATTTAGAGGAACCTGTTTACTTCCTATACTCTTGTTTTCCCTTTTTTTCGTATGTGGACTTCACATATATTTTATGCGTTAATAATATGGTAAGGGTTCATTTACAAGTACATACATCATTCTTTCTAACGTAAAACAGAACACTTTAACAGCGTTTGTTATTAATAAATTGATTTTAATTGAACAAGTGCAATTTTTTTCTACAGGTTTGCACGTCATAAGTAAGGCATCTGTTCTGTATGCGTATTTTTGTCCTTGTATGTACTTATTGTAGTATATGTTTTATTATTATGCTATTCTACATGGCGTATGCATAGAATACGTGATACATTGGCCTTTAGATGGCCGTTTTTATAGAATTTAAATGCATATATCGAAGCCTCAACGTCTATGCATTGATGCAAATTCCTAGATAAGTGGATATTAAAAAAGCCCGGGAGAAATATTTAAATACCACATACTTATTAGAGCGCATACGATAATAAGAGAAACATTAATACCATAAAAGTAAAACAATTTTAATTTATTTTTGTACGTATACGATCGATATTATGTAAATTATAAGGCAATTATGCGAATACCAATAAGTCTAACAAGTTCAACAAGTCCAATGCGCTCGCATGTGTTCATTGACTTTCATATTAATTAAATTTGTAATTGTGATTCAGCAACGTGCAGCTCCACGGCAATTTCGTCATTTTCTTATCTGATTCGCTATGTAACCACCAAGTTCACCACAGGAAAATCAAGTTACGTTAAATATATGTTAATTAGAAGGAGGATAGCTAGAGAAAGCCATTTTTTCTATGTCGTTCTTTCCTGGTTTGTAGAATATGCGTAAACTATTTTTTAGTCGATTATACATATATCATATTTAAACGCATTATCATTAATAATTATTTCAATAAACAGGTGAAAATTAAATCCTAAACCATTTTAATGAAGAATAGAATTCATAATTGGGTATAAATAGAAGGTTATTTTTCATTACTGGCCTTATCATGAAACACAGAATCAAACATTTCGATGTATCGTACTGGCTGTTATATTATCCTTGGAAATTACATAATATCAAAACAATGGCAAATAAGAGGAAATAGAAAAATATTTGGAGGTAAACGTGGCGATATTATTATATTAGGATGACAGGTAACGAATAACGCATCTATTGCTGTGCAAATTGATATTTTGTTACCTAGTACGACGTAGACACCATAAGTTCTCAACCTGACAGGCTTGTATAGCTTCAAGCGTTTTTGAAACTCCGTTGCGTGAGGCCTACACTATATATATTACGGCTCGCAGACTAGTAGTTTTTAGTATCCAGCTAGACAACGTGAGTAATGCATGAAAATGTCGCAGTTAACAAAAACAGGGTACCGCGCGATCATTAAATTTTTAACAAATGATTATGGTGATTTATTTCCTTCATATTCCACTGTAAAGAAGAGGGCAAAATGTTTGGGAAATCCCTTGAAGATGAAGAACGCTCCGGTTGGCCAAGTGAAATGAAACGCCTCAAAAATTGTAATGATTGAAGAAATGGTATTAGACGATTGCCGTTTGAAAGTAAAAGAATTAGCAGTTATAATATTCGCCGAATTCTGCCTGACTATTTGGATGTGAATAAGCTTTTTCGTTTCTAGACATGTATGAAGACGACCCCAAATCGATTTTGGAGCCCACCGAAGATTGTTCGTTAAATTAGACCATAGGCGAAATCGCTTTAAGGACGATAGTGAATTGCAAGCAGCTGGAATAGGACGTTTTGAGGACAAACTAGATTATTTTTACAAGGATTTAAAATTATTAATTGATCGTCGTAGGAAATGCATTGAAGCTAGGAAAGATTATATTGAAAAATAAAAATTATTATATTTTACCAAGTTTACTTTTTCTATGTCAGGCCGAGAATTTATGGCACTTACCTCGTATATATCGTAGATATTGGTTATTCAGTTATAGTGCGTTAATTTTATTGATTCAATATGGTGAATTTTGTTCATAATATTTCTTGTGTAAATTATATATTGAATATGAGCCCAAATATTTCGCTAAATAATCATTACAGGGAAATAAAATGCTTTAGCTGCTAATACCCGCCGTAAAGAATGAAGGTGATTGCAAGGACTGTGGTGTAATTTACTGACACTATATTACATCGGTAAACTTCTCACCACACAATTGTATTATAATAAAATCGGTGACACGTGTTTCGCTAGCTCAAAGCAAGCATTATAAACCGAAGTGAGCGAAAATTTATTTCCTTAAAGAAATGCACTTTTAACTCACCTTTTAATTCTGTAACCTGTGTGTATATGTTTTGTGATACTTGACGAATCTATCCTGCCATAGGGATAATGTGCCGCATCTTCTTTAAATCGTGTAGCTATTGCGCGTCTCGACTGTCTTATATATGCTTTATCGCATATATATATATATATATATATATATATATATATATATATATATTACCGGGACGCGGGACCGATTCAACCTAGTATTCCGATTATTATAATTAAATGAAATAATTAAGTAATATTGCTTATAGAAAGCTAACTAGCATCTTAACTTTAAGGGGAATTTTTTAAATAAATTCGTTGACTGGAGGCGCCGTTATTGTGGTCAGCATCAGACGTGTTGTTCGTTGACATGATTTGTGGTGCCAAGGATTCCGGGCAGTCGGTTCATCCGAAACATGAAGACGCAATCCGCATCGTAGGTTTTTTTAAATTTTCCACTTTAATTTAACATTCGCTTTTCGTTCGCAATTTTCGACGATTTCTTGTTGCATAAAAAGGTAATGGTTCATTCAAATAAAAAACCCCTACGTAGCGAACAAGAAAAAGTATCGTAGAATATTGTATCCAAATTTGGACAAAATCGGAAAAGCTATTTTCGAGATACATCTGGCACCGACTTTGAAAACTATTCAGAAAACACTCACATTTGATCATCTCCTGATGATGCTAACTTGGTTAGCGAAACGCGCGTCGAGAGACATGCAATATTTGTTTGGTGATAGTGGAAATTTGTGCATTGACTTTGTCAGTGTGTTTGCTTTGAAAACTATGTTTCGAGATAATCGCGTTTGAAAAGTGGATAAAGAAATGACACGCTCGGCCGTTGGGGCGCTGCACGATCTTTCGGTAAATTCTCCGTATAATTTTAGCGATTGCGGAATTTTAACATGGAATGTTCACACAATATTCTACGTACTTCGAACATTAAAAAAGAAGTTAAAATCGATTTTTCAAAAAGTACAAACGATAGACCGAAGCCGATCCAATCGACCGCGCGCTTGACCTTCTGCCTTCTTTTGCAGAATAACCCACAACTTCTTCAATATTGCGAATTTCTACATGAAATTTACACACAATATTCTTTGAACTACTGGATATATCAATTTCAAGAGTATACGTAATAAGCGGGAATATACAACAACAATTGACTGCCGGCTGCATAATCGCTCGACGTTTACAACGCGAAATCAAGCGACATCTATGGCGAACAAACTCTTTAAGCAGTTTCCTATCCCTGTTTAACCTGTTCAATATCTATCCCAGCGGTTTCGGTCTGATCGTTTAAGCGGCTACTTCAAATTTGGCGCCGACGAATTTTTAATTTCATACTTTTTACTGCTTTGTTCGTATTCATATTTTTTTGGTAATATAACGCAGTTACCTCCAGTCAAGGGTCACTGGTGTTTCACGCAACCACCGTGGTGTTCGGCAGAGATAAACTTATGGCATCAGTTCGCATTTTGCGAATTAACCATTAATATGAGACAGCAAAATGATATGGAGCTTGTTGATCTATTAATAAGTTTACGTTTTGGAGACCTAACAACTGCTCAGTTGGAATTGTTATTTGAAAAGGAAAGAACACCATTAACCGGCGAATTTGCATTTGGTATAGCTGTTAGAATATACCCAACAATAAGATTAGTAGATGAATATAATTCGAAAATGACAGATATAACTTCAAAATCAAGTTTACAACATAAATGCTATCGACGAATCACGTGAGGCATCTACATAAAACACAGTTAGCTGAAGGATTACGAGTTATATTAAGGCGTAATCTATGTATTTCTGATGGTTTAGTAAACGGCATCATGGGGATCATTCATAAATTTAAATGACCAGCTTTTCGAAGAGATCAGTTAGAGGAGGGAGAATTGCCGGATGCGGTTCTGCTAAAATTTGATGATAGTGCAATAGGTAGTAGATTGAAGGACTCCGATGGCTATGTTACAATATCTCCAGTAACTGCAACATTTCAAGCTACAAAAGGATACGGGGAGGGTGAACGTCGAATGTTGCCTTTAATTTTAAGTTGGGCTGTAACAGTGCATAAATTGCAGGGCACTACGTTGGATAAGGCCGTTATTGCTCTTGGCAAAAAGTTTTCGCAAAAGACTAGGTTTATGTAGCTCTAAATCGGGTTAAAACTTTAGATGGATTAGTCATATCAAATCTAGAGCCACGTAAGCTTTGAACAGACTTCATGATGAGAACGCGTTTCAAGAAATGGAAAGTTTAAGAGCTCTCGTATCTGAAAACGACTCAACACTTTGACTATGTACTATAGTCACAGCTCATGTCGATACTAAACAACAACGAACAAGTTAGTATGGGAGCCTTTGGTCAAAAGACGCATCGATTTGCCTTTCCACATTTTTAGGTTAGAATTAGTAATAACCGCGTCAGACCAAATGTTTGCACATTCTTAAACAAACGGCGAATTCTTCAACAAATCCTTTTGTTTAGCAATTTTACCAGCCTTTACTCCTTTTTTTTAGTTTTTTTCTTTACAGCAATAATATGAGGGTTTAATAGAGCTGCTGGCGAAAGCTCCCTCGGAACAAAAAAGATAACTAACCTAGGATGAAACCTTAGCTGTTTTAAAAGCAAAATGGTGCGGAATATCATTCTTTCTCTTCTAACTTGGATATTATATGATATATTTAGAAAATATAGTAATGTGTAATAAATGGACATGTACCATACATTGCAGGTTTAATTCTTCGATTCCTTTGTCATTCAAAATTAACTTATTTACTTTTTACATAACCTATGAATAAATTAGATACCAATTGAACACATTTTATAATTAGATCAGGAAAAATAATAATACGATTTGCCTGTCGTAAACGCCAACTTCTGTATTAATCTTTTTCTTTGACTAAATGGGATTACCAGTGTTCAAATTACGACTTTGGATTTATTAATATCAAGGTTTATATTTTTCATTTTTGTCCCCGAAACGTCAAATTATTTAATATACAAATAGCAACTTTTACATGAAATATATTTGCAACTACTTCTTTTTAAGTCGGCTCTGTTCTCGTAATGCTAGCGAACATATTTCCTCGACGGTAGAACCGCCTATAGTTTACTTTATGTGACCTCCGATAAGAGATTTAATAAAATAACACGACCAACGCCTACGAGATCACTCAAGAATCACCGCTTTGTTCTGCCTGATTCTTCCCATGGGGCATCGATTGCTTGTTGGGTTGCTAACACCGATATACCATACATATAATAAGGAGTCGGTTATTGTTGATTTTTGTTATTAGCCTGTTGAATGCACCCAGAATCATTAAAATTGGTCAACCGGCTGAGTAGTTATGCGCGAACAAACATACAAAAAAATTTAAAAAGAAACATACACGACGAATTGATAACCTTCTCCTTTTTGGAAATCGATTAAAAAGGGCATTTAAAGGGATGACAGGCGTTCTACAGTTTTCGAGCGAGAAAATATGTGCTTACGCCACACACGGTTATAGTATAAAAAAATGGGGTAAAAATGCATGCTTAGAAGTTTAAGGAAAGAAACTTTTCGCTTACTTCGGTTTATACGGTTGTGATAATGCTTATCTCAAGCTAGCGAAACACGTGTCACCGATTTTATTATAAAATAATTGTGTGGTGAGGGGTTTACCAATGCGATACAGTGTCAGCAGTAAGAAAGTAGGCTTGTTTGTTCTGATACGTATTCCTCTCAACCCTTACCTTTACCGCTTGCTGATGTAATGTTCAGTCTATTATACCAACTACCATAGTTGTATTACGGTCCCATCTATGGAATGTGTGTACAACGTTATGTGGGCAGCAGCTCATCAAATATTTGGAAGCAACACGTACATTCATACAACGTCATATGAACAGAAGTGCGCTGTCTTTGTTCGAAGGAGTACTTGTAATCCAGACGGTATAAATACGTACTTTTGGTATTTTCTATAGTAGACATGATAAAAATTACATATCGCTAAGTTTCCGAAATCAAGTCAAAATATCTGATAGAAATGAAACACGGTGAATGTATTGAAATAACATTTATATTGTTTTATATCTTGGATTTTTTGGTGTTGTACTACTGGTCCATATTAAGAGAGATATAAGCAATGGCAAGTATAGGCGATTCAAAATTTGATAACTAGATAAAACCATTCATACATTCCGAGAAACGACCGGCTGTGTGACACTGTCAGTGCCATGCTAAATGTTTCAACAATTGATAAGCAAGCAGAAACTATTACTTATTTAAACATGTCACACATCACCGATGGCTTCGTACAACCCCTCGTTTCTAGGAATGGATATTTAAAGTCGTATCTATTTTTGAGGACTTCCCGCCATCAAATTTTGAACTGTCTGTACCTAAATAACTTTAAATTTGGCAGAGACAAACTACACAAAATCAAAATCTTTAAGGAAGGTAGTTAGTCAAATTACGTGATTAAAAAAAAATAACTAAATATCTTTAACGTTACAAAACTTAAAATTCATCAAAACAGCTGTTATATACACCATCAAGCATAAAGATGAAGTTGGTTATATGTGTAATGTCAAGAAATCTAGTGCCGAGTATATGGAAGACGCGTGACAAACACTGATTAAGCGATCTCAAAGACAGCCGAACGATTTCCTATATAGCGTCTACTATACACATAAAAAGCACGATATCTTGGACACATTTTTCTTTACACTGTGGGAAGATATGTGAACAACCACTAAAATTTTACAAACGCGTCCTTGTTTGCTTTGTAGACATAACAAAGCATTCGATCACCTACAACTGATTTAAATACCAGAAACTATAGATTAAGGCACCTAATGGCCTAATTTTCCCAATAAGGGTATATGTGTCCAGAAATAATATCACAAAAATAAAATTAAGCACAGCTAAACTGGCAGTTGACATCTCGGTTAACAATTAGACAAGGTGACCCAGTATGCTCTTTACTCTTCAACGTGATCATGAATGATACTGAAACAAACTAAAAGAGGATACTGCACGAAAAATTACGATATAAGAATAGTAAATAATGCAGGCAAAATTAAAAATAATTGTTTGGGAGAAGGTAGTTGCACAGTTTATAGTGACGTAGATTGTATTACATACACAAAAAATATACAGCACGAGGTTAAGAAGGGAATAACAGTAGCAGATATCGAGATTCGATGAATCAGACGCGGTGGATGAAGCAATTTCTACAAAAATTAGTATTTGCAGAATGAGCGGTAAAGAGTGAAGGAAAATATATACAGAGAAAGTTACAAATCAACAAACAGAACTAGGAAAGAGGGAAAATAAAAAGGGAATGGAAAAGGATTAGAAAAATTTAAAACAAACAATTTACGACAGTAGCGGAAATAGTAGGTGGAAAGAAACAAACTGAGCGAAAACAAATAAAATGGTGGTCACAGAATTTGAATGAAAAAAAAAAAACAAAAACAAAAATTAAAGAGAAAAAAATACCTTGTAGTAAGTATATACAGAGGAAGGATGTGCAACATAAATCCAATTACATAGAAATAAGATAAGTGCAAGCTGGAAAAAATATGGAATAGAGCTAAACGAGAACCTCCAAAATAGCAGTAGAAAATTCTGGGAATATGAAGAGAGGTAGCAAAAATAAATATATTTATTATATTTAGAAATGAAGAAGGAGAAATAATGAATAAAAAGCAAGAACTATTACATATTTGGAGAAACTGCTATTAACAAAAATTCAACAAGATCGCAAAGAAAACGCTAGAGTAATAACTAATAACTTCAGAATACGTGCGAGGAATTGAAGAATTGGAAGAAATAACTGAATAGAAACTACATGAAGCCTTCAATAGCATTAAAACAGGAAAGTAAGAGAGGAACATAATACAGAGAAGAAGGGATAAGATAGCTGTAGGGAATTGTTATAGAACCTTGGAAAAGACAACAAGTATCAAAAGACTGGAAAAATAATCCTACCCATTCATAAGAATGGAAATCATATATAATATGGCAAGTATAGAGCAATATATCTGTCATCCGTAGCATTTATGTCTATGTCAAAATAATAGAGAAAAAGATTCAGAAAACATGTTCAACATAAAAGCAAACCACGTTTAGTACCAATAAGCAGACAAACGATAATATCGCTGTAGTGAGAAATTTAATAGAGAGAGCGATTGATAGTGGACAACAATTTTTTGCAACTTTTATAAACTTCAAATCAGTCTATGATAGTGTAGAGATATCTTCTCTACCAGTAACAGTTCAATCAAACAATAACACTGCAGTTAATAACTATATTTTCAGAATGTTAAAAAGCTGACGCAGGTTTTCCTAAAACGTTTTTGACGTTCTGAAAAAATATATATAATAAAGCACTTAAAAATGTTCGAAATTGCGAAGGGCGTCGAATAAGGTGACCGTCTATAGCTGTTTATAATAGTAGTGGGCGACTCATTAAAAACAGAAGGCGATTAATTGAACTAACCACAATTAGAAAACGTAATCCCTAATAAATAAATAGGAAAATAGGGAAAAACATAAAAGATGTACGGATATAAGAAGGAGAGAAAGAGAGTCTCAGGATGGAAAGAAACGCTAATAAAACTAAAGTTATCAGTAAAGACCGGTTAATATGCGGTTTGTATAAATTTGCATATTTGCATAATATATGCATTTTGTATATTATTTGCATATTTTGTAGTAATTCAGCATATTTGAAGTATCCGAGTTTTATTTATTTATTGGATGTAATTTATTATAGGATAGACATTACTAAAAATATGTCGTGGTTGTAACAAACAAAGAGTTAAATTAAAAATAGCATTCTATGAAGCCTCTTCTCGATACTTTTCCGATAAGCGCTTTCAAAAATTTATTAATGCTGTTCCCATACATCTAGACCGGGACAGAATTCAAGGAAAAGCTAATTCCCTGAAACTTCTAAATAAACACAAAAATACATTTTACCAGAAAATTAGGATCACAGGTGTTTGTTTGTTATACGGAGAAATTTATTCCCATATTCGAAAGCAATCTTATTTATTTTTAACGTCATTTTAGGTTGGTTTTTCAAAGTGTAAACTTGTGGGTTGTTATTAATTATAATAGCAAAAATGCCGAAAATAGCGAATGTACCTGGATGGATTGCACCTTATTCAAAATTGCGTATGGATTCTATATTTTGCGTAGCATGCAGCGAGATAGTAAGTAAAATTTAAGTTTCCTCTTATTAATCTATAGTTTTTAAACGGTGTTTAACAAAATCACCAATACAACGCTTCGACAAATAATTTTATTTTAAAATCAGTAAAATGATTTTAAAATAAAATGTTTTCGCATATCATCAGCACTATACGGAATCCCTATAGTGATATTCCGTATTCTGCTGATGATTTTTATATAAAAATCATTTTAAAATAAAATTATTTGTCGAAGCGTTGTGTTGGTTATTTTATTAAATGTCGTTTATTCCGATTGCTTTGCAAACTCTTTCCACATTAATTTTATCTTTTACTAACACTTATTTTATAAGAAAACAACTGATGATGTGATATTTTTTATGCAATTAACAATTGCATAAACAATTTGAATGTCAAGTTATCTTTGCAAAAGTACACCAGCAAATATAATATTCCCGACGAGAGCACCTTAAGAAAAATTATATTCACCGTATCTATGCAGAAACATTGAGTAGCATTAAGAAGGCTGTGTCAAACAATTACCTTTACATATGCGCAGATGAAACTACTGATAGTGTGGACCGATACATGGTTCATTTAATGATAGGTATCCTTAACGTATCGGTTCCAGAAAAATCTTATTTAATTTCATCCAAACAGTTGGAAAAGGCAAATAATTTGACAATAACAAGGTTTATACAGGTAGAACTGAAGAACTGGCAACCTTTTTCTTACCAGAATCGATTCCAACAGAAAAAATTCTATTGTTTTTAACGGACCATACATGGTGAAGGCAGCTTGCAACTTGAAAATCTTTTACCCAAATTTAATTCACACAACTTGCTTGGCGCACGGACTAAATCGTGTTGCAGAAGAAGTAAGAAACCGATTTCCCTTGGTAAATACTTTAATTAGTAGTGTTAAGAAAGTGTTTTTAAAGGCTCCATTAAGAGTTCAGTTTTACAAACAACATTTACCCGGTATTCCTCCTCAACCGGTAATCACACGATGGGGAACGTGGTTGGAAGCTCCTATTTTTCATACAAATCATTATGAAGAAATAAAGACAATTATTAAGGATCTTGATAGCGATACACAATCTGTGCTAGACGCCCAAACGGTGTATTCGAGTAAAGAAATACCTCAACAGTTGGAGTTTATTAAAGCCAACTACAGTTTTATTTCCACTTCTATATTGCAATTGGAAAAACAATTTATGTCGCTAATTGAGAGCGTTGAAATAATAAACAAATTTGAAAAGTTATGTTTTGATGTTAAAGGAAGGGTGGGAAAATCCGTGTATGAAAATTCTTTAAGTGTAATAGAAAAAATGAGGGTTTTAAAAAACTAAAGGATATTGCTAAAATCTTGTGTGGTGAGTCAGTAGAAAATATTGAGTTGACAATAGAGGATATTTCTAATTTGAAATATGCTCCTATAACAAGCGTGGACGTAGAACGAACCTTTTCAATATATAAATACATGTATCAGACAAGCGCCACAATTTTCTATTGAGAACTTTGAGAAATATGTAATTGTAAATTGTTCTCATAGTTAATTATGTTGTAAAATGTTATAAATAAACTTGTAGTAAACATAATAGAATTTTTTTTTCTATAGTATTATATTTTCTAGCATTACTCCTATTTTTTATCTGTATATTTTTCATAAGAAACTGCATATTTAGGCCAAAACATCTGCATATTTATGCGCATATTTCCACTTTTTTTGCATATAATCCGGCCTCTAGTTATCATAATAAGACCAAGAATACGACAGTCAAAGATTGCAAACTGAAAAAGTTAGAAGTAGTTTTGTTCGAATATCTGAGATGTGTGACGAAAAAATAAATCGGGGGACGGAAGACAAAGAGAACTCTATAATGTAATCATAGATTGCCGTTGCGTAGGTAACGGCATAGCTAAAAAAATAGTAAACAACGTGGCATGTAATGATTATAGCATTATATGTCAGGCATCTAAAATAAAGGCCTTATTAGTAAAGAGCATTTAATTGCTTCATTTACAAGTTAGCATAAGTAATACATGGTGTTAGATCGCTAATGAACCTACGTTACTTAGAGGAAGTGCCAGAAATAGTATTGTTACAGCTTGATTTGTTTTCTCACCGAGTATTTGTTCGTTCTCTCGTGAAAAGTGCCGCTTGTAGTCCAGAAAAATGGAAAACTATTTTAAGCCCCCAGAATCGCCCGTACTAGATGGAAATATCGCAGAAAACTGGAAGAGATTCTACCAAAAATTTGACTTGTTTTCGAAAGCCACAGACTTGGATAGTAAAGGGCTAAATATGAGGACAAGTCACATTCGATTTTCGCAAAATTATAGCACTTATAGCAATTATCTAAATAAAAGTTTTGTGAGAAGTGCCTCCTAGAGTCACAATTTAAGAAAAACGATCCTACCTTGAAATGTTTACGTTACGTTAAAACGGAGTTTTGTTATGTATTTAATCGCATAAATACAATTTATAATACATTTATAATAACAAATATACGTTCAAATATTAATATAATTTTCAGTAAATTACCAAGATTTTCACATTTTCTGAGATGTTAAAACGTATGACTTTCTAAATGACATTTGACTGGTAGCAACCAGTACCAACTTAAATGGATGTGTATTTATATAATTCTTATTCTTCTTCAAAGCGGTCTATTATTGAAGTTAAACGTTGGTTAAACAAATAATTGCCATATTCGAGAAAATTGATTGATGCACGAACTTATTTCTTTCTGTACATATTTATGTCTTTTTACCGGGTGGTTGTTTTGGATACGAATATCATACATAAAGAAAAGTTGAGGGGGCCAAGTAAAATTGTAGAGATGTACGAATCCAAATTTGAAAAGAAAGTATCATCGTGGACATTTTGTAGAGGGGCAATGGCTGGTGTGGTGTGGTGTGGATTTGGGTCTGCTGGTGTGGGATAGTTTGGGCCGGATGGTGTGATGTGGTTTGGGTCTGGTGGTGTGGTATAGTTAGGACCGGATGGTGTGGGGTGGATTTGGGTCTGGTGGTGTGGTATAGTTAGGACCAGATGGTCTGGGGTGGGTTTAGGTCTGGTGGTGTGGGATAGTTTGGGCCGAATGGTATGGGGTGCCCTTGGGTTTGGTGGTGTGGGATGGTTTGAGCCGGATGGTGTGGGTTTGGTTCGGTTCGGTTCGGTCCTGGTGGTGCGATATAGTTTGGGCTGGATGATGTGAAAAAGAAATTATATGATCTTTTGTCCGGAGGCATTATAGGAAAAGTGTATAAACCTTCAGAGTGCGTACATCCATTGGTTATTGTTGTTAAACCAAATGGTGACCTACGTCTGTGCTTCGACCCGGGAGACCTAAAACAAGCTATACAACGCGAGCATTTCTTGATTCCGACATATGAGGACATTG
Organism: Chrysina gloriosa; assembly: GCA_038088585.1. NCBI lineage: Eukaryota > Metazoa > Arthropoda > Insecta > Coleoptera > Scarabaeidae > Chrysina > Chrysina gloriosa. The sequence goes on along the minus strand of CM076090.1, from coordinate 37,781,315 downwards.
CTATCAAGTTGACTAACAAAATATTTTTCACTGTTCTTGATGTGAAGGATGGATATTGGCAAATTCAGTTAGATAATTAGAGCTCTGATTTAACGACCTTTGGTACCTCTTTTGGGCGTTACTAGCGAAACTAGCTTTTGGTATATGCTCAGCTCCCGAAGTATTCCAAAAGAAAAATTGCGAAGTTTTTGGTGACCTACCAGGGGTAGGACTATATTTTGATGTTTCAATCGTCACAGAGAGTATAGAGGCCCAAGCATGATTAAAATCTTAAAAATGTTTTGGAAATGGCATCCCAATACAACATAAAATTTAGTAAAAACAAAATTCAATTCAAAAGGGATAGTGTTAAATTTATGGGGCAACTTTTTTCAAATGAGGGAGTAAAAGCAAAAAATACATTGAGGCGATTTTGAAAATGCCTATTCCTGAATGTAAAGCGGATGTTTTGAGATTATTGGGTATGGTATCTTTTAAAGGCAGCTGCACTATGGAGAGATCTAACAAGAAATGACGTAGAGTTTAAGTCGGCCGATGCGCATAGAAATTCGTTCAATGCCTTGTTACATCTCTTCACTAATTCTCCTCATATTTCTATTCAAAAAACCAATTGAAATCAAAACAGATGCAGCGAAAGATGGACTAGAAGCCAAGAGGGCAAGCGTGTAGCTTTTGCCTCTCGTAGATTGACTAACACTGAGCAAGCTTATGCTCAAATTGAGAAGGAGACCCTAGCCATACTGTTCGCTGTAAAAGAATTCCATTATTTTATTTTGGCATGTCCACAAAAATATACAGTAATGATAAATTAACTTTCCAAACTTGAGGGAATAGTGGAACAGGCTGATCAAATAGAAGAAAATAATACAAAAAGAAATATTTGGAGATACAATGACAAATTTGCGTGGATGAAAACACACTGGAAAGCTGATTGAGATTAGGGCAAGTTTTGATTTTTCCGATTTATCTGCCTTTTTTATATATTTAGTCACGTTAAATGGGAATTATAGGCAGTATTGCTGCATATCTGTCTAAAATAAAATTTAGCGTACGAGAATAAAAAGAAACGGATAAAAGTAGAAGTGCCTATTGTTTAAGATTAGCTTATATTAATTAGCTGTTATCCTTATAACACCAATTTGGGTACTTCAAACACTGATCTCGATAACAGTTTTAGGAGCAGCGTTAATCAAGCTCTGCAAGTCACGCTTTCTTCTTCACTACGCATAACGGCTTTGCTGTCGAAATGTGTACGTATTTCGAGTTTTTAAAATCGGTGTGGTATGGATAAGTCTAACTAGCAGAAGGTAAGGTAATCGGATTTTTGTAATTTTTGATATTTGTGGTACGTGTAGTTTGGACCTTGAGTAAGAATATTTCGGAGTAGTCCGACGCAACGTAAATAAATAAAGATAATCGATTTTGAAGTTTATCATGCCAGCTAAATTCATTAGATATGTTACATTTTTCAATTGGAAGCTTGACCTAGTCGGTAGCGTTCTATTCCAGCACTCACGAGATCGTTGGTTCGAGTGTTGTCGCGCGACATTTTTTTCCTTCAAAACGCACTATAGGTTCTGTTCATTCTTCTTCTCATCCCAAAAATTATGAACAAACCAAATATTATAATAACTATATGCAGGAACATTTTTCAAGTACTTCATTAAAATACACAATTGGTTGATAAACAATATTCATTTAGGATAACAAGGTAATAATAAAAAAATTGCTTCTCATGTTTCTATGATAACTACCATTCTGGCTCGTGCCACACTACATAAAATATTGCATACTAGATATAAAATAATAGAACATTTCATTTTCTACCTGACCCCGTTCGTTCTTATTGTTAATTCAAAATGAATATTATTTATCAACCGATTGTGCACTTTAATGAAGTACTTAAAGAATGTTCCTGCATATAGTTATTATAATATTTGGTTTGTTCATAATTTTTGAGATGAGAACAAGAATGAAGAATACCTATGATGCGCTTTGAAGGGAGAAAAGAATGCCGCACGACGAGACTCGAACCAACAATCTCGTAAATACCAGACTAGAACGCTACCAATTTGGTCAAGCTTCCAATTGAAAAATATATCGTATCTAAAGGATTTAAGTGACAGGGTAAGCTTCAAAATCGATTATCTTGGTAATTTATGAACGTTGCGTCGAACTATTTCGAAATATTCTTATTCAAGGTCCAAACTACACGTACCATAAATATCAAAATTACAAAAATCCGATTATCTTACCTTCTCCTTGTAAGTCTATTGAAGCGTAGAAAGGGAAATTCGTACCCGTAACGCCCATACATACGAGCTATAAAATTACGAGACTTATTGACCTATTGACTTATTTGTACTTACTACTTACCAAGCACCATAATAAGTTCTAACAGCCCTAAAACGGTTTATTGAGTATTGGAATGATTTGCTTGTATTGATTATATTCATAAAGCTAGATAATAATATTTTCATAGAATGAGAAACTAAAATACAATACGTCGAAATGCCTATGTTTAAGGAGTTGACTGACTTCCTTCCACATAAATGTCAGGCCCTAAGAGTCAAACAAAGCGAAAGAACGTTACGTTACAAGATAACGTAACCAAGGCGAAGACGGTGATAATCATACAGCAAATGTATCCCTCATATTTAGGTCCCCTATGGTCCTTGTCTACTTATAACGCTACTTGCTACTTACCAGGCAGCACAATGAACAAGCATATTGCAATGTAACTATGTTAGAAGATCTAAATAAAGGCATAAGCATGCAGCTCCCACTTTCAAACAAGAGTACTAAAAATTTATGAAATATATAGAGTTGGGACATATGAGACCAGTAAATGTCTCGAAATTAACATTACCACATTTTTGTCTTTCGTATCATGCTGTGATTAAAGTCAGCCCAACAACAAAATAAAGAATCGTCTTTTGATGGCGCAGCAAGGACAACCAGTGAATTATCGTTAAACGACACAATAATCATTGATCCTGGATTACAAATAAAATCAGATCGAATCGACACTTACATGTCGGTTAATAATATAAAGTGGCATTTCATACATTTTAGATCACCACATTTTTGTGGGATCGTTGAGAGGCAGCAGCGAAATCTGTCAAACTACATTTAGCTAGAATTATTAGAAAAGCTATATTAATCTACGAATAACTATACACTTTATTAGTTCAAATAGAAGCAGTGCTCAAATCTAGGCCTATCACACCAATATTGAATGATACAAATGATCTCACATTCTCACTTTTTGCACTTTTTAAATTCGAATTGCTACCACGAGCATTCCAGAGTCAAATTTAATCGAATTAAGGACAAACAACTTTATTAATTTAACAACATATTCAATACACAGAACACTATTTGTGGAAGAGATGGCAAAAAGAGTATTTAAATCAAGTTCAGTGTCATAATAAATAGCGAAATCATGGTGGAAATGTTTTAATTCGTGACAAATGGAAAAGTGGAATCGTGCATACTACAACCACACCAAATTGTGTTTATTATCGATAGACAACGTATCAATAACTTCGCCTGAATCGAAAACAATCCTGAGTGCCTAATCCAACGGACTACAACCATCCAAAGCCGAGAACATCGTCGGAGTTGGGAAATTGCCGGAATCGACAAACAGTCATGTCACCGACGCATCCAATTACAACTTATCCGGAGCGTACAACCGTCTATTGTCGCTTAAGCAAGCGCCTACTTTGGCGAAGCGCGTAACATCCGTCCCAAAACTCAGCCGGATTTCATTCGATACGAATTCTAATCGACTAGTGACGGCAACGTAGTTTCTAGTCCAACTAAATCGGAGTACCGCGTCACAAGTGCGTTGGAGTACAACTATCACCGCACGTACGTTTGCAGTGCGAGAATCAACTACAACGGAGCATCACAGTCTCGCAAGTGCATCGGTTACTACAATGCATACAGTCATAGTCATTTCCAGTGCGCGAGTTTTGTATTATGAATATTGTGCTGAAGTCGATGACTTCAAGGGGGGAAGTTATGTTAAGGATTTAAAGACATTTTCAATAGACTATCATATTAATAGCTTTTCTGTATAGTAATATTTTTCACTTCTCTCAACTTCAATAATTCTCTTTATTTTTATCAATGTGTTAAAATTAATATTCATTTCTGTTTATGTATGTAATAAATTTAGAATAGTTTTATGTTTCAACTTTTGTAAATACTTGTATTATGTATCAAACATTATCTAAATTCATCGCCGATAAACAATGAATGCTTTCGATAATGCGTACAGAAAATCCTTAACATACAGATAAAAGAAACTTCGTCGGTCGGCTCCAGTACGAACGTACAAAGAGTTATTTATCAAGCGTCGACTACATACATGTGGCCCATTGCGCAGGCTACGAGTCGAAAAGGACCGACCGGCTACTTGAGTAACGTTCCCTGGAATTGTCGCTTACTTGGGTGAGGCCAGCGCGTTAGAAGAAAGCAATATCAGAAACTTAGCATGAAAACCATATCACCCGAACGTCATCTCGAATTAACCCGCCTCACCGACGACGTTCGTAGCTTTCTTGGTAAACTGCTGCTATGTACGAGATGTACAAAGATATTAGGGCCGGCCGTCACTAGGTTTAAAAGCAGAGACAGATCATTCGATCTTTGAATACATAGATGCATAGAATATGAAACGTTTAGGACAAACGTATTTTTAAAACGTTAAGAACAAGGCAAAAATATATATTTGAACTAATTTGAACAAAACACATTTTGGAACGTTTAGTCACAAACGTGTGTTAAGTGGGAAACACGAGTACAATTCTTTGTCACTATATCAGAAAATAAAGACACAAATAGAATACACGCCAAGTGCGTGATATTGAATATAATATAAGTGAGTTGCGAACATTGTGTAAGACAAAAATTTGACCTTGAAACAATATATAAATATATAGGAATACGTATTTTTATAATTATTTTATTGCCTAGTAAATATCAATATGATCTGTCTAAAATGTCGGTCTAAATGTGTTATATGTTATATGTCTATCTAAATGTCTTTTATTGTAAAAATATGTCAATCTATCTGTTTAAATAAACCGGCATGAAAACAGAAAAGCCTGTTTTCTAATTTTATATCCCCACGCAAACGGGTAACTGTTTGGTGCTCTCTCCAAACCAGGAGACCGTAACAGAAGGCAACAGCCAGACTAATCTATATACATATATAAAAATGGATCGTGGTTTGTTCGGATGCTTAAACCTTGAAAACGACTGGACCAAATTGGATACTTCCTTTTGCGGATTTGTTCGTAATTGCTACGTAAAGGTTTAGGAAAAAAGCTATTCAAACATTTAAAAATTAAGAAAAAAGTTAAAGATTAAACAAATTGACGAAGTTTGGTGTGTTAGGTTATGACAGTTGTCATGGTGCGCGCAAAGACAATTAAGGTTATGACATTTGTCATTGTACGCGCATGAATAATTGTTACGTCATAATAGAAGCAAAGTCAGCAATATCCATCACGGTCTTATTTACAATGCCGCGAACGAGGCGATCGAATCTTTCACAACGAAGCCGTAATGCAATTAGACTGCGGAATATTGCGAATCAATCCACTGCAGATGAAGAAGAAATCGCACGAGAGAAGGACGCCATGCTAGTACGGCCCGGCTTCGTGCTTCCCAAACACAAAAACAAAGAGAGGCCATACGTGAAACAGCTCGGTTGGCAATGAGAAATCGTCGGGCAGAACACAGAGATCAACATCGTCGAGCCGCAAGAAGAAATGCTTGAAGTGTTAATTTGAATCGTGGAACATTTCAATACCATTCCACAATTGACTACAGCTCGTACTCTTTCCTTAGAATTGGCGCTATCGAGGTTGTGTGTGTCCATTGCGATGCATTGAAGGTCGCTGTAGAAACGCCTCGATTGTGCTGTCTCAGTGGAAAGGTTACATTGCCATTGTTGTCTCCACCATCTGAGCCATTGCATTCATTGCTTCATGACGAAGCTCAAGAATCACGACATTTCCTTTCGAACGCTTAAAGGTACAACGCGTGTTTCCAAATAACTTCATTTGGAGCAAATATTATTGAAGAACGCGGATTCAGTCCGACATTCAAAGTAATATTTGTTAATAAGAGAGTAACCTTTATTTTTGGTAATCATAAATCATTAACTATCACTTCCCTTTCGACTATATAGATACAAGAACAAATTCACCATAGAATTGGATCATTGCAGCCGGTTGAAGACGCACAGCACAAAATAATTACAAATTTACTTCATGGCCAATATGGAGGACCAACTTGATCGGCGCCAAACGATCAATAACGCAATGAAAAGAGAAATTCGTCAAGATTTGCAACAAATACCTCATGAACATCATTCATTGATTCGGTTGTTCAAAACTGCATTGGATCTGCTGCTGGAACACACAAACGACAATTCAAACCTCCGACAATAGATAAAGTCGCAAAATATAGTATATCACAAGGTGCTTCAATAAAGATAATCGACACGAGTGCAACCCATTCAGCAAATAGTTTAACAGAAAGTTGTGCTACACCGATACGCGAATCATTTGGTTTACATTCAATAAAGCAAATGCTCTGCTCCGACGTGAATTTGCTCCTTTTTAACTTTAATTCAACTTAATTAATTTTATCTTAATATAAACAAGTTAAATAATAAAACTCAGGTAATAACTTAAGACAACATTTATTAATTCTAAGGCGGTACGAAATTCGCCGAGTCACCTAGTATATCTATAGAAACGGTAGGAGCGGCAATCGAAAGACACGCTACACAGCTATTGATCACACGACTTTGGCTCATGCGTAGTACGTCTGTAGTAGTATCAGTCAGAAAGGTTCCCATTAGAAAGGGGACCTAACGGCGTAACCTGTCTTGGAAGGCACAATAAGCTATTAAATTTCAGTGCAGTGGATCAGAGGTCACCCCCTTAAGGAAAAAAAGAAAGTCTCTTTGTTGATGATAATCTACAGCTTTCATTACGCAGCAATTCCTTCCCTAGACAACTTTCTTTTTAAGTCAAGTGTTTCCTACGTATGTATATAGAAGGAAGATAGCCTAAATTAGGGCTGAAATTGAAAGTAAAGATGATGTTCTGCGAATATTATTAACAAATTTCGTGTAGTCCATAAATCGCATATTTGGCCATATATAAATTTTTCATTTTGTCATCATACATTTTGTTTCAGTGTTTCATAATTCATAATCACATAGTCATCAACGCCGTGCAACCCCTAGGGATTATGGCTCTGCTCAAGGAGCATTTTTCATACATTTTCTGAAAAGAAAGTTCTCTTTCCCATTTATACTAGTTTGTCATATGTTCTGACTGACTGCGTTATTTCCTTCCCTCTCGTCTTGTCGTTGTAAGTAAATTTTGAGTCTACTATCTTTACCTTATGCTCTCTTCCACGTCCTCCAACCATCTTTTCCTACTTCTTGGCGGTAGTGGAATCCGCGTAGTTACTTCCCTTATCATCTCGGTCCGTGTTCTTCTCATTGTGTCTGCGTCCATTTCAATCGAAGTGATTTTATAAACCATACCACGTTTATCCGTTCAGCTGTTCCTCTATTTCCTGGTTTGTCCTTGGTCGCTTTTCTCGTATCTTGTTTGGTCCGAGTATTGCTCTCATTATTTTACGCTCTAGCGTTGTTACCCCCAAAACGGCGTTACTACTATCTCTCCGAGATAGCAATAACTGAGGGGAACAATTGGCTAGAATGCCCGAGACGACAAGAACAAAACAAGAAGCGGTACATACGCTTGTCGCAACAGGCTAGCCAATGCCGTGCTCAGCTCAGTGGGAGGTGGTGTCGGTCCTTTTTCAATATCTAAATAACGGTCGTTGAATACAAAAGATCTTGTCAGGGAAAAAGATAATATGGGCGCCAACCATGAAATTTGGTCAAGGGTCATACGAACTTACCAGATCTATTTTCATGGTTAAATAATCGGTACCTGTATAAAGATCGAAAACTGTTTGACGTCCGAAGTGACCAAGATCAGCTGGTAACTGCACGTTGATTCTATATGTTCAAAAGCTGTTATGGAAAACAATAAAAATGCTACATGAGAACTACACACGACTATTCAAAACTTGTGTATTTAGCCTTTCGTTAGATTTCGTTAAAAACACTGAAAAACTACATAAAATTCGAGATTAAATTAACTAAATAATGCAAACAGTGCGGTAACCGTAAGACAATCTAAAACGTTTTAGCTAAACCTTCACAATATAGAATACAAAAATACGTGCGATTGATTGTTACTGTAAGTTATGCAAAAGGCGATACAGGTCGGGTATGAATTTCTATATATATTTGAATATCAATGAATTTAATAAGTAATACGGCAATCTAGAAAATAATGATTTTACAAGCTTGAATAATAATAACGTTAAATTTAGCGGAAAAGAATAATGCGAAATATGAACTATTGAAAAATAAAAAGAACGGTATACAACATATAGAATAAAATTGCTTAGCTGTTAAGTGTCATGGCTTCCGGGTGATGTCATCGCATGGAGGTCTAATAGTTGTCTGTCTCGAGTGTTGAAAAAGGGGGTCGTTCGGAATTATCCGATGGGTTAGATGACCAATTTTCCTTCGTTAACAAATCTTGATGATGAGGTAAAGATAGAATGTGGTTCGATTAGGTACGACGTGGGTGGTTGGTTCGATCTCGGGTTTCTTTTCCTCCGTGAACTGGAGATGTACTGTAATAATACCTTAGAGGCTACGCTGATGAATCCCCTAGTACAGGGTAATTACTATTTTCCACGAAAATACGATAAACGCTACGCGCACTTAAATTTTATCAGCCATAAGCTTCTCCGATATCGTTACCGAACCGTTCAAGTCGACCGCTTGATACCTTCCTTCAAAACTTAGATACTACCCGAAGCTAACATTCGCTTCGCTTCTCGTGATTGGACGAATTCGAAAAACTCAAGGACAACTAACACGCTGCGATGGGGTGTGTTCAGCGGTAATATCGTTACGCGATATTCGGAAATAAGTATTATGTGAAAGCAGTAAAATTTGAGCCTAATTTCTAATAAGTTAAATGAAATACGGAAACTGAACTAAATGAAATTTGTGCACGTAACAGCCTTCTTAAATGTACACCTTATTTCTTGTTCAGTACTGCCGCTTCTATTGCGTACGTAATTACGGGTCTTATAATCTCATAGTAGTAAATAAATAGTAGAAAATAATGGTCTAATCACTTATTAATATGGTTTTATCCCATTTTGTGGTGGTAATGTCTATCTTATTATTTATTTAGTTAGTTATCTAAATTTGATATTTTCAATATGTTTATTACGTGAGTTTAAGGAGTTTGTAGTTTTCGAACAGAAATGAAAACTAAAAGAAATGAAAGAAAAATTTATAATGAAAATATTATTATCAAAATATTGGATTTTTACGTGCTATTTTTAAATTAAATCCTGTTGCTTTTCTCGTATTCAACATGTGTGTTTGATTTTGTGTAATATTAAAACATTGGTGACAACGCAAGAGCTACATTTCTCAAGCGATTATCTAATATGCGAGAAGTCTCAATGGACTGTCTCAAAGACCCTCGTTCGCCGATATATGTATGTATGTGTGCGCTCAGGTGCCCACAATGTAAAGTTAACCATAAATATGAGACTTCTGAAGAGACCAGGTCGGCCCCAACGTATAACAGTTCCTACCTCTAGGTCGTCTTCAAGCCAAATTCCTTAACCTACAAACACCTGTTGGAATGCGGCTTTATTCTTCGTTTTCTCAACGTCGGAGCCGTAGGCGAAATCGTTAAAGCAACTATACCCAGCCATCTATTCGACCAGTCACTACTGCGTCGATTTCATTTCGACTGAGGTCATTTGACGTTTGACCGATGCGTAGCGACTTTGTCTATAAGGAAAGAGTTTCTTTTCACTGACAGTTAACGTTTAGTATTCCTAAATATAAATATTTGGCAAAAACAAATTACGATTCGTATATTATTGACTCTATTATTTGATTTTATTTATTGTATTGAGAGACCATTTACTAAAACCTAGTAAACACTAGGGATAACAATAAATCAAAATAGCGTTTTATAATCGTGTATTAAAGAATAAACCTCATGCAATAAACTTATGCCAAATCAAAACTACATATGCATGTATACGCAACTAAGCATATGTGTTTGCTATATCAATAAGTTTTTCCGGGAATGTCCAGAATTAAGTTCAAACATGGATACAGTGAAACTCCAGTTGGGCGACCACTACTGGTTCTCTCAAAAAGTGGTCATTTACTGGAGTGGTCGCCTTGTGGAATATACAATAACTGCCTCCCACTTTTTAATTTAATATTTAATAACTACATATATGAAACAGCAATAAATTTGTTATTTATTTAAAGATGCTGTAGGTACATAACAAGACCAAATAATCTCTGTATTTAAATTTTTAAATATAAACAAATGTATAAATTTCGTACGTATATACAATATACATACATACCATTGAAATAAGTTCTAATTACATCTTATTTAAAATACTCATGAATAAATGTTTGACCGGGTTTTCTTGTTTGCCTGAATAAAATCTCTTTTGCAAATAATGCTTCCACATCGGACAAAAAGTTATTTCAACGATTATCCCCCAGTTTCCTAGAAATCATTATCACATGGCAAAATCAAAATCAAGTAAGATATCAGCTCGTTCTGCGACTTCTGTAATACTTTTTCGGATGTCTTCTTGATTATCTTCCGTATTATCGTCAACCCCAGTTTCAATTCCACACGTTTGAAAATACTTTGAAATTGTTACTGATTCTACACCAGCCCATGCTTCATTTAACCACTTTAAGGAGTCACACAAGTAGATATTCTTTTGTAGTTCGTGAACCTTGGTCGCCTCGTCTATTCTTGCAGTAAGTGCAGAAAAAATTCTCCAACTATATGAAAGTTTGAAATTTTGGATATTGCCTTGGTCCAGTGGTTGTAGCTGGCTTGAAGTATTGGTGGGGAGAAACTCTATTTTCACATTTGTTGAATTTTAATTACTCGAATGGCAGGCCGCATTATCTAATAAAAGCAGATATTCTTTTTCTTTTCTCTTCCTCTCATCGAATTCTTTTATTCATTTAGTAAGAATTTTCCGTGTCATCCATGATTGTTTATTTGTAAACCAGTACACTCATTGTAAACATATCAAAGTTTTGAAAACATCGCGGTCTTAACGACTTGTTGATGACAAGCGAAATTTCTTTTTCACCAATAGCACTTGTACATAGTAAAATTGTAATTTGGTCTTTAGGTTTTTTACCATCGACACGCTCATTATGTTTTTGAGTAAGTGTTCTAGTTGGAATTGCATGAAAGAAAAGAGCCGTTTCATCAGCGCTGTAAATGTCTCTGGGTTCGTAATTTTCAGTAACATCAAGTAATCGTGCGATCTAATGAATTATGTCACCGTCATTCACACGTGCTTTTTCATGATAAATGGCATGAAAACCAATATTATTTCTAGTGCAGAAACTGCGTAACCAACCATTACTTGCAGTGCTTTTTAAAATTTTTACAATTGTTGCATAAAACAGGACTTTTTCATGTAAAATTGGGCCACTGATAGGTACACCGAGCGAACGAGCACCCTTAAACCATGCTAGAGTCAAATCATTCACTTCTTTATAAGTTTTTTTTTTTATTAGTAGTACAGAGTATCGTACGTGACGAGTGTGTAGTGCAGATCTTTTGCTCCGTCATTTTCCTGCGTTTCTTGGGGTAATACTACATTGTTAATATTTAATTTTGGAACGGTAATATAACTCCTCTATCGAGTTAAATTACTTTTGATTCTGTATACTTAACTAGCTTTTAGTGTTAGACATTTTAATCCATTTCCCTTGTTGTGCCTGTGCGGCTTTTTCCTCGTATATTTGTCAACTTTTTCCGCTGTTGGTTCTTATCACATAAAATACGAACTTTAATATACAGATACGGCTCCAAAATTTTTGTTTATTGCAAGATTTGTTTCCGCATTATTTATTATGTCCTATACCATTCCGTGGCCCTCTTGTTTATCTGGTTAGTCACCGGCGCAGACCCACCTGGTGTGAAGAGTTATTCCATTGTTTAATCCGACTTCACCTTGTGTATTGACCTCTTCATTTTTCTTTTGTTCTCTTTAACTATGACTGGTAATTGTGGAATATGTAGCGATAGTGTCACACTTGAGAATGAGATAGCTTGCGACTTATGTAAAGCAATTGTCTATACGGCTTGCAGTAAACTCTCAAGTCCAATGTTTAAAAAACAAGACTCGTAGGTTGAATTACTACTGCCCCACCTGTAGTTACTTTAAGTTACAGCTGATGAAACCAAATGAACTCTCATCCTTAGTAATTGCTAAAGGTTGCTACTTCTGCATCAACGGAGTTGGATCCGTTAAAGATTGATGATGTTGTGCGTGAAATAACTAAGCGTGAAAAGCGTAAGAGCAATATAATTATTTTCAATCTGTCTGAGTTGGAGGGCGGTTCGAGAGCCGATCAAATTGCGAATGATACAGCACCAGTAACAAAAATTTTTACAACTCTAAACATCCCCATAGAGCGAGCATATCCTGTAAGCCTTGGCAAATGTGTCCCTACTCAACAGCTGCGTAAGCGACCGGTAAAGGTAACTCTTTCTACTCCGGAATTGGCGGCTTCCGCTTTGCGCCAGAGCGCCAGACTAAGGAACGTCGAGGGGTTTAAATCTGTTTTTCTTGGAGGAGACAAAACACCCTTCCAAAATATCATATATAAAAACTTGAAACGTCAGCTTAATGAATGTATTGCCTCTGGCGAAAGTGATATATATATTAAGCATCTTCATGGAATTCCAAAAATTGTTAAGCGTAATCAGAAAAACTAAGAACATCCAACAGAGAATCTCATCCACTCCGACTCTTTTATCAAAATACACGTGGCCTTCGGTCTAAAATCGACCACTTTTATTACTTAGTTGTGTCTTCCGATATGGATATCATCCTGTTGTTTGAGACATGACTTTTACACTATTTTCAGAAGTGAGAGAAACGTCGACGTGATAGGAAAATCGTCTGGTAGTGGAGTGCTAATTGCGGCTTCGCCAAATGTGGTAATTGTTCAATGTAATACGGCATACTTGTCTCCTTTAGTGCCTTCAGTGGATATAGTGGTTTCTAAATGTAACCTTGTTTGCAAACCATATATTTATAGTAATTTATGTTCCGCCGAATATTAATAACGATGATTTTGAGTTATTTTTTGAAAACTTAGCTTTAAATTTGATTTACAAGAAGATAGCAATTTGTGGCGACTTTAACTGTCCTACCTTCAATGCTCTGAAGAGAGCAAATGACTTTAGACTTACGATTTTACAAAATTTTATGAATGTGTTGAAGTTATCTCAAATTAATACAATAGTAAATAGCAACAATAGATTACTTGATTTAATTTTTTTAATGTCAGTTGTTCGAGTGTTGTAGTCTGTTCCCGTTAGTTCCTAAAGATACTTTTCATCCTGCGCTATCTTTTCCTATAGCTTCATACACTAGCAATCTTAAGAACTTTCCCTCTAAAACAAATCCTACATATAACTTCCACAAAGCTCATTTTTCGAATTTATATAATGAACTTACCGGAGTTGATTGGTCTTAAAGAAATGTCTTGATGTCAACTCCGCTGTCTCGAGTTTTTTCACAACAATGTTCTAGATCATTGATAAGCATGCGCCGAAATACTGAGCGTCATCACGTTGATTCCATATCCGGTATAGCAGAGAATTAATAAGATTGATTCAGCTAAAGGAATTCTATCACAGGAAATGGAAGTCTGAGGACCTTTCAGCGTTCAGAGATGAATTTAATCGAGTTCGTGCGTTGGTTAAAGCAGAAACACTTACAGCCTATATTTGGCGGGGTCAGAAGATGAAATACCCACTAATCCTGGTTGCTAAAGGTTGGACAATAAATAGCTGACAGATGCTGGTGTGATAGTTGAAGCCTTTGCCAAAACGTCCTCAGATGTGTATCAACCAATGGTCGTGGTTGATCACTTTCGTTGACACCTAGTGATGGTTTGAATTGTGTTAATATAGGACCCTTTTCAGAGAATGAGACATTAGTAGCCCATAAGCAACTAAAAGCGGACCACACTTCATTTCAGGTCACGACGACCTTCCAAATTCCCTTATTAAAGATTGCGCATCCATTTTATGCAATCCGCTATGAAGGATTTTTACATCTCACTTTGCACCTCTACATTTGCAGACATCTGGAAGGTAAGTAGGATCACTTCTACTTTTAAAACGGGAAGTAAGTTCGAAGTCATTAACTACAGGCCTATCAACATTTTATTTAGTCGTTCAAAGATTTTCGATCAATTACTTTACAACAGGATTTATAACTGTGTACGGTGTTATATTTCCACACAACAACACGGTTTCATGTCGGGTAGATCAACCTTGACGAATCTGGCTCAAGTAACCTAGTATATCAGTTCCTATATTGACTCACGGGATCAGGTCGATGTTTTATATACGGACTTCGCAAAGGCTTTTGATACCTTAAACTATAACACCAAATTGAGCTCATTTGGCTCTACTTCAACCGCAATAAACTTAATGGCCTCATATCTCGACAACCGAACGTGTTATGTTTATTATAATGACTTTTACTCCTCTACCTTTACCGCTTCCTCGGGAATTCCACAGGGGTCAAATCTTGGACTACTTCTGTTTAATGTTTATATGAATGATCTCCTGTCCTTGCTTAGATGTCGAGTCCTTGCTTATGAAGACGACTTGAAGATTTTTCAAAAAGATATCCTCGTCTTCTGATTGTGAAGTTCTACAAAGAGACTTACATAGATACTATTTACTGCTGGTGCAACAACAATAATATTAACATTAGCTTAAATAAATGCGTCGGTGTCACTTACACAACGAAGAAAGATCCAATAATATTTTGCTATTCCTTAGGCCATTTTGACATTCCCAGATAGACACAGATCAGGGATCTAGGAGTATTGTTTGATCATCGACTGCAGTTTACCAATCATATAACTGCTACCTGCAGCTCTGGTTTGCGTACACTAAGTTTTGCAATACGATCTTGCAGAAAATTCGTTAACGTTGCGACATTAAAGAAGCTTTACTCCACATTAGTTCGGCCCAAGTTGGAATATGCCTCAATTATTTGGTGTCGCCACTATGTCTACCAGAATATATTTGTAGAGAAGGTACAAAGAAGATTCCTAAAATACTGAACGTGCAGATCAACAGGTACCTATCCGGTCAGGGGCATCGATTATACTGAATTATTGTTAGAACATCAATTCACATCACTTTCGGATCGTAGAGTGATTACTAGTGCAAACTTCACAATCAAACTAGTAAACAATAACATTGATGCTCCGAATTTACTCTGTTCTGAAAACATTATTGCACCTAGATACGGAACTAGATCTAACGATACGTTTTTAGTCGCCAGAGGCAAAACAAATGTCTTCATTAATGCACCTATTAACCACATGGCCAGGAACGCAAACAGAATTGCGCGGGATCTTTTTTGTACATCTGGAATAACGAGTTCACCTAACCCTTTCCATACCCTCTATCCCCTTCACATAATCAATTGTTAATTACTGCGTCTTTCGTTTATTACCTTTTATAGTATATTGTAGAATTACTGTAAGCACTGTACTATATTGTTTATATTGTCCTTTTAATGGAAATCTCTGTTGGACAAAAAAATATTATGATTATTATTATTATTATTATTATTATTATTTTGATGCCACAATTTAAGCACGTCCTGGTTTTTTCAAAATTCCTTAAATTTGGGCTTTTGCCACATTTATACCGCCGGGCTAGTTCTCTTTGAGACATACTTCTATCTCTGTCTTTTATAACATTTATTATTTTCTCAAGAGTTAGCACTTCGTATTTTGTACCTTAAGCAGACATTGTTTAATCTATAGTGTATGAGGCCTTCTGCAATTTACCAAAGATAAGAGTAAACTAAAACATACATATACAAATTTACGTATTGAAGTGCAACTGTAACGGACGTATGTATTGTGTAATTCAGGGTATTCCTCTACATAAACGGGCGAGCGGTCGTTTGATTGTGGTCTCGGTCGCCTTATATGTGATCGTTTTGCAGGAGCCGATAAATACAGGAAATTGTAACATTTCTTAGAAACTAGGTCTGGATTGGTTACTGGATTGGTCGTGTTATAAGCGTGGTCGTTTCTAGGAGTTTCACTGTATATTGTAGTGAGAATTTAGTTAATTATATAGAAAGCAAAAATTATTACAAATAATATTTATAAAATTTTAGTATTATATTACCTAAATAATGAACAATATAATCAAAATATATTACCTAGTGTGTGTATAAGTGTAATTTGTTTTCTAATTCTTAACTTCTCTCTCTCTCTCTCTCTCTTGAATTCTTTCTTCACTTCTTTTCTTTTGTTTTTTCCTATTATTGTACTTCTTTTTCTTTGGTCTGTTCGTCGTTTGTAAACAACAACTTCTTTTGATGTGGTCCGCTTCTTTTCAACCCTGGTATTTTGTATAACTTTTTATCTGACTATTTTCGTCGACCATCCCCTGCATCCCCTTCCGTCGTTCATAAACAAACTTTATTTCTTTTTTTCGGCACGTCGTTATAGCAATTTGGAATTCTAGATTTTGAAATGTTGCAATTTCTCTTTAACTCGAATTTTATTTCTTGACCACTGGGCGTTATTATATAATTTTCTTGGTTATTATTGGTCTGGGTGCGCAGCGTTAACAGCGAGTTACGTTCCTGGAAACAAAGGAATCGCAGAACTAGAGCTAAGACATGCTTTTCAATGCTATGTTTGCAGTTTCGACACATAAATACCTTAGTTGTAATTATAATAACGCTCCACCACGTTCTGCGAACAAAACTAGCGCAAAATTACGAAATAAGTTACGTCAGCACCGTCGCCTTCCCATCGCCTTCTTCGTTCTTGTTTTTCTTTTTTTGGATATTGTATAATAATTCAATCAATTCGACTTATTTGTTATATAATAAATTTAAATATGATTTGATGTAAATTTCGCTCATTTATATTCATATTTTTAAACAGGTTACATTTGCAAAGCATTATATATGTCACATTATATATGTCAATTCTCTGCTATTAGATGTGTATGTGTGCTGGTTAATATATTTTTAAATATAGAGAAACTTCTTTCCACATCGCAGTTAGAGAGGAGAGCATATTGAAAATGAGATTTGTGAATATGGTATTTAAAATCATATGCATTACCTTCACTATTTTTTAATGTTACAAAATCAGGATTCCGAGCAAAAACCGCATCAATTTTTTGCTTAAAGAAACACCAAAATGACCAGAAACATTCTTCAAATTATTAAAAATGTTATTTAATGTTGTCATTGTTTCTTCCAATTTCAACGTTTGCGTCTCTAAATATTTTATGTTGTTGGGTATACCGTCAAAATGTTTTTCAATAAATTCTAAATTATTTGGCAAAAATTAATTTTTGTAAGACAGTTTCGCATTTAACTACACTTTGCGCGTCCTCATTTAAATTATTTACAACATTTGCAATTTTTCCATATTGTCAGAGTAAAAACAGCAGGGTTCTAACCACGTACCCCATCTAGTTATGATAGGTGATGGGGGTAATGGAAGTAAGGGATACTTTTCTTTGTAGATAGTAACTCTTGCTGGCGCTTTCAAAAAGGTTTCCTTAATGATGCTAATTAATTCACTTATCTTGGGAATTGCTCTTTCATGAATTCTGCAATTCTATGCATGGGCGATGCATGTAGTATAAAGCATATTTTCAAATCTATCTTTTATTAGTTTGCCAGCTTTTATCATATAAGCGGCAGCAGCACTAATAAAAAGTAAATCGTTTGTTCACAGCACCTTCGAATATATCATCAATGCTGCTATCTATGGCATCAGCTATCGTATTTGCATTCAGCAGTTCAATTATTTTGGCCGCTATCAAATACGACTTAGTTGGCTCATCAGAATACAAGACACCTATCCTAACATGAACCATGCTCCTGTCTAATATATCCATGGTCTCATCTGTGCTAATCCAAAAGCAGTTGTCTCCCACATTTTCCCGAATATTATACTTTACATTGGCATTCATAATATACATGTGACATAGTGATAGATACGTGCATTTTTATCGTTCCCATAATTCACTAAATTTCTACTTGAAATTTTCATAATTAATTATTGTGTTTTGGATCGACGTGTAGTGTATAATTTGCTCTTTCTATTTGTGTCATTTTTGTGAAGATTTGTCTGCAGCAGAAGCTATTATTTACAGTGAGTAATCTCCTATATTCGTGTCTCCTGCGTTTTTCCGTGAGTTTCTTGTTCTCTTTACTTACTGCTGTTACATCTGTATTACGTAAGAGTAGCCGCTTCAAAGACTACCCAGTTAGAAAGAACATTTTCATATCCAGCGATCTGTCGCCTATGAAGGTGGAAATTAAGAAGAAAACGTTGGCTGTGTTCCGAGTTCCAAAGTCTGCGGGTGAAGATGTTAAGCTGCGGTATATTGGTGGTTTGCCTAGAATCGTAATTCAAAAACGCTGCAAGATCCAACAGCAGTCTACGCCAATCTTGAATTTGTATTATCAGAATGTTCGGAGATTTAATACGAAGACATTTTTATTTTCTAATGCTCTCCTCGCTAACAGTGATTATGATATACTTATTTTAACGGAAACGTGGGCTAATGATAGTTTAGTTAATTCAGAACTATTTACTGAAGATTATGTAGTATTTAGATCTGATAGGGAGGGTGGTCGTGGTGGTGGTGTCCTAATCGCTATAGCATCTGCATTTTTGTGTCGTGCGGTTGATATTTATCCTGATGTGGACTTGCTCCAATATAATATACATGTGCTTTGCATTTCATTGATTATCAACAATAAGCCTATAAATATTATTACTACTTACATACCTCCATCCACTCCAGCTTTTATGTACGATCATCTATTTCATAGACTTGAGCTGTTGGATTTGTTTGCGCATGATTTTGTGTTTGCGGCTGACTTTAATGTCCGTGATTTGGAGGACGTTACTTGTGGTAAAGCTTATAGCGTTCGTACCTTTTAGTATCTAATGATGCGAGTCAGATTAATAGCTGTAAAAATCAAAATGACAGACTCCTGGACTTGACTTTTGCAATTGTGATAAAGCCGATTTTGCATTGGTGCCAGAGTATCCTCACCATCCTGCGCTTGCCTTCGATTTTACCTACAGCGGATTTACTTATAGTAGGTTTGAGTTCTCTAATATTATGAGATTAAATTTCAAACGTGCCAACTTTCGTCAACTGTATGAGTTGTTTTCCACAACTAACTGGAATTCTGTTTTGGATTGTGATGATGTGAATATTGCATGTGACAACCTCTATTATATAATAAATGACTATTTTCGGCGTTGCGTTCCAGTGGCAGTATCAGGAAGGAGTTCCTTTTCGTCTTGGTTTTCGTTGGAGACACGTCGACTGGTTAAAGTTAAGAGGCATTACCTGAAATTATACAGATCTAGAGGTCTTGAAGTTCACAGATATAAATTTAAAAAGTATAGAAAGCTTCTTAGTTCTAGCATTGATAGAGACTTCAGGAATTATATATCAGATATCGACCAATCGATACAGAATGATCCGAATAAGTTGTGGACTTTCATTAGAGAACGTAGGCATGAGACACATATTCCTGGTTCTATGATGGATGGTGACAGGCGTGTTGAATCTCCTGACCAGATTGCTAATGCTTTTGCCTCGCACTTTTCGTCTGTTTTCGTTGACGGTGTTAGTGTTGAAGACAGTGAAGATTTTTTTAATACTGACATACTGACCGTTCATAGTTTTACCGAGGATGATGTTTCGAGGGCTGTGGGCTCTTTGAAGTCCACAATGACGATGGGTCCAGATTCTGTTCCTACTTTTATTGTTAAGGATTGTTAATGTGTACTCCGACTTCCATTGCTTCATATTTACAACCTAATATTGCGTCATAGAACCTTTCCTACTTGCTGGAAGACCTCGAAAATAACACCAGTGTTTAAATCTGGAACCAAGAATGAGATAAGAAACTATAGACCGATATCTCTGATATGTACCTTTGCAAACATTTTTGAGATAATGATTGCCAAACCAATCTATAGCCATGTCGTTAATCGACTTTCTATTGATCAGCATGGTTTTGTGAAGGGTAGATCGACTGCCACTAACTTGTGCTCCTTTGTGCAGCTTGCGTCGGGTGCCTTGGATGAACGCGGACAGGTTGACACAATTTATACTGATTTTTCAAAGGCATTTGATGCAGTGCAACATGTTAAAATTCTACGGACGTTAAATGCTTTTGGTATCTCCAACGATCTGATACGTTTGCTTAAATCCTATTTGTCCGGACGTTCAAATTATGTTGAATATTATAGTTTTACATCCTATTCATATTTGTCTCGGTCGGGGGTTCCGAAGTTCTGAAGATTTTTCGTCGTATTGAAAATATTAGAGATTGTGAAATCTTACAGAACGATTTAACCAACCTTGAACGCTGGAGTCTTGAAAATGAACTTCCATTTAAAATAAGTAAATGTAAAGTGATGAGTTTTACGAGGATACATGTTATCATGTCTTCATATTATATTTCTGATTCACCTTTGAATAGGTGTGAGTTTTTCACTGATTTGGGTGTGTCATTTGATGAGAAGCTAACATTTAATTTACATGTTGAAAATATCTGCACACAATCGCTAAGAATGCTTGGGTTCCTTACAAGAAATACCAAATATCTCAGCAATGAAGCACTTATTAGCTTTTATAATGCATTTATTAGAACAAAGCTCGAATATTGCTCTATAGTGCGGAATCCATGCTATGTGAAGTATGCGGACATGATTGAGAGGGTGCGAAGAAAATTTTTGAAGATTCTCTATTATCGTACTAGTCACTCAGTTCTGCCACATAACTATCCCTATGATCAGTTGTTATCTCAGTTTAATTATATTTCCTTGGAAAACCGTAGGGTAATATCACAGATTGTGTTTGCATATAAATTGATTAACAACTTTCTTTATGCTCCTGACTTGTTGCAGCAATTTAGTTTTCATGTTCCTAGGCTGTGTGCTAGGCATGCATGTCTTTTTTATGTATCAACTACTGCTACCACTCACCACTCGCGCTCACCAGTCTTGTTAATGTGTGTAAATGTTAATAGATTTTGCGATGAAATTGATTTGTTTAACATTTCACTAAGAAATCTTAGGTTATTGTTAATTACTAAATTTAGTGTTGCATAATTGATCCATTTATTTTTATTTTGTATATTTAAGTATTGATGGAACGGTTTTTGTTTATTTTATTATTATTATTATTATTATTATTGGTTTTCTATTACTATGATTAAGTTTGTTTTTTATTGTAAAAATTATCCTGTAATTAGCAGCTGTTCCTGCTGTTGGATAATAAATTATTATTATTATTATTATTATTATTATATTTTTGGGAGATAACTTTTGCGTAAAGTTGATCCATCTGGAATATGTTTACCTGTATATTTTGCAAGAAATTGTCTATAACTTGGATTATTAAGCTTCTGAAATGGAATATTCGCAGCCACATGTACTTCGCAGAAATGAATTATTAATAACAGAATTCAATAATATACAGACAACTT
Source organism: Chrysina gloriosa (assembly GCA_038088585.1). Lineage (NCBI taxonomy): Eukaryota > Metazoa > Arthropoda > Insecta > Coleoptera > Scarabaeidae > Chrysina > Chrysina gloriosa. The sequence continues at coordinate 37,759,553 of CM076090.1, read as the reverse complement.
TATAAGGAATTAATCTGATTAAAATTGGTTTCTTAAAAGGGAGATAATCTATTAAAAAATTATATTAGAGAAATGACAAACAAAACTATGCTACTTTCAGTTAGAAAACACCTACTTAAGGTAAACAAAATTTGCAATTATTGTCAGACTTTACTTTTTATAAAGTTACAACACATATATAAGAGGACAAAATTCAAATTAAAAGCTTCCAAAAGGGATAGTAAAAGTTCTTAATAAATAAAATTGTATGCAAAAGCAAATCGTAAATGAATGTGGTATTAACAAAACATGTAGATAAATACTTAAAACAAAAATTAAGCAAAAATTATTAAAACAACAAAAAAGCATAAATTCGAAATAAATTACACTGCATGGAAACGCATTGTGTAAATAAATTAAAGAAAAATAATAACTAAATAAATAATGCAACAATAACAAAGAGAAAAATTGAAGAAAAAAGGGGATTATAAAGTTGTTAAAAAACAACTAGTGACTATAAATTACGAAAATAACGTAACATAATTTAATACTTGATGTATTATCCACGGCTCTTTATGCACATTTGCAGACAATTACCCATTGAGCGCACTTACTCTTCGTATTACGTTTTGGCACGTAACGGCTCCCAGACATCTAAAACATGTTGCTCCAAATTCCTCACTGTACGAACTTTGTGGATGTCTGGAAATTTTTTCACCATTAACGCCCATTAATTTTTTGTTGGCCAAGGAATTAGTATAACTGCGGGGTTCTTGTCGAACCAATTCCTTACTATTCTACATGTGTGGATTGGGGAATTGTCTTGCAGTATCTCTGTACCCTTCTCCTGCTAGCCGTCCCGTTATCCCAGCAATTTCCCCAGAACTGGCATCAGACATCCATCCCCAGAAGCCGCAACTGATTCTCCCACCCGTACCTCGCACCGTTGCGTCAACATAGCACTTTTGCGGAATCATCGGATGTTACGACAATTTTTGTCCGAAAATATGACACCATCCCAGACCCACCCCACACCATCCCAGTACCGATTATATTGGTCTGGGCGAATTGAAGTCGAGAAGCTGCATTTTCCGGTGTAATGGCTATTTTCCTTACTGGTTTTCCGCAGTATATGCCATTTCTATGCAAAACGTATCTGATGGTTTTGTATTGTGCACTGTAAATGTTGCTGTTCTTTTATTGCAATAGTTGCGGTAAATGGGTTTTCGGCGCAGTGTTGCTGTATTCTACCGACATCTTCTTGATTGAGATTTGGTTTTCGTGCGGTTTTTGGTCTATTTTCCAGAGGCCTGTCTTCAATGATTAAATTATTGTATCGCGATATCTATCTTTGTACTTTGCACTTTTCTATGAAGAACAATTATTCTTTCTTGTAAACGAAAGAATAACAATCCTATTACAGTTAAAGCCTTGTATTGTATTGTATTGTAATGAGGTGGGGTCTGGCCCACAATGGCCCTTTGCACTGCGACCACGTTGATCTATTGTGCTTCCTCTTGTTTGTTTTATTTATTTATTTAATACGCTGAGGAACAGGATCAGCTCCCTCAATGGGAGTGTAAATAGGTCCTCCTCACTCAGCGTATATGCATGTAGTAGTCTATATCTCCTGTGGCCTAGTGCCCCACAGTTAGTGATCAAGTGTTCCATTGACTCCTCTTCTTCACCGCAGAATCTGCAAGTGTCCGTGTTGGATAAGCCCATTTTGTGAAGGTGCTTGTTACAGGTATAGTGGCCTGTGAGTGTCCCTGTCAGTGTTTTTAACCTTCCCCTGTCCAGTTTTAGGGCGAGGTCCGCCCTCCTAGCGTCGAAGCTCAGAAATTTTTTGGAATGTTCCAGCCCGCTGGTCTCATTCCAGTGATTCATTGTAATGGACGCTGTCCATTTCTTTATCTCACCTTTAAGGAGACCTTTGTTAAACCCAAAAGATGGGGTAGGTCCAGTAAAGTTTCTTTCAGCCCCTTTTTTTGCGCAGATGTCTGCCATCTCATTTCCCCCGTGCCCCTCATGTCCTGGCACCCAGACCAGGATGATCTGGTTCTGAGTGGCCAGGCCATTAAGCATGTTGCGGCATTCCAATAATAATTTGGACGTAATTGTACAACTGCTCAGGGCCTTAAGGACTGATTGACTATCCGAGAATATTTTGATTCGTATTCCCCTGCGTCCCCTTTCGGATAGGATTCCTACAGTTTCCAAGATTGCGTATAGTTCCGCTTGCAAGATTGGGGTGTCCTTGCTCAAAGTTATTGATCTGTGTGTTCTACGCCCCACTATTCCTGCCCCCACTCCGTGGAGTGTTTTGGACCCATCTGTGTACCACTTATGCGATCCATCCCGTAACCATCTCGGGTTTGCGCACCACTCATCCCTTGTCGGGAAAACGACCCCGTACTTCCTATCGAAGCAGAGCATGGGATCCATGTGGTCGCTTGCTAGAGACATACAAAGTATGTCTTCGATTTCCTTCAGGATAGTGAGATGACCGGTAAGGTTCCCTGCCTTAAGTTTTTCTTTTCTATAGATGGAGATTGCTTGCGTAACTGCCTCCTCTTGCACGACCACACTTAGCGGTGTCAGGTTCAGAAGAACTTCCATGCCCGTCGTTGGGGTTGATTTCATAGCCCCTGTGATGCATAGGCACGCAAGTCTCTACACCCTGCGTAGCCTCGATATGGCTGTTTTCTGTTTGGTTTTACCCCACCATACCAGAGCACCGTACAGTATTGTGGGTTTAACCATTTGGGTATATATCCAGTAGGTCATGTTACCTGAGCATCAGCACCCGACGCTCCAAGTCTACAGTCAGGGAAGTGAGTTCTGAGAAGAAGCTCTAGTGTTCCGTTGAGACTACTTGTATAGGTGCCATTTATCTCCCTTAGTGTACCTGCCGGATTTGTGGCCCCTTTTGAGAGGGCCTTGTGCAACCTGGCCGTGGCCGGGACATCTCTAAGTTCTTCACAGAGAAGCCTCCATGATTTTCTTTTGGACTTCCTTAGCTCCTTGTTATATGTGGTTAGGGCCTCTCTGTACCTATCCCACTTTTTTGATTTTTGGCCTTATTAAATTCCAGTCTTGCTGTGCTGCGTAGTTTCTCAAGATTTTTGTTCCACCAAGGTACCCTCTTCGTGGAGGATTTTATCTTGAGTGGGCAATTGTCTTGAAATGAGGATATAATTGCATCAGTTAGTTTTCCGACTGATGAATCCAGCTCCCCAATTGATGTGGTAAGAAATGTGTTTCCATTAATTTTTGACTGCAGATCTTCCGAATATTTCGTCCAATCTGTTGCCCTGGGGTTTCTGTAGAGCGATTGACTCTTCACAGATCCCCTCACTTCAAAAAGAATATGTTTATGGTCCGACATGGAGACCTCTTCAGAGACCCTCCAGTCCCTGATCATATCAAAGGATTTGTTGGTAACGAGGGTCAAGTCAAGAACCTCTTCCCTAATGGCATTGATAAACGTGGGATCATTTCCCTTGTTTACAATCCCCATGTTAGTAAGTAATAAATATTCTAGGAGTGACTCACCTCTGTTGTTTGTGCCCGTGCTACCCCAGACTAGGTTGTGGGCATTTGCATCACAGCCGATGATTAGGGTCTTCCTATGGCATCTGCAATGTTCCACCAGACCCTTGATATTTGAAGGTGGTGCTTCGTCCGTGTCCCCGGAAAGTAGGCTGAGGCGATCACGACCTCTCTCCTACATCCGTTTGAGTCCAACTCAACTAGCACCACTGCAGTGTCACCGCCCATATATTCTGTGAGAGGCAAAAAATTGATATCAGTGTTCATGATAAGCGCAGCTCTTGGTTTGATTGCACGCGCATCATAGATTACCTGAGTGTTTTGTGTTTTGAGGCCTTGGATACGGCCTCTTGATATCCAGGGTTCTTGCATGAGCCATATGTTGATGGTCCCATCAGCAAACCGCCTGCTGACTTCGGCCGATGCGGCCCTAGCATGATGGAGATTTGCTTGGAGGCACTTCATTCTGCTTTTTCTGTAACGGGAATGGAAGGAGGGCTAGCGTCCTCTTCTTCCAGTTCCACCGCCTCCATCTGTTGGGCCAGCGCATCCGCGTTGACGTTCTCAGCTTTCAGCCTGAGTGCTATTTGGCCAAAACGGAAGTTTACCTTACCGTTGGTTAGCGTCAGGCTGGCTGCTGATTTTTGGTCTACCGCAAGGACCATTGTTACATGCGAGCCCTTCTCGGCTCTTTTTAGCAGTCGCCATGATTCGACGACGAGGCCTTTGTTTTGCCCCTGTAGCAGATCCAGGATCTTACTTGTAGTCAACGTTTTCGAATTTGGGAAGTAACCCACTGCGACCCGAGAGTGAGGAATCTTATGTTCCTCTGTGGCCATCAGCGAGGCACCTTCCCATGGTGTTGAGTCGCCAATGTTCGTTTTAACCCATTCGGCTGACGCGCTATCCTTACAATGCAGGACTAGGTATCCTGCCTTGTAGGTGCATTTCAGAAAGTCAGGTTTTGTGGCCTGATCCTTTCCAGCTATAATTTTTCGAGCGTCATGCTCTGGATAGAATCCATTTGTTGGGTCGTGAGGGACATGTTAGGGTAGTCCTTTGCTAAGACCGCAATCTTGATACCAGTTGCGATATCCTTGTATGAGGCAGTGGGCCGCCTCTGGGTGGATATCGAGGTTTTTGTTGGTTTGTGATGCTGCTTTACTTTTACAGCTCGCGAGGTGGACGGTTGTTCCTCCTTTGGCCTCTTTTTGCAGTAGCCCCAGGTGGCGTCTCTTCTTCAGACCTTTGCCGTTTAGGACCGGATGTTGTGTCCTTGGGTTTCTGGTCTGTGGCCATAGGATGCAAGGCCTTTGCGTAGGCCTCTTCTTTACTAAGACCTTTTTTGAGCAGGTAAGCCAACCTCTTCTTTCCTGCTCCACTGAGTCTTTTTGGCCTCTCTTTGAGAACTGGTTCACTGGGAGTTGTTTCCACCCCAGTGTCAGTTGAGGGCCTTTCTGCCTCTTGTTGCTTTTGAGGTGTTTGTGCCTCTTTGTTTTTGTTTTTTGTATTGTGTTCCATTTATGTAACCACGAGTGAAGGGGAGAGGGTGGTCCACTACGTCAGAGCCCCGGTAGCGCAGTAAGGCATTTATTGAAATGGAACCTCGCCCGGGCTTGAGACTAGATTAACCCACTAGCCATTCATCCCTCGAGATATGCTGTTCCCTCTTGGATTGGGGTTTGTTTAGAGTGTTCTCTCTTAGTCCGACTATATTAGCCAGTCACCCCAGCAGAGACATGACCGTACTGAGGCTCCTGTTACCGGTGGTCACCACGAGGAGCTTATAGCCGGACTTCCGCATAGCCTAGCAGTTTCGGCACAGTGTTCGTGGGAGCACTGCGTTGTTCCCCCTACATAGGCTAGCAGCTGACCACCAGTTAAAGCCTTACTCGATTATTGGTGTGTATATATTTTTGGAAGCGTTTCACATTTAATACGTCTGATTGAAACCGCTTCTCAGCCAAGAATATGTCGGTAAAATACAGTAATACTGCGCCAAAAACCCATTTACCGCAACTACGGCAATAAAACCATAAGAAGCGTTTTGCATAAAAATGGCACAGACTGCAGAAAACCAGCGAGAAAAATAACCATTACATCGGAATCTACCGACAACTACAAGAAGTGAGGGAATCAGTTGCGGCCTCTGGGACGGCTAACGGGAGAAGAGTACAGAGATATTTTGAAAGAGGTGTTTCTGCCTTGCGCTAGTATAATCTTGCCAGAAGGTGCTAAGGAATAAGTTTCAATTCCAAAAGTTATACTAATTCCTTGGCCAAGTAGGTCGCCGGACTTGAACCTACTAGAAAGTTTAAAGGCGTTGATCGTGAAAAACTTCGGACATCCATAACGTTCTTACAGTGACGAATTTGGAGCAACATGTTTTCGATGTATGGGAGCTGTTACATGGCAGAACCTATTGCGAAAACGCTATGACCTCCAAATAAGAAATACGACAATTAATAGCTATTCAGTTCAGACGTGCGTAAACCACACACACCAACTTTTTAGAGCATTTTTGTTGTTTTTATTTTTGTTGTTGCTTTATGAAAATAAAAACTGACAACAATTGCAAATTTTGCTTTCATCTGCTAGAGGAGGTATTTTGTAAATATAATTAGCATAGTTTTGATTGTCGATTTTTAATTTTACGGAGGCTGCTAATCGGAACCGTACCGCACAAGTGATTAAATAGCAATAATTAAATACAAATTTACACAAACATTAAAATAGAGTACAACTTTCTCTTTGTTACGGTATACATTATCAAATTGTATGTGTCTTCAGATAATTATATTAAATTGGCTTAACACAAGTGGACGCAATTGAATCTGACTGAACTGAACTACGATAAACAAAGAACCATAACATTTGTCATTTCGGTAATGTAATTATTTCAATAGATTACCACTGTTTTTATGAAACAAATTTTAACCAGATTAATATCATATAAAGTCCGCGGTATATTATTTTATTCTGTTATAAACAATTCATTTTTGCTTTTTATACTAAAATTAATTCTAATTTATATAAAATCTTTGGAAGTGTTTTCCACGTCTAATATTCTAATCAATAATGTATACATTTACATTGACATGTGCATCCTACAATTATTAAATATATCCAGATCTACTTAAAAGTATAACGTTACCCTTACTAAATTTAAATATGTATGTAACTGGGAATCGTAAACTAACACTTGAAGGTGTGTAAAACATAAATATCGGCTAGATATGTGTATCGTTTGTGGAAACTACAACATTGAAAACGCCGGAAGCCCGCACTCTTACGCCCGGAAGGTAATATTAATAATTAATGAGCAATAGGGGAATACATTACTTTTTTTCCGAATGTACATATGTGGGTAGCCGCATATATTCCCAGTCTAACTAGGTTAGAAAAGTGATTTCATTTATGTATATTGAGTTTTTTCACAACTAACGCGTCAATTTTTGATTGTACTTTGAAATACTCTTTACTACATTTAGGTTTATGGAACAACAAATTAGAAATAAGCAGATATATTTTCAGAACGCTAATAAGTAACGTTTCCGTATAATCTTCGTCAGCGAAAATATAAGATTATGATTGAATAAACAATTGATTTTATTACAGATTGATGAGGAACTGTGATCATTTATATATATATATTTAATATTATTTATTTGCGTGTACACGCTCATACAAAACATGAAAACAAAATAAATTTTTATATCAAAAAGCTTTTGTCCAAACATTAACAATTATGTTCAAGGACTAGAAAAACCTAAGAGGAAAGCTAGCCAAAGTTTTGTGTCATTTTAATAAATAACTTAAATTTTAAATAGCGGTTTTGAATTTAATTGTTATAACATCTCCTTACTCCTCCTACTGCTGCAATTCCCCTTATTGATCTTATCATTTGCAAATGCCTCATTCATAAATTTACCTTCTTTTCTTTCATAATCTTGAAATATTTTTATTGGACAAACCTATTTTGTTTGTTGGAGACTTTAATCTTCCTGAATTTGTTAACCCGTCCACTACCTGCAGGAAAGTCTATCAGTTGAATAATTTTTGCAATTTGCTTGATCTCAAGCAATTTAATAATGTTTTGAACTCTAACCACAGACTGTTGCATCTAGTTCTTTCGAATTTACCCGGCTTCTTGTATATTGAGCATGACGAGTTCTCTTTGGTTCCTGAATATATTCACCATTCTAGCCTCAGTATTGATCTAAAATACTCTCGACCGACTGCTCTTAATAGCTTTCCTTTAGCCAATAACCTACGTTACTGTTTTCGAAAAGCGGATTTTAATATTGACTGGACGTTTTTATCTAATTATAGAGATGTTAATCTTGCTCCTCATCCTTTTTGTACAACTCGGTATGAAGCCAGCAATTGCTCCGTACCTCAAATCTCCGGCTCATACTCGTTTTCTGATTATCCACCATGATTTTCTTTTGAACTGATTTCAAATTTGAAACTTACAGAGCACTACAGACATAAATGGAAAGCCTCTAAGAACGTTTTCTTCGTCGATGAATTCAGGTGAGTGCCCGCACTTTGCAAAGAACAGATATCTCTCATAAATCTTTTATGTACAGAGCAGAAGACTCCGTTCAGTGTAACCCTACAGAAATTTTTAAATTCATCCGGTCCAAGAAGGATCAGTCTACTCTGCCGCGCAAAATACATCATAATGACCTTCTGCTTGAGTCTCCTCAGGATATAGTAGAGGGCTTCGTTCAACACTTTTCTGACACTTACGCACCTTCTGCGTCAACTGTTTTTACTAATACTTTCTCCAATCGTCTTTCATTCTCGCTACGCGCTGCTTCTGCAGAGGAATTGATTAGTACTTATCCTAACAACTTGACTTGTGGTGATGATCTTTTTCCCAATTTTTTGGTACGTGACTCTAGATTTGTATTGGCTGGACCCTTAGCCATTTTAATTCACTTATCTATTGAAACTTCTACTTTTCCCGCTATTTGGAAAAGGACTAGAATTATTCCCATTTTTAAAAAGGGTGACAAATCTTTTGTCAAAAACTATCGTCCAATAGCAATTTTATCTAATTTCGCTAAGATCTATGGAAACATTATTTATAGATGTATTTCTGTTAGCACTAACTCTTTAGTGTCTCATAAATGTATTACTCAATCTATCAGCGAAACTCTGGATGCTCGTGACAGGGTTGATGTTATCTACACGGATTTTTCTAGTGCCTTTGATACTGTTGACCATAGATTGCTTCTGCATAAGCTTGAATTGTTTGGTAGTTTTCCTATGCTGCTTTGTTTATTAAGCTCCTTTCTGGTCGGCAGACTGAATTATGTATTTTACAGTGCTTACTCCGCTTCTCTTTATACTGCAACGTCCGGTACCTCAGGGCTCTACTCTTGGTCCCTTGCTGTTTATTCTCGTTATCAACGACCTTCTGGAGTCTCTGGGCTGCCATGCTCATCTCTGACAATTCTCACGTGTATCTTTTGCAGCAAAGCTTGCATGCACTAGCTAATTCATGCAATGTCAACAGCCTAAAATTGAACTACAGCAAGTGCGTTACCTACTCTCATCAATATTGCGCTTCCTACATATGTTTTGGCAGGTGAACATTTGCCCGCTGTTAATTCCATAAAAGACCTTCGTGTCCATTTTGACTCTCGACTTACTTTCATAAGTCACATTAAAGAACTTTGTCTTTCTGCTTCCAAGTCTTTGAGTTTTATTTTGCGCTGTGGGAAGCTTTTTTAATAACAGCACCTTTGTAAACTTTATGACTCTTCCGTCCTTTCCACAATTGAATATGCGGCGGTAGTCTGGTCGCCTTATTATGTTACTCACCAGATCTCTATCGAACGCATTCAGCGTCGTTTTCTAAAATGTCTATCTTACGGGATCGATGGTGCCTACCCTCCTAGAGGATACGATCGCAATCAGCTCCTAGCTCGCCATAATAGACAGTCTCTGAGGAGCAGGAGGGATATATTGAGCTCACGTTTTATGTGGAAATTACTTCACATTGTGGTTGAGTGTCCTGAACTTTTGGCCTCCACATCCTAACAAGGTCCAGCCCTACTACGCCGACCTTCATCCTTCCATCAGCAAGAACTAATGCGTTGTGGCGTTCTCCCGTTGTGAATATGTGCCGTCTAGCTGAGTCCCATTATGATGACATATTTCTTAACAAACTGTAACTTTTTCTGTTTATTACTTTATTACAGTTAAGTGTTATGTTTATATATATATATATATATATATATATATATATACTTTTGTCTTTTTTGTTTGTCAGTTCACAGCTACATCTTTTTTTTTTAGTATGTAACTAAGTACTCTTTTATTTTTTGCCCCGTAACTGATTTTATACTGTTGGGCAATAGACTAGATTATTATTATTGTTAATATTATTGTAATTTTTATTATTGTATACAATCGTTCCTTTAAATATTGTAGTATCTGACCGATGAATGTAATGTTCACCACAGTCTTTACACAAGAGACGGGTGAATACCTATAAACAAAATGATTTTATTACCAAAAGTAATTTTTATTTTATTCTTGACTTTTGTTCTGTGTGTAGTGAATAATGACAGACTTCTCTGTTACTACCTGTCCTAGCATCACCATACTTTATTCTATTATTTTTAGCCATCTTGAATTCTCATTACGTTTAATCAAAGATGGTGGCTTCAAAGCAGCGCGGCTTTTATTATAGATTGAAATATACATGATCAATATGACTAACAATTTCTTTTACAATGGATACTAAACATGCCCCCGGCTTTGGAAGCTCCCAGGAGCTGGCAATCGTCATTCTTCTGCTTCATTGAAGTGGGCATAGCTTGGAGTATGTCCTCTTGATTTCACCATTGACGACACGAATGATGGCGACCCTACTTACACCACCTTTGCCCGGATGTAGTTGAGTAACTCGTCCCAACTTCCATCTGAGGGGTGAACAATTGCTGATAACAACCAATGAACCTACTTTTAATTCTCCGTTTCGTTTCTTCCATTTTGTACGCTGTTGTGCTGCCAAGTACTCTTTGTGCCAGGGACCCCAAAAATGTTGTTGACATTGTTGCAAGTGTTGATATCTTGTTAGCCTGCACATCGGAATTTGTTGACAGTCTAGCTCTGGAATAGTCATTAAAGGTCTTCCCACGAGGAAGTGAGCCGGAGTAAGAGGAGTTAAGTCTTGGGGATCAGAGGATAATGGGAAAAGCGGCCGTGAATTTAGTATTGCCTCTATTTGGACGAGTATAGTATTTAATTCCTCAAATGTTAAACAAGCATGATCCAAAACTCGTCTCGATGAAATTTGCAAGACTTTACACCTGCCTCCCACAATCTGACAAATTTATGTTTTCATTAGAACAGTAATCAGTAAATTCGGTATCATGATTCTTTATGAATTCGTATAATTATTTTAGTTCTCTATGTGCTGCTTTTTTTGCCATTGTCAGAATATATTTTACAGGGTTTTCCGCGCCTCGCCATAAATAGTTTTAATGACATAAGAAAGGCTTCTTTAGTGAGATCTGATATTAACTCCAAATGGATAGCCTTCCCAGAAAAGCATACAAAGATACCTACGTAATACTTGCTAGTTTTCGATCCTCGTCCTTTCCTATCTTTAATAAATAGTGGTTCTGCGTAGTTTATACTAAATGGTATAACTAACTGGTATATACTAAATGCAAGTCGCTGCTCAGGTAATTGGTCCATAATTTGTTGAACCTTTCGTGGTTTATGTCCAAAACATGTTATGCAACATCTTACAACTGACTTAGCAAGAGCCCGCCCACCTACAATCCAGAATCGTTCCCGGACCGATGCCAATAATTGCTGTGGACCACTATGCAATAATCTCACATGTTCTTCCTCAAATATCAAACGTGTAACATGATGTTTAGAATGCAATAATACAGAATGTTTCGTGTCTCTTGATAATTGTTAATTTTTCAAACGGTCTCCTACTCTCAGCCCTTCAGTTTCATCCAAGAATGGGCCAAGGCCCAAATTTCTGCTTCTACCGCTAAGCTGATTACAACATTTGATGGACTTAATTTCCTGATCAAAATATTCGTTTTGCGATAACTTTATAAGTGTTTTGAAGGCATCGTCTATTTAAGTAGTTGAGAGGCATTTTGAATACCTTTGGTTCGATGTCTGCAAACAATTTTCTTTAAATCTAATAATCCACGCAACAATCCGTTTTCACTTGAGTAATTTTGAGAAGTTTTCAACAGGAAATTTTCCATGGCTTTGAACCATTACGATCTTGGTTGGGAAATCTGCTTCGGTTACATATTTCAGTGTTTCAATATTGTTGGAATAAAATTTGCTTAACTCAAATTGTTCTTGTTTCAAAATGTCTGGCACTCCTTTCGCTATTGGTACTGCTTCTTCAATGTTGTCTGCTCCTGTGAGCAGGTCATCAACATAAAAATCAGACTTAATGATTTCCGCCAACTTAGGATATCTATCCTTGTTTTCTTCTGCCAATTGCCATAAGCAACGTATTGCAAGGAAAGGCGCGGCTGTTGTGCCATACGTAACAGTATTCAATTCAAATGTAATGGGTTGCTGCTGTTTTCTCGCCAAAGAATCTTTTGCAGGCAACGCTGATTCGGTGTTACCAAAATCTGACGATTCATCTTATCAAGGTGACCAGTAATTACATATTGGTACTGTCTGAAGCTGAGCAAAATTGAGAATAATTTTGATTGGATGGTTGGCCCTATCATTTGAATGTTGTTTAACGAGATTCCGCTGCTTGTGGGTGCGGAAACATCGAACACTATCCGTAATTTGGTACTTAAACTAGCTTCCCTCACACCACCTCTATGTGGCATATAATAGCCAATCTGTTCAATATCTTGATTATTTACTCTTTTCATGTGACCTAGTTCTAAATATTCATTCATGAATTCAACATACCTGTTCTTCATTTCTGACCTTGCTTGTAGTTTCCTTTACAACATAATGAATCGATAACTTGCGTGTTCATATGAATCACTCAAAATCTGTGGCGATTCCTTCAACGGAATTGTTACTATGAACCTACCATCTTCAGTACGAGTGGTATGCTTTATGAAATATTCCTCACACGCGATCTCCTCCTTCGTAAGAGTTTCCACGTCTAAACATTCTTCGATTTCCCAAAATCTTGTCAGTTGACGCCGAAGATTACAGTCATGGCTGAAATTACAAACTGTTTTGTTCCTGCGCTCCACATATTGGTCCAGACACAATCCAGCCAAACCGAGTTTTCTGTAAAACTGGTTTGTTTTTTCCTAACGAAATTTGCCCAATACTCAATTATTGCCAGAACAATCCTGCTCCAATCAGCATGTCCACCTTCCCTGGCTAGTCAAAGGATGGATCTGCTAATTTAATATTTTTCGGAACGCTGAGATATCTGCCATCTTCAACGGCAAACTAGGCAGAAATCCAGTTATATGTGGAACTACAAAACATTTGAGACTTGCAGAAAAGGCATTATGTAGTGATTCAATTGTGAGACTGCATTCCGACTCGATAGTCGAAGCGATCTCATTCAATCCGAGAACTCTGATATTAACTTTACTAGTATTTAGTCCTTAACAATCGCTGACTTCTTTGGTTAGATAATTAGACTGCGATCCTGAATCCAGCAGTGCACGTATTATATGTGCTTTCCCTTCGTTATCTTTTACCTGAACATAAGCTGTTGAGAGCAGAACATAATTGTCGGATATGCAAGATGACAGAGCTATGCTGCTTGAAGCATTTTCACGTTTACTAATCTGCTTATCATTATGGAGCAAGGTATGGTGCTTCAAGTTGCATTTTTTACACGTTCCGCTCGTACATAGTTTTGCTATATGTGCTGGTCTCAAACAATTCAAACATAATCTTAAATTTCTTGCTTTTGCAAGTTTGTCATTAATTGATAATTTTAAAAATTCAGTGCATTTTTGTATGTAATGTTCCTTTCGACAAAATTTACAGCTTATACTGAATTGTTTATCTACTGTAACTAGGAAGCGCTTAACGTTATTTTTGTGTTGCCTTTTCTCTAACTGATTTGATTTTAGCGTTTCTAATAAATCCGCTCTAGATCTTAGAAATGTTTTTAAATCATTGAGACTAAGTATACTTTTATCCGATTTATAATTTTCCCACTGTCGTACTGTCACTAAATCTAATTTAGATGTTACGAGGTATTCTATTAACGTATCCCAATTTGAAGTGGGTTGATCTAATTGCTCCAACGCCCGTAAATTTTTAGACACATAATCTACAATGTTTCTTAAATTTTCTGCTGATTCCTTTGCAATAGGCTCTATATTTGTTACGTTTTAAACTAAACCCCTTGCCAGATGTGCATTGAAGACCTCCGATATAGCCTCCCCGTTTCGCTATTAACTTTTTCCGCTGTAAATCTGTCAGTCCCGCGAACTTTCTACATTCATATACGAGGGCCATCCAGTAAATAAGTTTCCCTATTTCTTAACCAATAAACAACATTATTTACAATTATGCAGTTATTTTATTTTCATTATACAACTCATAGACTACTTCTCTACATAATCACCATTTCTGTCCAAACATTTTTGGTACCGTTGTAGCAATTTTTTGATACCACTGTTGTACCAAGCTGTGTCCTGTCTTCGTAGCCAGTGGTTCGCCTCCGCCTTCACTTCGTCATTATTCGCAAAGTGCTTGCCTCCAAGGTGCAACTTGAGTGCTGGAAAGAGATGGAAGTCGCTTGGGGCAAGATCCGGAGAATAAGGTGGATGTGCGAAAATTTCCCATTTGAAGTTTTCAGCAACGTTTGGGTCGTTCGAGCTGCGTGGAGGCGAGCATTGTCATGGACGAGTAACACTTTCCGAGACAAAAGTCCAGGACGTTTACGTTTTAGTGCAGCTCAGAGTTTAGTGAGGACTTCGCAGTACCTCGCAGCGTTAACCGTAGTGCTTGGGGGCAGGTAGTCAACCAATAAAACACCCTTACAGTTCCAAAAGACGGTAGCCATAAGTTTGCCTGCAGAGATTGTGACCTTCGCCTTTTTTGGTGCACTTTCCTCAGGCTTCTTCCACACCATGCTTTGTCGTTTTGTTTCTGGAGTTGAATGATGCACCCAGCTTTCATCTCCAGTGACAATACGGGAAAACAGTTGATCTCCATCTCTTCGATGCATTTCCAGGAAAGCTCGAGCTGCCTCCATCCGTTGTTGCTTGTGATTTTCCGAGAGCAAACGCGGGACCCATCTTGCGCAGACTTTGCGAAAATTCAAAACATCTGACATGATTGTTCCAATCGAAGAACGTCAAATTTCGATTCCAGGAGGCAGTCGAATCTTTATTTCGTCAATGGTGACGCGGCGATCTGCTTCCACCACATTCCGAACAGCAGAAACGGCTGCATTGTCTGTAGCAGTAACGGGCCTGCCGCTTCGCTCGTCATCATGCACGTTTTGCCGTCCTTCCAAGAACCATGAACGCCATCGGCGAACCATTTGGATGCTCATACATCCTTCACCATACACTGACACTAAATTGCGATGAATATTGACCGCAGTTTCATTTTTCGCCGTGAAAAACGAATTACAGAACGGAGTTCGCACGTGGACACGTTCACCAGTGGTAGCTCCATGCCAACTGAAGCGCTACGGACTTGCGCGTACGAATAGCGTAATGTGGAAGGTCACGCGCTTCCAACGCATCCTAGTCACCATTTCTTACACTACTAACTAATTTTTACAACGTTTCGTTCGCAGAAAAAATAGGGAAACTTATTTACTGGATGGCCCTCGTACTTTCACAAACACAGAAATTATGACCACTTATCGGTCCTTTGGATTTAGACAGGCACCCTCGTTGTCAGACCTGTTACATGTAACACTTCTTTTCATTTCGTTTCTTTTGTTCTTGTAACGAAATTTTTCGTGCAGCAAATTTTAAGAGGTACTATCGGTTGATCGTTCTCCCCGTTCGGCGCGTTCGCTACGAATTCGGTAAACTCGTGTTACTTTGTGTAATTGTTTCGGTAGCGCGTGGCTTCGAAAAATTAATAGTCCTTGTAGAAAGGGGTTTATACAGATTCGGGGATTTCGCGTTCCGTTTAAGAACGCTACGGATTTGTTTCCGGTTTTGGATACACACCTCTCTGGCGAACGTTCCACATCTTCCCCGTCACCAACTAAGGTAATAGTACATACTTCCTTATTATTTGCGCATGAATTCACGTGTCGTTTCTTTTACCCAACTTAAGGGAAGCTCCGACCGCTTATAAACTCCGATAGTCCATAAAACCTCGGACCGTTCATAAAACCTCCGATAGTTCATAAAACACCGACCGCAAATTTTAACAGCGATCTTCGGCCACCAAAAGTTGCATCCAACCGTACCCACTGTAATTTACAGTTTAGTTATACATACCTTCTGTTTCTTTTTTTGTACGCATTAATACCTGGTATTTCTGCTTGTTTTCTGTTTGTGCTAAATATAGATTTAGAATATTTACCCATTTAAATGTTAAATGCGTTTGAGAATCACACCCCCCCCCGTTTGGCCAAACCGCGTTATCAATAGTGTTTAGGCTTTATAGAATTGTTAATTAAGCATATTTTGTTCAATTTGGCGACCACCGGTAATATTTTCACTTTGTCAGTTAGAAGGTTCCCACTGCAATAGAATTTACTTATAAAATCGTTTTTATTGTTAATGTCGTTTTATTTCTTTTTCTTATTTTTGGTTATTTGGTATTGCAGGCATTAGTGTCGATATTGATCTGATATATCTTCCAGAGGGATACACACTGTTTGTCGTTTAAGACCGCTAAATTAAAGTAAACTCTGGTGGCGCCCTTTCTTGTTTTTAATAATCTATTAGCGTCTGACCATTAGTCATTTGACCGCACGACTCTCCCCGCTGAGCTACGTCAGGCCCGGCTTCGACTTTTTCTTTGTTTCCACCTTCCGTATCGACACTATTGTTTTAATCCTATTTTACTACAAGCCGGTTTAAAAGCTATCCTTTGCTACCATCTTAAAACATCAGACGATGCAAGCAAGTTGGCAATTTTGAAGGAAAGAAGGTGGGATATTGAACAAAGCTTTTACATGATTTCGCACTAACAATCTATTGTTATTATATCGCTCGAGCAATGCTTCGCATGCCACTGCATAATTTTTTGTAGTAAATTCTAATGACAGAATTACTTGGCCGTGGCGCTAAATGATCTGCAAATAGTCGGGCCAACAATCCATTTTATCAAGATTTCGAGAACGTTTTGTTGTGTTTACGACAGACATCGCGAAAATCTACCGCCAAATTTTGGTTGCGCCCGAACAAAGATCCCTGCAACAAATTTTATGGGGAAAACATTTCAGCGAAAATTTAAATAGTTACACGTTAAACACGGTTACAGCTTCAGCACCATTTCTAGCGATACGGTGTCTAATGCAATTAGCCAATGAATGTCGCCATAATCTACCCGAGGTGTCAGAAATTACTCGGTCCGATTTTTATGTAGGCGACTTGCTGAGTGGATGCTCGGATATAGAAGAAGCTAAACGTTTATGCACCAAACTTTCAAATATGTTAAAGTCCAGGTTGCTTTCCATTACGTAAATGGCGTTCTAATTTTCCGGAAATATTGGAAAATTTAACTGAAAAGAATTCAACAGAATCGCAAATTTTAGAACTTGGGGAAAATGAAACAATAAAAACTTTAGGTTTAATATGGTCGAGCACTACTGATAATTTAGTATTTAATATCAATTTCATAAATGAACCAGGAACAGTCACTAAACGGGTAATGTTGTCTTGCATAGCTAGAATATTTGATCCTTTAGATCTTCTTAGCCCATGTATAATTACTGCAAAAGTCTGCTGCCTATGGTAGTTTTCTCTATGTACGATCAATCAACCAGGATGATAAAACACATTGTATGTAAGCTTTTGTGCGCTAAGGCCAAAGTTACCCCAATAAAACCAACTAGAATGCCTCGTCTTGAACTGCGCGCGGCATATGTGCTCGCTAAATTGGCAAATAAAGTTTTAAATTCTTTGAGGTTAAAGGTAAATGGCTGTATATACAGGACTGATTCCAAAATACTTCAGCCAATCTGCTTAAACCGTTTGTTCGAAATCGCGTTGTAGAGATTCAAGAGCTAACCGCAGTGCCAAATTGGCGTTACGCGCCACGAATCCCGCTGATTTATTATCACGAGGCGTAAATCCCAATGTAATGAAAGATATAGATATCTGGTGGCGCGGGCCCCATTGGTTATCACAGGATGAACCAGCTTGGCCAATAAACGAACAGAAAATTGTAATATTACCAGAAATAATGATCAGATATTTTTTCCGTTTGAGAGGTTCTCAAACATCCACAGAATGAAACGTTGTTGTGCATACATTTTTAGACTCAGAAACAATAGTTCTGCTAAACAGCTTGATAGGAAAACCGAATCTCTTATAGTTAACGAAATTCATAAAGCATTGTGATTTTAATACGAATCGCACAACAAAGTTCATTTTCACGCGACTTTAAAGATATAAGTCAAAGTAAATCACTAAACAAGAAAAGTAAGTTGTTGAGTCTAAATCCCTTTATAGACAATGAGCGCTTAATAAGAGTGGGTGGGCGTCTTAACAATTCCAATTTTAATTTCGATAAAAAGCATCCGATAGTGTTACCGGCGAGACATCATTTAACAAAATTAATATTAAAGCCGAACATGTAAAAGCAGCTTCTAGCTCACATATGTGAAACATTTTGGCCGATATCAGGATTAGGATTAGCTAAATTAGTTGTACAAGAATGTGTAAAATGTTGTAGATTCAAAGCGCAGACTTATCAACCTATAATGGGGAACTTACCTGCGACAAGGTTATATTCGGGTTTTCCATTCCAAGTTACCGGCCTAGACTAGACGGACTCTTTTTAATTCTAGAAAAACGTGGCCGCGGTAGCAAATTTACAAAGGGATATGTTTGTCTGTTCGTATGTTTCAGTACCAAATGCATACATTTAGAATTAGTCAGCGATCTCTCAACAACCACATTCCTATTGGCTTTAAAAAGATTTATCGCTCGTCATGATAAGCCATTGCACATATATTCCGACAATGGAACAACATTTGTGGGGGCAATCGGGAATTAAAGGAATTAAGGGAATTCGTTCGGGGCAATCAATCGATTTTAGAGGAATTATTGAACCATCAAGGCATAAACTGGCATTTTGGTCCTGCTTATGCTCCTACATTCGGTGGTCTGTGGGAAGCAGGTGTCAAATCCATAAAGTACCATCTTAAATGAATAATGGGAAAGGCCATTGAACGTTCGAAGAATTTGCCACTCTATTAACGCAAATAGAAGCCATTCTGAATTCTAGACCCATTACTCCTTTGTCCACTGATCCTTCCAATCATTAACTTCTACTTCTGAACCAGAGCTTCATGACGTCAGTGAAAATCGTTTGTCACGCTACCAACGTTTAGAGCAAATCCGTCAACACTTTTAGATGGCGGAAGGACTACATTTGTGAACTGCAGCAACGTGCAAGGTGGAAGTGCAATGGAAGCAGCGTAGAAAAGGATGCTCTTGTGATAGTAAAGGACGACAATCTTTCGCCACTACAATGGCGCTTAGGTCGCGTTGTAGACAGTTGTCCTGGAAGAGACAATATAACTCGAGTGGCGTCAATTAAAACCGTGTCAGCAGTAATCAAAAGGGCTTGTACCAAATTGTGTCCTCTGCCGATAGACTAAATAATGTTAAAAGACTAATGTCTTTCAAGAACGGGGAGGTTCGGTACTAAGTTTCCATCGCAGTGTGTGTGACTTTCTCACTCAGAGAAAACATGACTTCACTTGTCATTGTTTACGTTTTGTAAAAATAAACATCTAATGGGTCTAATGTGTAACGTTAAAATAAACTAAAGTAATAAAACAAGTATATTTATTACGCAACACATCAAAATTCGTCGCGGCTCATCGCAACATACTTTGACCAATTTTCATACTGCAACAACTTCCATGCGAACACAGATACGGATTTTAAATTTTGACCAAGCACTATGCGTGTATTGGACGCAATACTGCCAATCTATCTATCTATCTACAGCCGCCTCGCAGGATCTCTTCAAATTTTGCACTGTCAGCGCGAATGGTAAAATTTGCCGAAGTAAAGCCAATTATTAAAAAATAATCAGCCTGAATCTGCTTGTGATTAGTATCATTTGAAAGAAAAAATTTGCTCTACAAAACTGATATATTTTTGTTTTGCAATGCGACCGTTAAGTAGCCATTTCCTTAGGTCAAAGTATGTTATATTTTGTACGCTTGATAACACCACTTTCTCTTTATTTCTAGGAATTTGAGTCTTAACAGTCGCTTAAAATTATTGATATAATTATATATTCATTCGTATTTTATTTCTTTATCGGCCAATCATTTATTGTGCACTGTTATCAGTAGTTGTGATATTTTAGGTGAATATTCTAGCTTAATAAAGTCTAATAAGTGTGTTTTTTATGAAGTTGTTTATCATTTATTTAGCATTTAATTATTAGATGTCTGACAAGAAAGAAGAAGAATCCTTGGCTCCCCTATTCAATTGGGAAAAATGACAGCGCATCAAAGTGATATGTAATCTTCTATGCTAATACTGAGAGGGCAGGATTCAAACTTTTGGTGTTTTTGGTGGTTTTTTCGCAGAACGTAACCAGAAGTTGGTTGTTATGCGTTCAGAAATAAAACCTAATTCTGTTGAAGAATTGCTAAACTTTTTACATGAATACCAAACAATTGAAGTGAAGAGATGTGACATAATGATAACAGCCAAGAGGAAAACGAGTACATACCAGCGGTGAAGAGTAAACGTAGAGATCCAAAGTGTTATAATTGCAATCAGTATGGTCATATCTCACGACATTGCAAAGAACAGAAGAAGATTCCAACCTGCTTCTCCTGCAAGATGGAAGGCCATGAAAGAAACGAGTGTCCCCGCATCTGTTGAGAACAGCACTTTATTGGTAGAGCAGCTTTCTGTGACGCCTGCTTATCGTCTAGAAGTTCAGTTCAACATCAATGGTAGCCAATTGATTCTACAAGCAGTATTGAACTCTGGAAGTGGAATATCGCTTGTCAAAGAACGGTTTGTTCCTAAATGTGAAGTAAAACCTTATTGTTATTCAAGTACTCTAGTATTAATGGCTCTCTGTTTTGAATATAAAAGGTTTATTCTGACGCAATATTATACTTAAAGGTAATACCATACCAATTACTTTTTGTGTTGTTGATGATTCATCTCTGAGCCATGACTGTCTGTTAGGTAGAGACTTTTTAAGCTATTCATCAATTAATGTTAAGTTTCATTCTAATAGTTGTAGTAATGGTTGTGGAAAACAATTCGTTAGAACAAACGTTACAGTATAAGTAAGCCGCCGATTTACAATTATGCGAGATTAGACATTTGTTAGAGCAGCAAGATAATTCTCTCTACGAATTGAACAATGGGCTCGTATATCGTAAACATGTGATCGTTTACTATTTGTCATACCTACGGTTATGGAAAACCAAATTCTAAATAAGTACCACGATGAAATAGGACATTTTGGCGTAGAGAAGACCATTGAACTAATTCAACGCAGCTATTGGTTCTCGAAGATGCAAGGAAAGGTAAAGCAGCATATTGCGAACTACTTAAAATGCATCATTTATTCTCCAAACGCGAAGCAGAAAGAAGGAATATTACACCCAATACCAAAAGGTGATGTTCGATTCGACACTGTGCATCTAGACCACGTCGATCCATACGAAACAGCCAAACGAGGTAAGAAGTACATTGTACTGAGAATTTAGTTAAATTTCTTAAAGAAAATTGCACCGGCCTAGCTCTTAATTAATGATATAAAAAGCATAAATTATACCAAATTATATTTATAAATTTTGAGAAATATTTAACACAAATCAAGATAATTAGCTAGTGTTGTGTGTGTGTGAGTGTAAATATCTTTTTCGAAGATGGTTCTTCCTATATCTCTTCTCTTAACTTCTATTCCCCATTCACCTTTAATTTCTATGGATTCTTCCCCTTCTTAGATTCTATCTTCTCCGCTATGGTGAGGTTCTTTTATTAGGTGGTACTTTTTCTTAATACCCTTTTATTCCAAATATATTTATCGACTTATTTGTTGACTTATCTATCTTGTCAATTTTCTACATCGTTAACCAAACAAACTTTTCATTTCTTTTGAAAACCAGGACTACACTGCTTTATTTCTAAGTTGTCCACGAAACGAAAACTTTAATTCACCTTGACTCCAGTTCATCCAGGTATATCGCTGTTATAGAAACCTGTATTGAACGTCTATGTATCCTTGGTTATTTCCACTAATTTTTTATGAATTCTTGTAATGTAAAATGTTGTATGTATGTATCTGAATGTTAACAATACGCTTTCTATCCATTAATATATGCTTTTCAAAATAATTAATAATTTTATTTCTAGTAACATTCGTTTCTCCCACTAAACGTCTCTGGCTAGAGTTAAAATAACAAGCTAACACCCGTAGGGTAATAAAATGTTCAAAAGATGGTGGGCGTGGTGTCGGAAAAGGTATAAATAGAACCTCAAAATAAACCATATGACAATTGAAGACCATAACCCCAACATTAACTGTGAATTTTGATATACTACAATATACTAGTAATAGTCTACGCGTTTACGAAATTTACAAAGTTGTATGCTTGCAAGTCTGTCGATGCTCACGAAACAATCAACCATGTTTCATCGTATTAAAAACTATGGTTGCCCTCAGAGGCTAATATCCGATCGAGGATCAGCCTTTACCGCAGGCATTTTTGAAGAAACTATGGCACAATGGAATGTAGAGCACACTGAAGTGGCTACAGGCACTACTCGCGCCAACGGACAAGTTGAACGGATAAATCGTGTAGTCACACCTATGTTAGCCAAGATGACGAACAAAATCGATCGGTGGGATGACGTACTGGACAAAGTTGAATACAATATTAAACAATACGGTAAATAGCTCGACTGGCAATACACCGAGTAGGTTACTATTTGGCGCCAACCAGAGAAGCCGATTGGAAGACTGTTTAAGGGATGTTATCGGTCTGGAAGATAACGGGAGAGATTTCGCCCATCAACGTGAAATTGCGGCTGAGAAAATTATAAAATCCCAACAGTACAATGCCGAATATTACAATAAGGGTCATCATATTCCTCGTATATATGCTCCCGGTGATTATGTAGTAATTACTAATGTTAGTGTTGCAGATGTGAATAAAAAATTATTGCGCAAGTTTGAAGGACCATAGGTAGTGTCTAAATGTTTAGATAACGACAGACACATATGTCATTAAAGATGTTGACGGATTTCAACAATCACAGATACCACCTGAAGGTATTTTCGAAAGCAACCGCCTTAGGCCGTGGTCGGAAAATAATCCGTGAACAACTTATATCAGAGCTGGCCAGCTCGGCACTGAAGTGCTGGCGAGTCGAACCAGGAGCTTCCGAGAACCGAAAGGGAAATACTAGAAAAGCGTGGAGAAGTCGGAGCTCTGTCCCACTCCTCGACCAATTAGAAAGAGTAGTGGTAGGCCGGTAGGCAATGGGACCGACTTCGCGTGGCGTATATATTCAAGCGTATTTAAACAAATTCAAACGCGGTGATCGAGTATTTCTTAACATATTTATTATCAAATTAGTCATATAACTTTATATTTTCTATTTTGGATTTCTCCAATTTTAACATTTTACTTGTAACTCGTCGCTTTGGACAAAGAGTGGGAACTCATCGTCCACTTCTACCCTACGAGCTAACGCTCGACCCTCGGTGGGTCTGAGACTTGTTCGGGAGCCGCTGAGTTGCCCGGCCCTGACTTATATTAAATCAAGCGCATTGTTGTTCTAGATTGTAATGTTTAGCATTGTTTTTTTGTTTGCTCTGGCTTCCTGCCAGATCGTCAGATTTGGCCGAGTTGTGAGGTATAACCTTAAGTTGGCATTATTTACTGTTAGTATCATTAGTTCTCAAGTTGGTAACACAATGACATGAAGTAGAACAACGTATATGTCGACAAGAACTAAAGTGTGACCGTAATGTAAAGACCAAAAATATATATTTATTTTCGTTGAGGTTAGTTTTATTAAAAAATATCATGAATGAGGCTCTGACCAAGAGCCCCACATAACAAAAGTTTCAAAACAATAAAATCAGATCTTTTTATCAAGAAGTAAAGAAAATGGATAAAGGTTACGAGATACAGACTGTGTACATGAAGAATAAAGAAGGAACATTATTGAGCGAAAGTACAAAATCAATTTTATTGATTTCAAATGACACAGGGTGCTATCTGACATCTCCTCATTATCCTATTAGAAACATAACTCCTTTACTCTAGGCTCTCTGACTAGCTTTATATGATTCGGCCACGAATTGCCCTTTTCGTTTCTAATCCGGTAAGATGACAACAGTTCTGGAAGATTTTCTCAATTAGCTGAAGTATTTTGTAGGTTTTGAGTGCATTTGGTCGAGCACACAAGTGCAGTGTATTGGCCGATTGTTAATTTGGTGTTGAATAAGACTAAATCGATAGTTATTGCTTAATAATTAAAATAACCTGTTGTATATGAATTGGGGGTGGGTGTACACCTAACAGTCATAACGCCGTTAATAATTTAGTTTCAAATTTACACCTCATTCTTTCCTTCGAGATTTCACACATTGTATCAATCATTTCAATTATCAATTTTATGATAGTCTAATCATTGTTGTTTCCCACATATAATTTTAACGATCATATACAGGGTTGGAAACAAAGGTTCCTTAAGAATTTCAAAATCCTATTTATTTGGAAGTATTTATTCTAGTTCAAAGATTAAAACTTGTATTATATTTTTCTTAAATTCTATTTTCTTTTTCTTATATACAGCGTGTTAGTGGCTACATACCAAACGAGTTAATTCATTCTATTTCTTTTATTAAACTGGGCGTTAGTTCAATGTTTTGTGCTTCCCTTCATACCTCCCCCATTGTCAATTAGTGGTTGTACTTCTAGCGAACTCTCCTGGTCTTATCGTTGCTATGTAAATGATAGGTTTCCAGATAAGACACCAAGTGGCGCCCCTTCATTTTACTACGCTATTGGAAGTACACCCACCTCGTCCTCACTGCCGGCCGATTGGAAACCGAATTTGGGAAAATTAGTACTCTTTGATGAGGACTGGCTCTAGCCGACATATTTTCTTCTACGGCGTCCGCAATGGCCCGCTTCATATTCCCTTCTTGTAAATCACGATCGGTTTTCTTTGTGTATATTCGCGGCATTCTGTGTAGGATTGCCTAAATGTGAAAAAAATATATATCTTAAAATGAGAGAAGGAGACAATGGACGTCCACTATCTCCCCACTTGTTAACATTTTATGCTAAATAACCAAATGAAGTTCCCCACTAAAACTAACTTCTAATTTTGATTACTACGAGTAAACAGATCAGAACAGTTGCCGCCAATTGAAAGAATAATTAAAAAGTACGTGGCATAAAAGTGGTATTTCTTACCATCTTCACTACAGATTTTATGTATATATATATATATTTCGTGACCTTTTTATACTTATCTTATATGATAGATCTCTACCACTAATAGGTCAATAAAACAAGGCTGGTTTCAACGATAGTTATATTTTCAGAACGTTTACAAACGTTTTCCGGAATACCTTCTTCAGTGAAAATATAACTAGATAAATATATAAACAAACATTTGTTTTTATTTGGGAACTATCAACAAAATGACTAATGACTAGGATTTCTTGATATAGAGGATGTGTAACAAACTTTTATATATATATATAAATTATAAAAACTAAATTAATGTGTAAACATACATGCAAATTAAGTAAAAACCTATATCACAAAAATCTTTGTCGAAACCTTAACAATTCTGTTCAAGGACTAGGGAAAACCCAAATTTAAAAACCTAGCCAAAGGTTTCCTTCTTAAGAAATGCAAATGTCATTTTAACAAATTGCTATATACATTACTTAAATTTTGAATATCGGTTCTGAAATTAATAGTTTTAGTGTCTTTTTGTATATTTATCATTTCATATATTAGTCTTTTTTATAATTATTCTCTGTTTTTAATATAATTGTGTTTTCAAAATCAAAGTAATGCCCAAGATCTTTGTAATGCTTTGTTACAGCGGTCATTGCACCAAAATCATTATTTAAAGAATACTTATGGCTATACAACCTTTTCTTTAAATATTGTTTCGTCTGACCGATGTAACAACCATCACAGTCCTTACAGTTTATTTTATAAACTACATTACTTTGATTTTGTTTAAATCTAAAATAATTAAACAAAATCAAAGTAATGTAGTTTATAAAATAAACTGTAAGGACTGTGATGGTTGTTACATCGGTCAGACGAAACAATATTTAAAGAAAAGGTTGTATAGCCATAAGTATTCTTTAAATAATGATTTTGGTGCAATGACCGCTGTAACAAAGCATTACAAAGATCTTGGGCATTACTTTGATTTTGAAAACACAATTATATTAAAAACAGAGAATAATTATAAAAAGACTAATATATGAAATGATAAATATACAAAAAGACACTAAAACTATTAATTTCAGAACCGATATTCAAAATTTAAGTAATGTATATAGCAATTTGTTAAAATGACATTTGCATTTCTTAAGAAGGAAACCTTTGGCTAGGTTCTTAAATTTGGGTTTTCCCTAGTCCTTGAACAGAATTGTTAAGGTTTCGACAAAGATTTTTTGATATAGGTTTTTACTTAATTTGCATGTATGTTTACACATTAATTTAGTTTTTATAATTTATATATATATATAAGTTTGTTACACATCCTCTATATCAAGAAATCCTAGTCATTAGTCATTTTGTTGATAGTTCCCAAATAAAAAACAAATGTTTGTTTATATATTTATCTAGTTATATTTTCACTGAAGAAGGTATTCCGAAAACGTTTGTAAACGTTCTGAAAATATAACTATCGTTCAAACCAGCCTTGTTTTATTGACCTATTAGTGGTAGAGATCTATCATATAAGACTACAGATTTTATAACGCAGACCATAGAAAGCGGTTTTCCGCCAAATGTAAATCAAAAAGCACTAAAATTTACAACGGCCGAAACCACCACTTTGCACCAATACTGCCGAGGTGTTGAGGAGAGTTGAGGGATTTTCTATAAATAGATTTTAAAATATGGCGCTGTCCATTGTCTTCCCATGTCCTAACCTCCGCACTTTCCCCTATACTAGCTGACCGGGCGAACTTGGTACCGCTTTAGAATTAATAAATGCTGTCGTAAATTATTACCTGAGTTTTATTAACTTGTTTATATTAAGATAAGTATTGCAATTCATCATATGAACGGTGTGTGTCGTATATTCGTCGCAGTTGTCCATTATCGCGACGTGTAAGCACCATGTAAGCACAATGTCGCGCGTTTCCATGTTTTCACCCACAATCACAATTGCGACTCCATCTATTGTTGGAGCGTTGAATTGTCGTTCGTCTGTCCCAGCGGATCGTCTATCTGCTATAATCAAGACTTTATAGTCATCACTTGGCATGCGATTCAACGCAGTTTTGAACAACCGAATAAATGCATGATGTTCATGAAGTATTTGCTGCAAATCTTGAAGAATTTCTCTTTTGATTGCGTTATTGATCGTTTGGCGCCGATCAAGTTGGTCCTCCATATTGACCATGAAGTAAATTTGCAAGAATTTATACTGTGTGTCTTCAACCGACGGCAATGATCCAATTATATGGTGAATTTGTCTTTGTATCTGTATAGTAGAAGGGGAAGTGATAATTATTGATTTATGATCAGCAAAAATAGGTTGCTCTCTTATTAACAAAAAATAACCTTGAATGTCGGACTGAACCCGCGTTCTTCGATAATCTTTGCTTCAAATGAAGTCATTTGGAAACGTGCGTTGTATCTTTGAGCGTTCGAAAAAATGTCGTGATCCTTGAGTTTCGCTACGAAGCAAAGAACGTA
Source organism: Chrysina gloriosa (assembly GCA_038088585.1). Taxonomy (NCBI): domain Eukaryota; kingdom Metazoa; phylum Arthropoda; class Insecta; order Coleoptera; family Scarabaeidae; genus Chrysina; species Chrysina gloriosa. The sequence continues at coordinate 37,731,955 of CM076090.1, read as the reverse complement.
ATGGCTCAGGTGGCGGAGACAAGAATGGCAATTTAACCTTTCCACTGAGACAGCACAGTCCAGGTGTTTCTCCAGCGAACTTCAATGCACCGCAATGAACGCACACAACCTCCATAGGGCCAATTCTAACAAAAGGGTGGGAGCTGTAGTCAACTGTGCAATCGTATTGAAACGCTTCTCGGTTCAAATTAACACTTGAAGCATTTCGTCTTACGGATCGACTTTAGTAGAGGGAGATGACAGTTTCAAGGCCCACCTCCCCACCTCCCAGGAGGTAGGCAACACACCGAGCGTGTAGACTGGAAGGTAGTCAACACCCCGAGCACGCATGTTTGTAGGGTTGTCACAACCTCTGTTTCAAAGGTCAAATATGGACGACAATCCCCCAGAAATTCAAAATTCGCGCCAACTCGGAAATTCCAAAACTCCCTCTGGTTGGTAAGGTAGATGTAGTGCAGGTAATACAGATTTCTGTATGTAGTGCCGCTTTTGGTCGGAAGGTGTCGCTGTTGCTCGGAGAGTGTGGTAAAGGTATCTATAGATGGTAACAGAGTTAACAGGCCTAATTAGGAAGTTGGGCATCTCACCAGAAGATGGAGGATCAGGAGACGTTGGTCGGAAGGTGCCGCTTCTGTTCAGAAGACAGATAAGTAAAAAGATGGCGATTACGTAATACCATGGTTTCGACGGTACATACATGTACTGACCGGGGCCGATGCTGTTTGACTTTGGTGAAAGGAGGTGAACGGCTATTGTCAACGTGCTATGACCGTCGCATTTTTAAATACACAGACGATACACCATCCAAGTACTGATTTATTTATTTATTTATTTATTTATTAAGACATTAGAACATTGGTTATCTGTATTTATGCAATTTTTCTATAATAGATTTATTTTTGTCAGAACAAAATCTTTTAACAAGACTACCGTGATTTCTCTTTATCATTGCGATAGCCTTCTTAATACGTTCGCCGGTGACGACGTCATCCTCGAAGTTTCGTTCTTCGCGCGTTTCAGGGTTGATACAACCGTAGCATTTACGTATTCGAGGCGACGGTCTGTCGATATGTGTAGTAGACTCGGATGTGTTGTAATGTTTATAGCAAGGCAGGTAATCTTGCAATTTTGTCTTCCTGTAATCGGGTATAAAACGCCAGTGCTCCTCCAGCGATAAATGATTGACCATTGTTTTTAGTACTTGAACGGGAAGGTGAGGGATTACTTCATTCCGAATTTCGCTAAGGCTTCCTCGATTGTCGGTTATTTTAGCAATTGTGTTCCCAACCTCGGAGGCTGCTTCCACTTCGAAGTTAATCGGTTGATGCCTGTTAGCAAGTAATTCGGTGGTACGTATGCTCGTGGTGCAGCTGTCTGCATGAAAAATCTGCGAGCGCGCTTAGCTTTATAGGTTTCATCGGTAACCAATCAGGGCGCGTTGCGTCACAGGACGTTGGGGCATTACCAGTAGAGAGAGATGACCGGTTCTGGATCAGCCGCTCAGTCGCTCAGACACAACCCCGCGCGTGTATACTGGAAGGCAGTCACAATCCCGAGCACGCGTGTATGGAAAGGGGGCCACAACACCGGCTTGGAGGGTTAAAACACATGACAACCCCCTCCCCGGAAAATTCAAAACTCCCGTCCTTCTGGTCGGTAAGGTAGATACCTAGGGGTGCCGGTAATACAGATTTCTATATATATATATATATATATATATATATATATATGTATGAGAAGGTAGTTCACCCAACAACATCCTTAACATTGATCAAGGTGTTTAACGTCAGACAGTAAGTAATAAAGTCACTGGACATGCGCGAGTTAGTCCTGGTGAACACTACATACTATTGATCGGTCACCAGTAAGGTGAAGAACCGGCTTACATGTTTAAATGTAAACTACACCAAACTGAGGAATTGGGGGATGACCCGAGTTTTATACGATTGATCCACCACCAATCGCAGTAGGATACATCATTAGACATCACAAACAGGTTTCAACGTTATATTTTAATATGAACAGGATGAATGTTATGCTATGTATAGGAAGGCAGTCCCTAACAACTTCCTCAACACCGATCAAGGTGTTTAACGTCAGACAGTAAGTGATTACGTCACTGTGCATGCGTAAGTTAGTCCTGCTGAATACTGTATACTTTCAATCGCTCATCAGTAACGTGAAGAATCTGTTTATGTGTTTGATCGTAAAATGCACCAAACTGAGAAATCGGGAGAAGACCCGAGCTTCATACGATTGACCGACCACTACTCACAGTACCCTACATCATTAGACATCACAAATAGGTTTAGATATTATACTTTAATACGATATTATAAGGAAATGGAACGTAAGTCAATTAGTTAGTAAATTATTAAAACGTATCACATAGGCTTATGTTTAACTGGAACGCTTAAACCAACAATAATCGATAATAAATCAACAAAGTCAAACACCAGGCTCGGTCAGGTCGTAGACGGATAGAAGTCAATATCATTCAGTAAGATATGTGAATTTCCTAAAACGATCCTAAACAGTCGGCATCTAATAAAATTACGTAATACAGGGCTCCTTTGTCTATTGCTACGAGCATGTAACGTCACAAACAGCAATCAACAACAGTTCTGTGTTAAATGTGTAAGTTAATATAAAATCAAATTTAATGAAACCCAGTCCATTATTTATTAATATATTAAGATACATGTAGAAAAACACTTAAAAAGTTTGATTGATCGCGTCATATGAAATATCGCATTCTGATTGAATATTGATAAATCATATAAAAGCGAGTTCATTTCCGTGCTCTTCACAATTTACCGACAGCTTTCTAACAGCTAGGTCGTGAACTTCAACATCTTTACCTCCAGTATATCGTTTTAGTGTTTATAGTTAGGCGTTGATTTCCTACTGGTTTAACGTTTTATTATCATTTAGTATTGGTTGTGGTTGGACAGGCATATTTTAGGTAAGTTATTTAAATTTCACCGCATACTTTCCCTAATAGACTGCAATATTATAGTTTAAGATGAAGTGTGAGATATGCCACAAAACGTTTGCACGAAAAGATGGATTGAGCAGACATCCCTGCTTAAATAATAAATCTTACACATGCACCATATGTGAGGAAATCTTTACGAGATCGGATAATCTGTCTCGACATAAGAAAACGCATAATATCGATTCCATAACCAAGAAACGAGATGTTTCAGAAGAGAATCCGCCACCAAGTAAAACGAACCATCCGGCGAATAGCATGTCGGAATAGGATTTTCGATGTCGCGACCAAACCTTACCGACGGCTACATTACACAATGGACACCTTTGTTTCCATGCGCATCTGAACAGCAATTCTCCTAAACTTGAAGAGGATATGTTCATCATAAAAATCACCCGGAACAATAATGTAAAAATAATGATAAAGCAGGCACCCCATGATGTAATAAAATCTACATGAAAAATTACATAGATATAGGATATTCCAACAGTATTATCCGACGTGAAGGTAATATCGATGGACCGACGCTTTCCAAGAAACAGTGCAGCGAGTGAAATATAATAACGGAGTAAAATAATTTTATACATATTATATTGAATAAAGTATATCATAAACTTTACGAATTTTATTTAAAGAGTGGAACAATATTTATAATATATATGCAGTATTAGAATATTGCAATCTTACTAATAAGTAAGTATAGCAAAACAGCGTAGGAATGTTTATCCAACTGCTGTGGAAGGTATAAAATCCCACTAATTCGATCTCATCTTCTAGGTAAAAACCCTTCGAGGGAGTATACGTTCTCATATTTGAATTTCTGCAATTCTTGTTTATAGGAACACCCCCAGAATCGGTTCCTCGTTTACATCTTCAATTAAATATGCGTTGGGACTACCCACCTTACTTAAACACGTAAGAATACGGGATTTAACCTGAATGGATCGATGTTTCGTATGATTGTATTCAGCGAGTATTTTAGACAAAATATCCATCTACATATACAAACCTCTCAAACGAAATAAATGTACAATATGACGCTACCTGTGTTATTCGACAGTCCTAACCTCGCAAGGAGCCGAGTTGCTGGTGAAATTATACGATACTGAACACATCAAATATATCTCTATACAAATGTATACAGACTTGACTTCAATACAGAAACAAAAACCCACGAAGTTGTATGAAGCGTGTATTTAATAAGGGGTGGAAAAGGATACATATATCTATATACTGTTGGCATAAGAGGAACAAAGGTCTCATTCTAACATGATAACGGAAGTACCTTGTTCGATGTTGATATCATGGACATATCAAAGGTAAATGTAATGGGAGGTTTAACGTGATGTCTACGATGGAAGACGAAGAAAAAGAAGATGATACCGGAAAATATAAAATTTGTAAGCCATGAAAGAAAATAGTCATATATCAATCTAACCAGTTAAATAAACAACAGGCTGTGCACCTAATGATGCATTACAATATTTCTTTACCTTGCACTTGAAGTCACGTAAATATAGGATGATATGTTAACAGTACTATTCGACAATCCTAAATTTGCAAGGAGTCTAATTCCTGACGAAAGTAGAAATATCTATCCCATCGACTTCAATATGCTGACGAAAACGCACGAAGTTGTATGAATCGTGTATTTAACAAGGGCGAAAAAGGAAATACATATCAATCCGCTATTAGTGGAAGAGGGGTAAAACATCACTATGTTCTGATAACGGAACTATCTCATCCGATGTTGACATCATAGATATATCGAAGGCGAATGTAAATATTCCAAATGATGAATAAGCGTGTATCCCATGGTGAATTACTGCAGTCTTTCGTCCAGCATGAAAAATATATATAGGACGACCAATTATCCGCACTGACAAGCCTAATCTTGAAAGGAGTTAAGTTTATGGTGAAATTAAAAGGTATTAGTCACATCGACAGCCAAAACAACCTATCAATATGTAAATGTATACGGACTTGACTTCATCATAAAGACGAAAATGTAGGAAGTTGTATCATCGTGTATTTAACAAAGGGAAAAAGGATATACATATCGATCTATTATTAATGGAAGAGGATCAATACATCATTATGTTCTGATATCAGGTTGTTTCGATCGGTATCAACATCATAGACAGATCAAAGGTGAATGTAATAGAATGTTAACCGTATTGATGATAACCGAGACGAAGAAAAAGACAAGGTTGTTGGGGTGATATGAAATTTGTAAATCACGAACGAAAAACGGTGCTACGTATTATGGTCTACACAGACTTTGCGTGTAAACCAATAGTATCATACTAGTCCGAGTCTCAAATAGCAAGTACAAGTGGAATGCGTATTATGCATAAGCATAAGAATGTACACTGGACCGGACTGCATCAACGTTTTCGTGCAACGATTGACGGAAATACATCAAACAACTATACAACCGCCACATGGAATTACCCAAACACATGAACCACCTCACCGCCAGCGGGCACAGAGCATAACACTGAAGTCGAAAAATAACATATATACAAAAAGGCATTAAACGAACATGAAGTAACAGAGCATCTCCATTTGACTCAACCATTCCAGCGCATTCCAGTTGTAACCTCAACTGCAAAATACCTACACTCGTTCCGATTTTCTTCTATAATTTAAGTGGATATGACAGTCATCTTCAAATACGCTAGCTGGACGACCATAGCGAAGATATCGACGTTATCCCATTTAATAAAGAAAAAATATATCAGCTTTATCAAGAAGTTTAAATCGGATCAGTATGTCGATAAGGTAGACGTATTTCGAAAAATAAATATAAAAATGCGATTTATGGACTACTTCAGATTTATGGCGGTATCTATTGAGAAACAGGATGAAATTTTTCTCAAAATCAATGTTAATATGTGCAAAGGTACGAATAACAGTTGAAGTTCATAACAAAGAAACATACATCCCCGTACTAATATCAACAAGTACGAAAATTAAATGAATCGACTCTACTGCCCAAGAACAGCTTCCACGACACATTGACAGATAAAGGCGTTAGCGATCAAGACTACGAATACACTATAGTAGTCTAGAACACGAACATTCGTTCCAACTTACTGTAATATTGGCATATTTACCTTAAAACCGATCTCCCGCTGCCCGCAAACGTATTTGGAATTTTTACACAAGTATATCACGATTCAGGAACGATTTGAACCCAACCCACTACAGCAACAACTGATAATTTCACGAATATGAGTATTCAGTGTGTTTTATCTCAAGTTAGTTTTCACCATGCAAGAGTCAAAAATAAATACCTAACCGTTTATGATAGCAGTGACCCATCAACCTACCTAGTAGTCTGAGGTGCTAATAATTTATGTGGGTAAGTTATGGCTCAATCGCTGTCCTACAACAAATTCAAGTGCTGAACCCCGATGAAGTCGATCACCTCGACGTTAGTAGCATAGCGGACAACAATGAAACGCTATTGAACGATATCCGAAACGACCATCAGCTCCTTCTCGAAAACATAATTCATACAAAATCTATAACAAACAGCATTGCATTATACATCATCGCAACCTTAAGCAGACCATATTCAACGGTCTAGAACTCCCACTCACCAATCGAGTAGTACGATTCAACCAGTTCACATACCTGAAATATTACATTCATTAGAACACCTTTCTGAGGAACCAGTCCGAGAATGACTTCTAGATTAATTTTTTAAATTAATAAACAATTCCGTTTACAGAAAACCGAAGAAGAATATCGATAAACAAGTATATGCTTAACTGCTATCGTATTGAAAGGAATTGAGGCGAAGACGAGAAGCTGGATATCTGATTGCAAAACAGAAGTTTAAAAGTATCAATATATATTTAGCGGTAATTTTACAGGAATTCAAATGGAGATACTTAAAGTCGTCTACAATAAATGCGCATATATCGGTTTCATCGTCTTGAAATTGTCGAAACTACTGATGTATGACTTTCACTACAACTACCTGAAAGGGTTGTACCAGAATAAAATACCATTATGCTATATGAATACAGATAGCTTCATACTATACATTGAAACTGAGAATGTGTATGCCGATATTAATCGAAATTCGCATACATTCAACACAACTGATTATGAATCCGATATAATTCATACGAAATAGGGAATGTTTAAATCGAGGAATTTATGGATTTTTGATCAAAGATGGTCGGACTTCAAGTAGATAACTGACAAATTAAACGTGTGAAGGGATCTGTCCAACGGCAATTTGCTGTATAAAACCGCAGCATCTATTCAGGACAGCTCTCCACGATATCTATCTAATATGGACAACAGAAAATTGGCACTACCATGCTTGAACGATAGCAGGTGCATCCATACTAATAGGCCATCTGAAAGAGTGACCCCCTTTACCCCTCCCCGACTGCATATTGGTAAGTATGCTACTCAAAAACGTATTGACGTTTGACGTTCCATAGTAAGTGCTGACGTCACGATTCCTGTTCATTCTTGTTTGTGCAACGAACGATCGTGGGAGTGCCGTACTGCGCCGTACTACGTCACGATATCCGTTCTTCCCCGCTTTATTCCCCAGAGACTAGTGTTAAAGGTATTAAGATTTAAAAAACGGCTTAAGCTTTAACAATTTATTTAGATAAAGAAAATAATTGGTAAACATTTATAAAATATAATATAAAACTGAAAATATTCTTTTAACAATTCTTATAATGTGTAATACAATATAAATATAAATGGTGATAAATATTTACAAAGTGTATGATAAACATAAAATAGTCCTCTTCTAATCGATGCCCAACTTCATGATTTCGTGATCGTAGAATACGGTGTTATAGGCGAAGTGAAGCGCCTCCAGCATAAGCAGAGCGTTCATCGAATTTTCATGGCAGGTTAAAAGCGATTTTACGTCTTGGTATAGATCGCCGCCCATTTCAGTGCACATGTCCAAAACGGTGTTGTAGAATTTGATAAAGTCGCCCCCTTTCAGTAGGGATATTTTCTGATCAATCAGCTCTTTCAAAAACTATATGCTATTGTATGTCTCACACGACAAAACCATTTGCTGATCGCGACTTGTCAGACGGATCACTTCGAAGTCTTTGTAGGTGCTAACTCCCATCTGATGGTTAGAACTGGTTCCCTCGTTCTTGCAAAACTCCTTCCATTCATCGTCTGTGAAGAATATGCAGCCGTTGCGTGATTTCAGACGTACTAGAGTCAAGTAACCTGCAGCAGGGCTGATTCCTACATCTAACCATTTGAAGCAGCTTTTATTAAGAGCATATGTCAACTGTCCGAGCAATTCTCGTTCTTGCACGATTGCTTTCTCTTTCATTTTGAGAGCGTTGTCGATGAACTCATTGGCTGTAACAATGCACGATTACTAATATTTTTCGAAAGTAAGAATTTGAAAATCTCATCTTATTCCATCGCGAAGTATTGATGTGGATGATATAGGTGCTGACTGGATGCTGCAAGTGCAGTCGCGATGAGTTGTCTATTATTGAGGTAAACGTCGCAATTGATGATGTCACAGTTGGTGGGGATGGTAGTGGGGGAAATCTGTAACAAGACGACATTCAGTTTGTTTCTGGACGTTAATCACGTTTGCGTACGCACCTTAAACTTGTCCGTCCTAGATGGCGTGGATTCCCCAGGCATATGTACATATGTATGGACGCCATCAGCATGGGTGAACCGTTTGTCGTCCAGGGGTCATAGGGCCAATTTCCTCTGCTCTACTGTATAGATGTCATGGAGAGTTGTTCTGAATATGTGTTGGGTTTTATATAGTAAGCTCCCATTGGTCAGGCTCTCCATGTAGTCACCCATGCTGGTGTCGTCCTGGACCATGCATTTTTGGACCCCTTTCGCCCTCTTCACCTGCTCCCACCAATTCGTAGACCATACATTTTTGATCGCAGGCCTACAAACTCTTCTACGGCTTTACCGCCAGCCTCATCCTTAAATTTACCCGGTATAGCTTTATTTAGTCGGGTGATGCCGTAAGGATTATCATCGTTATAATTCGATGTGTCGAAATGCGTGGATTTTGTTTTATATCCTCGTAGACATCGTTCGTTTGAATCTGTAGGATGAGGCTGTCCGTGTCAGTATAACATAAAATTATGTTGTCCTGGTACGTTCTCTTCAATTCATCGTAGTAAAGTTGTACATTAACAACTTTGACAACTCCAGCACCGCGAAACCGATGTAAATTGGTTTGGTGTAAGTTGCTTTCAACTTTCTCATTTGAATAGCAACAAAGTTTTCTGCGAATATGCTCACGCTCTTAAAGTTTTGTTTCGCTATTAACCAGCGTGCTCCCCGTCTTCGCCCCAGGTCTTCCCAATGGGTTAACAGTTTAACGTCTACCCGTTTGTCGACGTTCTCCATGGTCTTGTCGTATGCGGCGTTGTTCATTAGCTTGAAGAAGCTCTTTTCAAACTCATTCGTTGCTTGTTGATGCAGAGAGGTATTCAAATCGATGTATCTTTCTAGCCATGCCGACTGCTTGAATCGCAATATTCTATGGACGCGGATGAGCTCTAGTCCCTTAGATGTCGCTTGTTTTAAGTTTCTGTGATGAACGACGTAGTGGTGTTTATCGCGTAGGTTTGCTATTAATTTTCAATTGTGAAACTTTGATGTCGGAGGTACGATGCTTTCAGGAAGGAATGGCAAATCGTTGTGAGCATCGTGTAGCTCTTTGGGGCATCTCATATCCACCTCCAAAAAGTACCCCGTTTCCTCATCCTCATCTAACTTGTCGATATCTAGGCTTTCGATCTCCTCCCGGCTCATCCACTCGAATTTACCGTAGGGGAGGGATTGGGATATGGCCCATCCATATAGATTGTTGGCGTCCAAGTCCATAAGGAACGTGGATGGAACGCTGCTATCGTAACCGGGGACGTATTATTAGCCTTCGCATAACGCAGGCTGACTTTCTTTTAACGAAGTGGTGCATTTCCACGTCTGTCAGAAGCTCCAATTCGACCCCGGTATACTTCAACATAGCGTCCCACGTCAGTGCCGGGCTGGTGTAATAATGCGCCGGGTCAAGATCGTAGGAGCGCTGGCATACTCTTCGAAAATTCTCAAAAATGTCAGTGAACAGGAGAACGTCACTCTTCAAATATATATTTGGGTATTCCAGCAAGCTGGCGCAATGGAAAGTATTCCATACGTTTATGCCATACTCGTATTCCCGATTGGTTATATCTCTCCCCGTCAGACTGTCGCGAAAGCTGTGTTGGAGCGGCAATGCTGCTCACGTAGCGTATCGTAGCTAGTGATATAGTTGTACGGGAATACACCTTTTCTGATAACTAACTTGAACTGTTCGTCGTCCTCAAGATTCGCTCTCACGTGCTCGAACTGATCTTCGGCGAGATTTTCCGCCAGCTTTTCGATGGACGAAGGCATAAATCTTAACGAGTCTACAAACCTCATTTTAATATTTATAGTTCTAGATGCACCGGCCTTATCCGTGTATCTATCAACTTCGATCTTCTTCGTGAAGCTAACGCAAGCCTTTTTATCCACTATTTCTTTTGGGATTTCTATGTAGGACGATCCTCCGATTTATGTTAACCTCAACATGTGATACTGAGCCTAGTGTCCATCCCGAGTCTCGATCCTGGAACTCCTCGGCCTTGGTATTAATTTTCCTGGCGAGCTCTTCGTAGAGGTCGTCAAGATCGGTTGACGGGGTCACCACGACGTATTTAGTATTGAATGATTTTAGTTCTGTCACTTGCTTCTCTCCGCCGTTTTTCGTATACCAGGCAAACAGTTCTAATTGCAATTTCACTCCCTGGTTCAATCTCCTCATATTGTAGCTCACCAGTCTGCAGGTTTTCTGCTTGATGTTGAGCATTAATGTTGGAATGTCTACGTCGACGCCTCCTACGACTTTGTATTTTCTTATGTTATTATTTAAGCTGGTTTCTAAAATGAAGACGCCTTCCTCCAGCAAAACAGCGTTATTTGCTAGATACGCCTGCGATCGAAGGTGACCATTGTATAATGCCGCCGTTGGAAAGGTTTGACCGCAGCATTGGAAAACTTGTTCCGGCTTGCTCGTGGACGGTATAATCTTCAATCTCTTATTGGCCGGTTGCGTTTCTACAGAAACCTCTCGTTTCTTGACCGCGGGTTCGATACTGTGACTATTTTTCACCTGACGAGTCAAATTATCTTGTCTCGTGAAACTCTCTTGGCATACGGAACAGGTGTATGTTCTCTTGTTCAGACGCGGGTGTCTGTTCAAGGCGTCTTTCTTGTGAACGTTCTCTTGCACATTTCGCACTCCATCTTAACTATAAACGGTGTCCTATTAAGAGAGGCACGCGGTAAAATTAAAATAGCTTATCTGGGATATGCTGGTTCAACCACACTGAATAATGAATACTAACACGATAAATACGGGATAAACACGATAAATACTAATAAATACGAACGATAAATATGAAATAAATGGATAACACTAAACACTATGCATAAATATGAAGCAAACGGATAAAAATAAATACTAACAATAATAACGCAATAAACGGAGATAAGGATGTAGAGATGTAGTTGTTCGCCACCTAACGACTGGGAGGCTGATGCTCAACTGTGAAAAGGATGGAAACGCACCCCTCTTTATACGATTTGATCACCGATCGTTAGCCCCGCCCCCTTGTAAATGCTGTGCTCTGATTGGTGTTCACGTTATTCTTACATCGAACAAAGAAAGTTCTCGTCGAAACCTGTTCGTGACTTTATGTTATTGCGAAATATTAGGTAATGCCCCAACGACCTGTGACGCAACGCGCCCTGATTGGTTACCGATGAAACCTATAAAGGCAAGCGCGCTCGTAGATTTTTCATTCAGACAGCTGCAGCACGAGCATACGTACCACCGAATTGCTTACTAACACGCATCAAGCGATTAACTTCGAAATGGAAGCAGCCTCCGAGGTTTTGGACGCAATTGTTAAAATAACCGAAAATCGAGGAAGCCTTAGCGAAATTCGGAATGAAGTAATCTCTCACTTTCCCGTTCAAGGACTAAAAGCAATGGTCAATCATTTATCGCTAGAGGAGCACTGGCGTCTTATACCCGATTACAGGAAGACAAAATTGCAAGATTACCTGCCTTGCTATAAACATTACAACACATCCCAGTCTACTACACATATCGACAGACCGCCGCCTCGAATACGTAAATGCTACGGTTGTATCAACCCTGAAACGCACGAGGAACGAAACTTCGAGGATGACGTCGTCACCGACGACCGTATTAAGAAGGCTATCGCAATGATAAAGAGAAATCACGGTAGTCTTGTTAAAAGATTTTGTTCTGACAAAAATAAATCTATTATAGAAAAATTGCATAAATATAGATAACTAATGTTCTAATGTCTTAATAAATAAATAAATAAATAAATAACGTTTCATTAGCTCGTATCCAAAATTCTCGTCTAAACCTGTTTGTGGCGTAATGGTATTGCGTCATATTACGTAATATATAGGAACGTGCCGCAACAATCAACACACTGGCAATAGCGACTGTCATGCAATAATCGAAGTCAAACAACACCGAACTCGGTCAGTACTTGGATGGTGTATCGCCTGTGTATTTAAAAATGCAACGGTCATAGCACGTTAACAATAGCCGTTCTCCTTCTTTCACCGAAGTCAAACAGCATCGGCCCCGGTCAGTACATGGACGGTGTACCGTCTAAACCTGTTTGTGACGTCATGGTATTACGTAATCGCCATCCTTTTACTTATCTGTCTTCTGAACAAAAGCGGCACCTTCCGACCAACCTCTCCTGATCCACCATCTTCTGGTGAGATGCCCAACTTCCTAATTAGGCCTGTTAACTCTGTTACCATCTATAGGTACCTGTACCACACTCTCCGAGCAATAGCGACACCCTCCGACCAAAAACGGCACTACATACAGAAATCTGTATGTATCCGACCAGAGGGAATTTTGGAATTTCCGAGTTGGCGCGAATTTTGAATTTCTGGGGGATTGTCGCCCATATTTAACCCTTCAAACAGGGGTTGCGACCACCGTCCAAACACGCGTGCTCGGGGTGTTGACTATCTTCCAATCTACACGCTCGGTGTGTTGCCTACCTTCCAGTATACACGCACGGGGTGTTTCCTACCTCCGGGGAGGTGGGCCTTGAATCCGTCATCTTCCTCTACTGACTTTCTTGATCTCTTGTTCTGTTCGACGATTTCTCATTGCCAACCGAGGCGTTTCACGTATAGCCTCTCTTTGTTCTTATGTTTGTGGAGCACGAAGTAGGGCCATACTAACACGGCGCTCCTCTCGTGCGTTCTCATCTTCATCTGCAGTGGATTGATTCGCAATATTCCGCAGTCTAATTGCATTACATTCGTTGTGAAATATTCGATTTTCTCGCTCGCGGCGTTGTAAATAAGACTGTGATGGATACTGGTGCCTTTACTTCTATTATGACATAACATTTATTCATACGGGCACAATCACAAATGTAATCCTTAATTGTCTTTGCCCGCACCATGACAACTGTCATAACCTAACAAACAAACGTCGTGAATTTTTTAATTTTTATTATTTTTTTTCTTAATATTTCAAATGTTTTAATAGATATTCTGCTATTCCTGGCGGAGACAAATCCAACAAATCCATGAAAATTGGTCCAGCCGTTCTTGAGCTATAAATTGTGTAATTAACACTATTTGTATATATATACATATGTATATGTATATATATATGTATACAGATGTTGAGAGGAAGTACATCGACCGTACGAGTTGTGCAGCAAAAAGGGATTAATCGGGTTAGCGGTCTGTAGCGATCTTCAAAAAATTAAAAGGAACTCCTTTGTTTAAATTCTCAATATTTCCTTTTGCTTCCTGTATACATATATATATATATATATGTATATGTTATATACAATATATATATATATACAACGTGTCCCAGATAACATTCCCAACATGGGGATCTCGCTTATTGTAAAAGATACACGTTTGGTTAAATTGGACAAATTGTTCGTAAGGACTAATGAAATTATACAATATTCTTCAATTTCCAAATTTCCATGTATTTTCGGATTTATGGTGAAAAAACGAAAATTGTCAAATTTCTTTTCCTTGCAATAACTTTTTGTTCTAGTAGATACATAATTTCTTTTCACACTTTCTTAAGATACTTTTAATGTAGAATTTAAATATCCACTGGGGTTCTTTTTGCACTTTTCGTTTTTTAGTTTTGATCCCTAATTTAATTTTTTCTTATGGAACGTCAAGTAGACTTTGAAATAATTGAATGTTTTTTCATCCCCCTGACAATGATATATTACTTGTACTATCTATTTTTAAAAATATTAAAGAAAATGGAAAGAATTTATTTTATTAAACAGTCTAACGAAAAGTAGGCGTGGTACACAAGAGGACAACAAATAATAGAAAACAAAGATAGTCAAACAGGTAATAGTAACGGAGATACTTACCTAATTATAAAAGGTGTTCAAACAATTGCCCATTCCGTTCTAAACATAATTGTGCCCTGCGTATTGTCGTCGTAATCGCATTACGTAGCTGTTGGCGCGTAATGCTACCGAATGCTGCAAGAACAGCTTCACGTAGATCTTCGGCATTATTAAATGTTTTCACGTATACCCGATCTTTTACGTAGCCCCAAACAAAAATCCAAGGGCGTCAAGTCTGGAGATCCAGGTGCCCATAAAATCGGTCCTCGATTACCAATCCACAAATTTGGAAAATGAGTATTAAGGTATTCGGTGATTATGTTTGAATTGTAGGGTGGAGTGCCATCTTGCTGAAAAGTGATGTTAATATTTTCAATCAATGGTAAATCATTAAGTCTATTTTTCAAATCAGTTTGTAGTAAATTCAAATACCTTGCACTATTTAGTGTTTCGTTAAAAAATATGGGCCCAATAAGTTTAGTGTCCAAGCCGGTATTAAAATTCTACATAAAAGGTATTTTAAGAAAATGTGAAAAGAAATTATATATCTACTAGAACAAAAAGGTTATTACAAGAAAACGAAATTTGACATTTTTCGTTTTTTCACCATAAATCCTAAAATACATGAAAATTTGAAAATTGAAGAATATGGTATAATTTCATTAGTCCTTAGGAACAATTTGTCCAATTTAACCTAACTTGTATCTTTTACAATAAGCAATATCCCCATGTTGGAAATGTTATCTGGGACACGTTGTATATATACATTGTAGTATAGTATTGTAGTACTCGAATGGTTAATTGCCAATAGAAAATTCGTCATTTATTACAATTCAATATATCAAAATTCACAGTTAATGTTGGGGTTATGGTCTTTCATTGACATTCGGTTTATTTTAGGGTTCTATTTATACCTTTTCGACAGCACGCCCACCACCTCTTGAGCATTTTATTACCCTACGGGTGTTGGCTTCTTATTTTAACTCCAGCCAGAGACGTTTAGTGGGAGAAACAAATGTAACTAGAAATAAATTTATTAATTATTATAAAAAGCATCGATTAAAGATAGAAAAGCAATGTAAAGATTCAGACACATACATACAAAACTTCCACATTACAAGAATACATTATAATTACTGGAGAATAACCAAGGATACATCGACATTCAATACAGGTTTTTATAACAACGTATTATGTCTGGATGACCTGGAGTCAAGGAGAATTAAAGTTTTCCTTTCGTGCACAATGAAGAAGTAATGTAGTGTAGTCCTAGTTAAAAAAAAAGTTGCTTGGTTAACGACGAAAAAAATTGACAAGATAAATAAGTCAACAAATAAGTCTATAAATATATTTCGAACAAAAGGATTTTAAGAACAAGTACCAGTGAATAAAAGAACCTCGCCACACCGGAGAGGAAAGAATTTAAGAAAAGGAAGAATCCATAGAAAATAGAGCCACACAGAAAAAGAAATTAAGAGAGGGGAGAATCCATAGAAAATAGAGCTGCATCGAGAAGAGAAGTTCAGAGAGGAGACATAGGAAGAACCATCATCGAATAAAAGAAATTACACTCACACACACAACACTAGGTAATTTTCTTGATTTTATTTAAATATTTTTCAAAATTTATAAATATCATTTGTTTAAATTTATGCTAGATAGGTGCCAAGATGAAATACCAAGAAATATGTAAATGAATTAGAAATACAATTATGATATTGGACACGAAACCTTCTGTCAAACAAATATGGTGTTAGAAGTTAACCTGAAGAAGCCACATCAAGTTGATTTTCGTCAATTACAAAGTTCCATAAAACCATATTGGGAGGAGGGTAGGCAAGTTTATATTGTTTAATGGATGTAGCATGTACGCATAATAAATTGCATTAATATTGTTTTATGAAGTTATTTTTCTTCTCATGAAGTGTCTTAGATAATATAAAACGATTTACATATGTTGTACATGTAAGTAGTTGATGCACTTCAGTACTGTTTATGTGTTCATTGGCAGTGCTGCTCGTAGCTTATATTTTAGATTTTATTTTGTTAATACGGTAAGCAAATACTGAAGCAGACTATTTATAACTTTCTCAATGGATATAGTAAGCAATTTTGTAAACTTTATGAAAGCAGGGGCTCTAGCAGAATGTTATTATAACTGTATAAGTCAGGATAAGACTACTGTATGCTTCACCGCTTTATTTTAAAGCCACCATATTGTGTAAAATATACATCTACTGTAGAACTGCATTTGGGATAAAATGCCAGTTTAACGTCAGGGTAAAATGCCATAAGATATTACATATGAGGACAGTGACAGCGATATGAGCTAACATAATAATGACTATTGTGCTGCATGCAATGATACTATTATGCCGGAAAACGGTCCAAAATGTAATTGGAAAATTTCTGAATGTTGTAGTAAGTGGATACGCGAGAACTGTGCAGGAAAAGCTTTAAGTTGTACTTAAGTAAATCTGGTTAACATTATTTTTACTAGGATATGTATTTAGGAATTTAGGAACTATAGGTCAACTATTTGTGTTATAATGTTCACGAATAAAGTGTTCATTTAAGTTTACCTCCATATTGCACATTACCCCGATTGGTATAGCATATTACCCAAGCCACTGGGCAATATGCCACTTTGCAGGCTCAACGATTTTTATAAATTATGTTCCTAAAAGTGTATTATTCCTATACTGAAAGTGCCTGTAAGTTTACAATAGATGTTATTTTAAAGTCTGTTCATTTTAATGCCTTACATTGTTTGCCTCGTTTTCTTTTTCGTGCTTGATGTTCTGCTTCTGGACCAATATAATGCAATATTTTCTTCCTGCCTTGAGATATGTATGTACATTCTCCAGATCTCCATAAAGTAGTTCCACTATGACTTCATTAATGTTTCTTTTTTGTTGTTATGCTCTTATTCTCTAATGCGCTATTGAGGCACTTCATTACAAAGGTTCAAAAGAAATATTTTTTATTTCCCCTTAATTATTTCGATAGTGTTCAGCTATTTTAGTCTTCTGTTAATTTCCGCACTATACCCAGTATTCTTCTGTGAACTATTTACCTACCTTCACTTCAGACTTCGGTTCCCTGAAAAAATATATGTGGTGATAAACTTTTTATCTTTCTGATTCTGTTCACACCTTACATATTAGAAAACTGTCAGATGCTTCACCTAGATTCACAAATGTAATGTTTGTTTCCAGATTTCTAGCATTTTATTTGTCTATAATTTTTTGAAAGGAAAGGTATGTTCGCATTTTTTCCAGTGCAAGAGCCATCACTGGCACTTCTTTGTTTTCTCTAAAAAATCTTTTATCATCTTATCACATAATCTGCTCAAGATGCTGGTAACAGGAATGCCTCTGTAGTTTCTACATCCCCAATGCTTCTTTCTTTCCGGAGTTTAGAGTATACGCTACTTATTGTTAGTGTCGTGCGCGTTTACAATCAGTGCGATAAGAAAGTGTTTATTTGCTTGCCTACTTTAATAAGGAATACATTTGAAACTACTCTAGTACTATCCAAAATGACCAATATGAGCTGGATTGGAGGGATGTTTAACCAAATAAAGGGAGATATGTCACAGATAAATGAAAAAATTAATAAAATGAATGTACAGTTTGTACAGCGAGATGAAAGAAGAAAATGAGAACCTGAGTAAATAAGCAATGGAGCAAGATGAGAAGGTGTTAATGTTGGAAAGAGGGATCAGAAGTAAAATAGTATCATAAAAGGTATCAACAATAGGGAAGATGGGGATAAAACAGAAATGGAAAATAAGATTCAAGAAGTTATGCAGACAAGAGGAGTGAACTATGATAGTAGGATGAATATGGATGAAGTGAGTAGAATAGGTAGATATAAGGCAGACAAGAAAAGGCCCATACTGCTAAACCTCACAAAGGCGAGTATACGATCAGAGGCACTAAGGAAAGCAAAAAGATCTCAAAGGTACGGAAATATGGATCGACGAAGGCTGTCCGAAAAGTGCCCAAGAGGAAAGACGATTAGTGATACCTAAACTAAAAGATGTAGAAGGTATAGAGCGTACATCAAAACTAATAAACTTATAAAGAAACTGGGCAGAGATACGACTCGCCTTCCTAAGCCAGCTGATGACGACAATACAACGGCTAATAATAATAACAAAATTCTGGAAACTCGCAACATGGTATATAAGAGGGACTAACGGCCAGCGGTGCAGCAGGTAACATCCTAAATTTGTCGTCGACCATCAACTTCCTAAATAAAGAATTGGTATTTTATATACTCATCACCTCCAAACCTACGCGCCTTCAGCTGCTTCCCAAGGAGATAAAAAGGTTTAAGGTTTTCAGTCCGACCCTAGGTAAGAAGTTCCATAGCACCAAATAGAGCCAATTCAGGCAGTACCAATAGAAATTACGTGCTGCGACTATATCCCCATACCCACTAAATCTATCTAAATTATCTGCCGAATAGTATACACGCAGCGCTCTAGATCCCAAATGGTAACAATTTCAAGAAAATCTATTGATAGTGTTGAAATTACTTAATTTTGAATGTTATACGAAAACTGTGTTGACTTTGTACCTTGACAAGCAGCTTTCTATTCCTGGTATTTGTATGTCTATCAAATGAAGTAGCTGATGTGGATTTGAGAATTCCTCGGTATGTCCAGGAATTGTCAGAAATTATAGGAAAAATTTATTATAACTGAAGATTGCATTGCTTCTTGCATTTCCTTTCGCTCGTTGTTTGAAATGTCCTATACAACATTGGTAGCTTTTTGATGTCACGCATATATTTTAAAAGTTGCTCTATGAAATAGTAAATTTCTATGTTTCGCAAAACACCTGACGTCATCGAGAAAATTGTTGTAGTACGAAGGAATTACAGAAACCATGTTCCTTTGAGGTGTTAGTTGCTGCAAATGGTAAAACAGAATTACTCTCTAGCAGCGTTCAACAGGTTTTACAAAATACTTTGCCTTATTCCGTGTCGTAGTACTTCCGCAAAAATTTCATTCCTTTCTTTTAATTTTTCTTAAAAAGATCTTCCTCTTAACGAAATTACATTTATAGTTTATATAAAATTAAGCTATGAAGTTGCAGCCTTTTATATTTTCTTATAAGAATGTTCCTTATTCTTTATGAGCTAATAGTAGGCCAGTACGCACGATTCCTTTTCTGTAGGTGCTCAAAGCGGCTTGTGATACCGGAGCTGCAGCGAAGATGGCAGTCGTTTGTATATAGTCATATATCGCAAAGCCGTACTGACGAACGGTATAACCGCGAAACGTACGTCTACGGATGGCAAGAGAAGATCAGAATTTTGTAATTTACTGTAAAATAAGGAAAATATACGAAATGCGCGAATTTTATTTTGAAGGACTATAGATTTATGTATATGTATGTACACTCATGGAATTTCAAAATATCCGCCTTTTAAGCGCATACACCCTGGTTGTCACAATTTAACCGCCCGTCCTAAAACCTGCGAACTACTATTAGTTGGTCCGTACGAAATAGTTGTTTAAAGTAGAAACTGTTATTATTTAATTTGTGTTATAAAAATAGTTTATGAATTGTTAAAAGTAAATCAATAAATAGAATAATATATGCAGTAGTAAATTAAAGGGTCACTTATTCTTCGCACGCCTCTCATTTGCTATTTTTCTAGAATTTATACTCTATAGATAAATAAATGTAATGTGTTCCAAATTAAAATTATCTTTCAGAAATTGAGATAATTTTTTGCGATTGTTTAATTACAATGTGGAATATAAACAATACATACATATGTGCAAATAAGTTTGCTGTATAACATAAAAAAATGTATCATTCAGTACGAAATTTTCACAAATGTTTTGTGCGTTTCTACCGTGAACGGTTTCGTCGGGAGATTTTAACACTTCGATTTCATTATTGTGTTCATCCAATCATAAATTTACATACCTCGCATATTGCGCCAAGTGATACTACAGGATACACACATCTTACGCTTGATAATAATACATCTTCCAAAATATTTATGTAGGAAGTTGAATTAAACCATGGCGGGGACACCCGTACTATTTCTCCTGGATCAGTACCAGGTATCCATCCCCAAAATCCCAACGTAACGCTTCCACTATGTTGTTTCGTTAAAATATTTTCTTTATTAAATCTACTGGTTCTGGGCCGCCTTGAGTTACATTTGATTCCTGAAAGGATGAAAAATCTTTTTCATCCACGAAAATGGGGCAATTGCAGTCACAC
Organism: Chrysina gloriosa; assembly: GCA_038088585.1. Taxonomy (NCBI): domain Eukaryota; kingdom Metazoa; phylum Arthropoda; class Insecta; order Coleoptera; family Scarabaeidae; genus Chrysina; species Chrysina gloriosa. The sequence goes on along the minus strand of CM076090.1, from coordinate 37,711,217 downwards.
ATTAGGTTTTCTACACAAAACCTTAACTGAGGAGAAGCATGATCTGGCTTTTGGGCAGGAATACGAGCTTGCAGTCCACTTTCTTTGAGTCTATTTCTTATTGTTCTTGCAGGACAATTTATATTGATCTGTTCTACAATTAGCGTTAGCGTTGTAAACGGGTTGTTACTAACGTACTGAAGATATAGCTCTTCGTCTTCCTTACTTGAGGTGATTCTTGGATTTGGTTCTCTTCTTGTTGATTGTGTGATATCACTGCCTTCGTCATGTTTTTGTAGCCACCAACGAACTTCTGATCTAGAAAGAAAGTGCAGATATTATCATTTCCGGCACGCAATGGGTCAATATCGTCCATTTAGTGTTCAGTTTTTACTTAAAGATGACAATAATAATAATAATAATAATAGTTCTTTATTTCTGCTATAAAGATACAATATCCCTTAAAAACAGAAAGAAGCATCATATTAAATGCCATTACTACAATAGCGTAGATATTCACTTGTATTATAAGGATCAATGTGGCACATGTATTCAAAAACAGATCGTTTAAACCTATTGAAATCATATTCGCTTTTCATATGTAGTGGCAGTTTGTTGAAGAACTTCATAATATTGTAAGTAACACTTTTCTCAGATTTAGATAACTTGTGGGGTGGAATATCATAATTAATAAAATGTCGAGTTCTATAGTTGTGTCTCTTTTCATAAGAAGTAAATAGAGACTTATATTTAAAACAAAATAGTAGACATTCATATATAAATCCCATTAACGGTCAAAAGTCTATTATTTCTAAAATAGTTCCGTAGTGAAGCATCTGGCCGCAAACCCAGAAGCGTCCGCATCGCCCTTTTGTGTAATATGAAAACTCTATTACAGTCAATATAGCTTCCCCAAATTATTATTCCATATCTCAAAATGGACTCAACATAAGCATGATAAGCTACTTTCGTTGTATTGAAATTAGTAGTTCTACTCAGAATTTTGAGTTCAAATCAAGCGCCATTGAGCCCACCACAGACATATTCAACATAGTGGTTCCATCTTAGTTTATCATCTATTATTATACCTAGAACTTTACAATACTGACTTGACTAAATGTAAAATCGCCAATAGCAATATCATCAGGCGTCAAAGTAGATTCACTTGCTTTAAACATAATGCAATTGGTTTTAGATGTGTTTAGCTTCAATTTATTGCTAGAAAACCACAGATTGACATTATGAAACAACTTTGACCCATCTTCTACAAGTTCGGTACGTGAATTTCCACCAAATAGTAAGTTCGTATCGTCGGCGAAGTTTACGATTTTATGATTAGAACTGAAGACATTTGAAAAAGGTCATTCATAAATATAACAAATAGTAATGGGCCAAGGATTTTGCCTTGGGGAACACCTAAATTAACTATTCTTGCATCGGAGTAGATGCAGTTATTAGTGCTACTCAACTTAACGATATATACGATGCAATCCACTCCTGTGGAAACCTCCTGACGCCATAATGATAGAGCTTCTCAAGCAAAATAGAATGAGACATGGAAAGCTTTTGTGAGGTCTAGGAATAGACCGCAAGCCATAAGTCCTCTATCCAGCATATTATATACCATTTCAGTGTAATCAAACAAGGCAGTGCTTGTGCTTTTTTAGGTAAAAACCGTGCTGATTAATATTAAATAAACTATGTTCAACAAAAAAACCTGAAAGTTGCTGATATACAATGATTTCCAAAATTTTTGAAAACGTAGATAAATGGCTTATAGGTCTATAGCTTTGTGGTTGTGTTACTTCACCCTTTTTAAAAACAGAGTTTATGATAGCTTGCTTTAGAGCCGTTGGGAACATTCTATGTAAGAGCGAAGTATTTATAATATCACAAAGGGGTTCACTGATAACATCAAAACAGTACATGATAACTTTCAAGGGTATTTCATCGAAACCTACACTATTTTTGTTTTTGAGCTTATATAGAACCTCTCTAAGATCGCTAGTTGTAACAGGTGTAAATTGAAAACTAAACGGATTTTGTGTTATTTGGCAGTTAAAATTCGGTAGGTTACCTAGAATTTGCCGTGGAATCTGTGTTGAAAAATAAGAGTTGAATTCATTTGCTAACGTCTTAGAAATATTTAATTTCTGGGTATTATTTTGTGATACTCCTAATTCCTCACGAACAATTTGCCAGACTTCTTTAGTTTTATTGGTTGCGTTCATTATTCTGCGATCATTCATTTCTTTTCGTTTATTTCGTAATAATTGGTTATACTCCACTTCTAGTAGTTTTAAATGGGGTTTATATTCAGGTAAGTACACACATATTGTTTCGAATATTTCAATTTAATTTTTGTATGCTAATATGTCTGGGGAACTAGTATATGACCTTTTAGTTCTTCTATGTAATTGCTTTAGAGGAAAATGTGCCTCAAAGTATAGTTTGAATATACACAGAAAATTATTGAACTTGTCGTCTACATTAATGTTATGAAACACGGAATAAAAATCCTCACCTGAAAGGTCTAGGCAGAACGCCTCCAAAGCACTACTAGAGAAGTTTCTACAAAGAATTTTTGGTTAATATGGTTTACAAGTATATCTAGTTCAAGTATCTGGGTTGTGTGATTAGACACACCAGAAATCATAACATATGATTTACAGTGAAGGTTATGTAAAGTGTTATTTATTATTATATTGTCTAGACAAGCTCTTCCTCGTGTAGGGGTCTTGATAGTGGGCACGGCTCCATAAGAATGCAATAATGACAAGAAATCTTTAGTAGCATTGTCATTGTTACATAGTAAATCGATGTTAAAATCTCTGGTTATCACATAGTTGCAAGCATTCTCTATAAGAACTTCGAGCAGTATAGAGAATTTATGAAGAAAACAATCTACATTGGCGACTGGTGATCTGTGAATACATACAACGATAAACTGTTTTGATGCGAGTGTAAACCGCGCACCAGCGCAGTCAAAAACAAATTTTTCTGACAAACCGTTAATTTCACTGTGCGTTTCACCAATTAAATCACATGCACTATAGATTGCGGCACCACCGTGTTCATTTGCATTTCTGCAATATGATGATACCAGAGTATAACCCGGAATAGACAACATTCGTAGTTGATCGTGAGTTTTCCAATCTGCTGTTATACAGATAATTTTACAGTTTGATAATTCGGTTACCAACACTTCAATTTCATTCACACAATTACCCAATGAACATACGTTCTGATGTAGTATCTTTACACCATTAGAGCGCGTTATTTTACCCTGTCTTTCGGGAGAGATGATTGAAAATTTTCATTTCTCCTCTTAAAGAAAAATTTATTTACAAAAACGTTCTTCGGCCAAAATGTTGGATTAATAATTTTCTCCTGTACCTCTACGGGAACTCCAATCTTGAAGCTGGTATAATTTCTATCAGGGTATTTGGGTTGAATCTCTTCTATGGCGAAATCAATAATATGTTACTATACCTAAATATAATTAGTACTAACGATATGCTGGTGTAATATATCATGCAAAAAAAGGATAAAGTTTTAATGCGTAATTACCATCGATGAGATGAAGACAGCGACTAATAAAATTATTTTGTAAGAAGCGGGGCGAATTTTATATTGCTTAAGTTATTCTCAATATCATTACTAGAAAATGATATGAATAATTATTGAAAATAATATAACTCACTGATAAATCAACTCGTGCTGCAATGTCTCTGTGTAACTCCACACTCGGCTAATCTTATTGCTAATGATCTGTTCTCAATGGATTAATTTGTTTGGCCTATCCTTCTGCCCATTATTAGTTATCAGTTCTACTATTATTGAAATGTTAAAATAAAGAGACATTATTAATGTAAGCAAAATATACTTAGTATTTTATATACAACAACCTACTCTATAACATAAATTAAAAAATTGTAACAAACAAAATCAAATGTTATTCACTATCTACGAGCTCTACTATTAAAATATCACTACCAGTAGTACTACTGTTACATTAAAAAAATAACGAAAAGATAATTAAAAAATAATGAAATAAACACGCTTGAAAAGACAAGCAAGCAAAGAATATTACAAAACATATGCAAAACGTGTACTAATTGTAAGAGCAAGTAGACCAAACACACCGACCAGATGTATCGAATACGTTCAGTGATAGGTCATTCGTGTGCACACGGTATACTATACCTACATATGCATATTTAAGAATAAATTTTAACGAGTAATTATTTCAGTATCGAACACTCGAATTTTGTAACATTTTAATTACATTACACAAATTAGTGACACATTGACTTTCCCGCTTTTTAAATTTATCTTTTTAGTGGTAATTTAACAGAATGCTATTTCTATTTCCTACATACATCGTTCTTTAGATACGAAAACTTCGTATTGTACGGTATATTTTTAAATACATAATAACGTTATTTGAAGATATGAATTATTTATATTCCACATTCTAATTAAATTATTTTGTGTAGTAGTTATAAAAAATTATTTCAATTACTGAAACCGTAATTCTAATTATATTTCCTCATTCATAAACGTTAGAAAAATAATAAATCAGAGGCAATAATAAGAAGAACTATGAATGACCTATTAATTTAGTACTATATTATTTTGTTTGTCGTTTTTCTTTTAACATTTCACAAATTCTTTATATAACAGAAATTAAATACAAACATTTTCTACTTTAAAGAACTGTTTCGTACAAACCAACTAATAATAACTTCGCAGGTAGACGGTTTTGGGACGGCCGTTTAGATTGTGACAATCGGAGCGTATGCGCTCAGGACACGGGCATTTAGAGTTCCCATGAGTGTAAATACATATATACGCACCAGCAATCCAAGATATTCAGGAACTTTGATAGGTTTATTCTATAAATTCGGATAAAGTGGCAACATGTGATTCCGAGTAAAAATCCAGTTAGAATTTTTATAGCTGCCGTCGCCGCAAGCAAGCCAAGCTCCCGAAACAACATACATATATATACATCTACGTTGATGAGCATGCAGTTTGTTAATGGCCTTTCGCAGTGTGCGTCTGCTTCTTTTTTGCTTTTCTGCATTTCAACAGTATAAATATTAAATAGATTGCCGATGAGATTTCACGTTGAGGTTTAAAAATAGGAAAGAAGGTGGACTAAAAGTAGCGCGTGGGAGTTACGGTTTCTCTTGTATAAAGATTTTATATCGAGTCAAGTAGTGAGTGAATATATAGTGAAACGCCATCATGATCTGGCACCCAGGCCACGTTGAACAGGTACTGTGGTAACCCCCACCTTCGTGTACAGGTTGTAGATACCTACCGGAGAAGCAAAGTATGACCGCCGCGTCGAATAACCAACGGTTTCCCATACATACAAGTGTTCGAATTCGATTCGAAAACAACGCGAATCCGTTGAAAATGTGTTTCGTGTGTGTTGCGAGGGCATCTGGTTCTTGTGAAATGTGATCGATATGTGGAAATCTTTATAGTGCGCGTAATAATCTTTCAGTGATAATTTATTTGTAATATAAATGTTAGTTGTTTGTTAGTTTGGTGCTACGGCGATTTTGTGTTTTGAAAGTTAACGTTCATTCACTTGTGCTCCTTGGATTGGATTCTCAACGGGCAATTATCAAACCAGAATTTTTATCTACTGCTGCGTCTCAAGTCCATATATACAGCGCAACACCAAATTCGCTTTGTCAAGCTCACAGGTACTTTTTTCTACATTTTCTTTAATCCATTAGTTCAATCATATTTCGTTGCCTATATTGCCAAAATCTTACATCGACAGGTGAATAGCCTATAGACATATTCAAATAACGCCTTTCATTGTTGCATATGTGGCAGAATCAGATCGATGAACTAAATGTAAAAGGAATGATGAAGTGTCAATATACTAACAGAGATTCCGTATATATCAAATACTTGAGTTATTAAATTTTAATTCCGTACATAACTAATTCTCATTTAACATACTCAGAGCGTGGTAGTAAACACATTTTACCACTGACTTGAACTATATATGCGCATAATCCACAGTAAACGTAATTAGTGTCCTTGTTTTTATAAACTATAAGGTCATGTTTTTGTTACAGTACACCGTAACGGTATTTTGATAAAGTTGTGTACCAATGAATTTAACACTGCCCTATAATATAGCTAATCCTTGCATTGCTACATATTTTTATATCCGCGTAAGTTTCTTAATAGCATTTGTAAATAATTGAGCCCTTTCTATGAAAACTAATGCAAATTCCACATCCAGAAGACAAACAAAGAACGAATCCGTAAATTATAATTACATTATCTTTTATGATGGCTACTGTAGAATGATGCCTATAAAGTGGGATTTCCAGATGTGATATAAGATGTTTATTCACATTATAACTACTTACTTATCTACTTATTCATAGTTATTGTAACATATTAAGGAAATCTACGTGCAAAATTTTTGCGTTGAAATACGAGCAAGTGGTTTGTAGCTTTATACATATACAGTGACGCGAATAACCAATTTAGAAAACTAAAATCTTTAGACTGGGAAATGTTAAAATACCAATCGTAAAAAATACGAGTTTTAACATTTGCTTCTCTTAAAATAATTTGAATTCGATTAAATTGTATTAAGTCCATATTGTAAGAATCAACTTCTGTGCTTGTACACAGTTCTTCTTAGTGTGAGCCATATTAGTTAAATAAGTTAATAATCGGTTTAAAAATTAGTAACTTCTAAAAATACATGCTCTCAGTCCTCGCTCGGTAGATTGGGTTGGAGTTAACACCATGTCTATTTTTGAACTGAAGAAAGACAGGTGGACCTAAATTCGGAAATTTAGTTTCTAAGAACAATGTTCCTTTTGCACCAAAGCTCTCTGAAAGATCAAAGAGAGAGAGAGAAAGAATTGAGAAAAGAAAAAATGATGCAAAATCAATTATTGACTTATTACAATACGAGTAGTCATATTATTAGTATGGTTATTATTTGGAAATAAGAATACTTGAGTGTGACCACAACTCGGGTATGCAATAACCTCTTTTATGACCTTTAAATCAGGGTAATCATCCGATATTTCTCCACATTTCCCTTCGTTTTATAGCTATAATCTTTCCAAGATATTTCAGGGCAACCTGGCGAATGTACCTTTGAAGACTTAAAATTACTACTTAGGAAAACTACAAGTGGAATTGAGTACTAGTCACCAAATAGTAAATGTTTTCAGAATAGGCCCTTTTCTGTAGAATTTTTCTTTGCGAGCGATTTTGTTGGAAAAATTAATTATGTCTTCATTATGCTTTTAGGCGATCCAAACTACTAAAATACTATTTACCATAACTCCATGTAATGAGTACTTGGTCAATGATGTAAAGTTGGTATATTAGTATCACCTAATACAGCAAACGCTCGATAACGTGAATTAATTCAGACCAAAGGTGTTTCACAGGGTGTTGGTACTTTCGCCACCGAGTGTTATTAGTATAGTAATCCGACGAGTAATTTCGCCGCTGTTGTTGAAACACCCGTTAATCCCAACGGTATTTTCGCCACTGTACTTATAGATAACAATTTCTGCCTGCGGATTTATTTCTACGTACCCACACCTGTAACAGCTTTTAATAATCTGTATAAATAAAAATGGATCGTGGTTTGTTCGGATGCTTAAAACTTGAAAACGACTGGACTAAATTGGATACTTCCTTCTGCGGGTTTATTTGTAATTGCTACGCGAAGGTTCAGGAAAAAAGAAAAGTCGAAGAAAATGTTGGGCCACCTAGTATATAATAAAAATTAAATTAAATGGTACATCATGTAAACATAAAATATTAGCTTTGTATACTTAACTGAGATATAACCGACAACCAATAATACGAGCATAAGGCAAAACTTCTTCAACTACCTTATGTATGGCGTACAACCTCCAAAATGTTTTTTAAAAATGTTACATTTATTTTGAATTAAATTGAACCGTATTTACCTGTTGGTTTGGTAGTAGGCAAAATAAAAATGGTAAATGGTGCCCATTTTTGAAACATTAATTAAATTCAATTTCACCAAGTGTATAAGCAGTACACTTGCACATTCGATTAAAACATTTGAATTAACTCTCTTGATTTCAACTTTTTGTGAAAACTGAATTTATAATTAACAATCACTGACTTGGATTTGCCGCGGATACATATTATTTTGATGTCCATTCTGAAATGCTTAGCGAGCCTACATTTGGTAAATACTGAAGGGTAATAACTAGGGATGGACCGTTATGGGATTCCTAGTAATAAAAGATATTTGATGTCTGTGGACTTTTCTCATCCCTTTAACGATATTACCTTAGGGATTAACGTTAGAGGCAGTAACGAAAGCATTAAGATATTTGGTGGTGGCGAAATTACCTGTCCCCGTTTCACATTATCGAAATATTTATATTAGGGAAGGTAATTATTAACAAACAAATTATTAAAAGAAACTTTTAATACGCCAAAATAAAAATACAAAAGTATTCGAACAACCTTTTGTAAACAATAAGGATAGCAATAAATCAAAATAGCGTTTTATAATCGTGTATTTAAGAATGAACCTCATCCAACAAAGTTGTAATGAAGACTACTTTTGCAAAATCAAAATTACATATGTATGTACATATGTATGCGCAACTAAGCATCTGTGCTTGCTATAGCAATGAGTTATCTTGGGAATGTACACAATTAAGTACATGCTATATATGCTACATAAATCGGGGACTCCCCTACGTAATTGAACTTTTCATAGGCAACTTGTAACGTCCGAAGTTAAATACGATCTTCGTTGATCATCCCCTGTATAGATCTGTTTATGTTATCGAGTTATCGAACTTACAGTGCTTTTACGTTATCGAGCGTTCCATATAATCCAATACTACGAATTTTGTGTTCACATTGGCGCAATGTTTCCAATATCGGGTATTTACGTTATTGAGTGTCTGCTGTATTTAATCATAAACGATAACGCCTATGTTTGTGTTTTCATGCTCCGAGTTATTTCAGCAGGCATTACTCGGCTTGTAGGGGAAATGAGCCTTTACGTACTAACATTATGGAACAGAACAAAACTAATTGTAAGTTAGTAATTGATGTGCTACTACGACAACTAGTAGCAGTTAATTTTTATCTATCTAATTTAACCGATTAGTTAGGAGATTATATAACATATTTGTATTAAATCCATTTAAGATCATATTACTGGTCTGAAGGAGTTGAGACTTTTGACTATTGTTTTTTATCTTTGAAACGGCTTTCAAGCCATGGTGAAGTATAACTACCTATCATACATTTATTTTAATCCAACTAAACTATTTTTCTAAATCAAGAGATAATTTTAGATTATAATGTAGCTATTAGTGCATTGGTAACAAATCTGCAGTAGAAGGACAAAATAAATATAAATATCTTTGATATTTAGTAATTTAATCATAAATACCTGCCTTTCTAATTTTATGAAAAGTACGGTGACAGCCTTAGGTACGCAGGGTTAGTTAAAAATATGGAGACGGTGATCTATTGGTGTTAATATTCATTTTAGAGAAATGATATTCAATATAAAAGTTTTTATGAAATCTTGATCTATATTTCAGAATGCTTTAATTTTTCTTTTCTTCAATTATTTTTGAGTTACGCCTGTCCGCGTATTTTTTTAATGGGAATTTGTTAATTTTACTCTACCGTTCGATAGAGATTTTTTTCTCTTTACAGTGTTTTTTTAAAATTTATTTAATAACATTTTTACTAAAAAACATTGGTTCATGTGTTTAATAAATGTTAGGTACATCCTAACAAGGAGAAGGTAAGGTAATCGGATTTTTGTAATTTTTGATATTCATGGTACGTGTAGCTTGGACCTTGAATAAGAATATTTCGGAGTAATAGGACGCATCCTACATAAACTACCGAGATAATCGATTTGAAGTTTCACGTGCCAGCTAAATCCACTAGACATTTTTCAACTGGACGCGTGGCCTAGTCGGTAGCGTTCTAGTCCGGTACTCACGAGATCACTGTTTCGAGTCTCATCGCGCGACATTTTTGTCTCCCTTCAAAACATACCATATGCTTTTTCATTCCTCTCATCTCAAAAATTACGAACAAACGAAATGTTATAATAACTATATGCAGGAATATTCTTCAGGAACTTAAAATGGACAATCGGTTAATTAACAATATTCATCCAAGTAGGCACATCTTTGATAGACAAAAGAGAGGTGATAAACAAACTCAAGCCAGGTAACTTTATCAGTGGTTATTGCTTACGTCAAATAAAATTATACAATTTATTGCTGTTAATATTAGTAATGGCAAGTTTAAGTGAACGTGAAAGAATTGAAATACTTATCATGTTGGGTTATGGTGACATATGCAGAAGTTTACAAGACGTTTGTAATTTATTTAATAATACGTATCCAAATAGAGGTCCAATTTCTAAATCCGTTGATGGTCAAACTTTAAAACGCTTTGAACAAACGGGTAGCGTTAAAGATTTGCCAAGGACTGGTAGAGCTACAACAGCGAGAACCGATGATAAAGAATTGGATGTTTTATTGGATGTATCGGAAGATCTCAATTTATCAACCAACCAATTAGCTGCCAATCACAATATTTCACATTCATTGGTCATTTCAATTTTAAAAAGTGAAAAGTATAAGATTTATCAAGTACAACTTTTACACGAGTTGACGGAAGATGATTTTGATAGGAGACTTCAATTTTGTGAGGAAATGTCAAATATAATCAGTAATAATGAAAATTGCATCAACAATATTCTTTTCTCTGAAGAAGCTACTTTTTGCCTTACCGGTGCAGTAAACAGAAATATCTACAGATACTGGCCATCTGAAAATCAGTTTTGGTTTATGGAGCACCATACGCAGTATTCCCAAAAAGTTAATGTTTGGGTTGGCGTTCTAGGGGGTAATATTATCGGTCCTTTTTTCATCAATGGCAATTTAAATTCGGCTGTGTATTTGCAGTTAATGGAAAATGAAATTACTTGCTTGTGCTACGCTCTATCCACATGAAAGCAACGAACATATTCCCAACAACAGTATCTGGTTCCAACAAGATGGCGCTCCACCGCATTATGGTTTAAATCTTCGTCGATATCTTGATAATGTTTTTCCAACAGATGGATTGGGGACGAGGAAACCTTGACCCCAATGACATCGAGGATTTAAAAATCTTACCATTACCAGGACGATACAAGAAATTCCCCGTGAACTTTTAGAGAATGCTCTTCGGGGTTTTGTAAATCGATTGGGTCGTTGTCAAATTACAAATGGATTAATGATAAGATTTTAACCAATTTTAACCAACTTTATTTCAAATAATTTGTCTATCCTAGATGTACCTAACATTTATTACAAACTTGAACCAATGCTTTCTTGTAAAAATTTTATTAAATAAATTAAAAAAACTTTTGAACATAATTTCCCAAAATGAATATTGACGACAACAAATCGCCGTCTCCATACTTTTAACTAACTCTGTATGTATAAATTGGGCCGCTTGAGAGTTCGTAGTCAACAGATAGCGTCACTACCGAGAAACGGCACTAATTAGTCGGATACTGGAAAATTAGGCATTTTTTAAATAAAATCATTCACAAACCGAAAGTGAAGGAGTGAACTAGGGTATGGTTATATTATCAATCTGAAATGTGTCGTATATTCTGGGAAAACATGTTCCAAGCATTGCAAATTAAAAAAATTGGGTAAAATCAAACAAAATATATTACAAAACCTTGCCAGGAAATGGCAAATTTGGCATGTGAAATTTGTAAGAATATGAACAATTCGGTTTGTATAGAGAATAATTTGTATCCGCAAAGTGAACGTATGACAGGTGACAGGCAGTTGATTTAAGGGGGCGACTTATGTGGTGGGGATTGGATTTTTCGAGGGAAAAAGGTGATAGTTATGATAGTCATCAACAGATGTCTCACCTGGTACGTAATCTATCCATAAATATAAGAGATATTACGCGCCATAGCTACTTTGCAATGCGTAGAAAGTCTAAGTGAAACAAAATACAATTGTCATCTCACTCTTCCAGACTGCTTCAAAATGCACATGACTAATAATACATTAAAATTTTAGCAGCATTCGGGAATATTATTTTCCTATAACTTGAATAATGTAACTTCAATTTATACATTTTGATGACATTTTACATCGGTCTTTTGTATCAACTGGCCAATTTTGGATCGAAATGTTAACGGTGAATAATGTTAAATTTGTTTTGTATTTATTTTCCTTTCCACAATTAGATTGAAAATTTAAAATTCGTTCTAGGTGTCATAACTATGGACAGAAAAACGTACATAAACTGCTTTCTAAATATAATGAGGTTATATAAAAATGTTTAACAATTAAAGAACTATTTTCGCTCTAAGCGGAATAGGATTCATAACAAGATAATAGAAATCTAAAGTCTAATTCTAGAAATAATATATTAAATGTATATGTAAACTTAATCAGAAGCTCGAAATGTTTCACAATACGAGTAAACCAAACTAGAAAATGAAACTGAAACTTAAACTAGCGATCTAGTGAAGGAAAAGTTACCAGACAAGACAATATTTAACATAAACTAGTACATATACACTTATTGAATTAAATAGTACTTTAATATTAATGTAACCAGTTTCATATTGTGATTATCCAACACATTCTGCAATAGAATACGCTTTTGCATACTCTCTGTTTCGCTTGTTGAAAGTACAGAGAAGTGCGCTTGCGTTATAAAAGTCAATCAAGCTCTAAATTCAGCGCTTTAGCAATCAGCGCTTAACTAGCGGTTGTAGTTGTGACCATGTATTCTTGGTAATTATAGGTTAGGGTTTCGTGTTTACCAAAACCAATGTATTCGCGATATTATTTTATGTGTAAGAGTAAACAAACACGTAGTGGAAAAACAGACTGCAGTTTTTCCAAGTGAGTTTTCGTGTTTGCTGTAAAAAAGATGATAGTAACTGTTTCGTGGTTGTGGTATAAATAAGTGGACTGTATATTTTTGATTTTTTGTATTTGTGTGTGATTGCTACGGTGTCGCTGACACGACTGCTGCCACTGCGCCACTGCGCAACTGTTTGCTTTTATTCTATCTCTCTCACTCCTAACGACATATTACAGAAATAAAGGCGGGCAATTTGAATATACAAAATAGAATGCAACATACCGGCCCCTTTGAAAGAGCGAGAACGCTTTCAATACAAAGAAAAATGATAAATGACAAAAGTAATACAAAGTAATCAATAAAATGTTTCTTAATGTCTCTAAACACGTAACACTGATTCACAATCTTCATCTGTCGGTACGAGGCATATCTGTGTGATATCCTGTCGGTGTCCTTACTGTCACAGCGCGGACTAAGTCGTCGGTTCCTGGATGTAACGCAGTGATTCTGGGCATTTTCCAATTGCATGGGGGTTGATTATCGTCCTTCAAGATGACTAAGCTTCGTTCCATTACTAGATTTGGTTATTTGAATCTCCATTTGTTGCGATGTTGTAATGTGTTTAAATAGTCATTGGACCAGCGTCTCCAGAATTTTTGAGCGTATTTTTGTAGAAGTTGATATCTTGTCAGTCTATTAACGGGGATTTCTTCGACATTGTCTTGCAATAATGAATTTAACGGTCTTCCAATGAGGAAATGTCCAGGCGTGAGCGGCTCTAGATCGTTGGGATCACTAGATAGAGGTAATAAGGGTCGGAAGTTTTATATTGATTCGATTTGGGTGATTAGTAGAGGCCGGATTATATGCAAAAAAGTGGAAATATGCGCATGAATATGCAGATGTTTTGGCCTAAATGTGCACTTTCTTATGAAAAATATGCAGATAAACAAATAGGAGTAATGCTAGAAAATATAATACTATAGAAAAAAATATTCTATTATCTTTACTACATGTTTGTTTATAACATTTTACAACATAATTAACTATGAAAACAATTTACAATTACATATTTCTCAAAGTTTTTAATAGAAAAATGGTGGCGCTTGTTTGTATTTATATATTCAAAAGGTTCGTTCTACGTCAACGCTTGTTATAAGAGCATATTTCAAATTAGAAATATCCTCTATTGTCAACTCAATATTTTCTACTGACTTACCACACAAGATTTTGGCAATATCCTTTAGCTTTTTAAAACCCTCATTTTTTCTATTACAATTAAAAATTTTTCATACACGGATTTTCCCACCCTTCCTTTAACATTAAAACAAAACTTTTCAAATTTATTTATTATTTCAAGGCTCTCAATTAGCGACATAAATTGTTTTTCCAATTGCAATATAGAAGTGGAAATAAAACTGTAGTTGGCTTTAATAAACGCCAACTGTTGAGGTATTTCTTTACTCGAATACACCTTTTGGGCGTCTACCACAGATTGTGTATCGCTATCAAGATCCATAATAATTGTGTTTATTTCTTCATAATAATTTGCATGAAAAATAGCAGCTTCCAACCACGTTCCCCATCGTGTATTATTGGTTAATAAATACCGGGTAGATGTTATTTGTAAAACTGAACTCTTAATGGAGCCTTTAAAAACACTTTCTTAACACTACTAATTAAAGTATTTACCAAGAGAAAATGGTTTCTTACTTCTTCTGCAACACGATTTAGTCCGTGCGCCAAGCGAGTTGTGTGAAATTAAATTTATTTAAAAATCATCAGCAGAATACGGAATATCAGATATTCCGTATTGTGCTGATATATAAATACACATGAAATATACATCTCATTTTACTCATTTTAAAATAAAATTTGAAATAAAATTATTTGTCGAAGCGTTGTATTAGTGATTTTGTTAAACATCGTTTAAAAAGTATAGATTAATAAGAGGAAATAAACTTAAATTTTACTTACAATCTTGCTGCATGCTACGCAAAATACTTTTTCTCCATCCATACCAATTCTGAATAAGGTGCAATCCATCCAGGCACAGTCGCTATTTTCGGCATTTTTGCTATTATAACTAATAACAACCCACAAGTTTACACTTCGAAAAACCAACGTAAAATGACGTTTAAAATAAATAAGATTGCTTTGGAATATGGGAATTAATTTCTCTTTATAACAAAGAAACATCTGTGCTCCTAATTTTCTGGTAAAATGTATTTTTGTATTTATTTAGAAGTTTCAGGGAATTAGCTTTTCCTTGAATTCTGTCTCGGTCTAGATGTATGGGAACAGCATTAATAAATTTTTGGAAGCGCTTATCGAAAAAGTATCGAGAGAGAATGCTATTTTTAATTTAAAGAGGACTGTTTAACTGTTTGTTTATTACAACCACGACATATTTTTAGTAATGCCTATCCTATAATAAATTACATCCAATAAATAAATAAAACTCGGATACTTCAAATATGCTGAATTACTACGGAATATGCAAATAATATACAAAATGCATATATTATGCAAATATGCAAATTTATGCAAACTGCATATTATCCAGCCTTTAGTGATTAGAGTGTAAAATTCTTCGAATATCAAGTATGTTGATTTCAATGATCTTTTTAAATAATATTTTGTGCTTTTAACAGCCGCTTCCCAGATGCCTCATCCCAGATGATTCAAAAAGGCTACGGAAGTTAAGTCACTTACAAGTTCCAAGTGAACGGCTTTTATAGAAAGACATACGAAAATACAAATGTATGCTTTGACAACTACTCTATTTCTCAATTTACCATCTTTCATGTCAAGAGCTCCTGCATAATCTAAACCAACTTCTGAAAAGACGAGATTTGGTGATACTCCAACACTAGGTAGTTGATCCATTTGTTGCAATAAAGTATTAGGATTCGCTTTGAAACAGCTGATGCACCTACGTAATACACTGCGAACGACTTGCCTACCGTTAAGCGGTCAATAATTTTGTCTTAGACTAGACAAAACCAACTGCGCACTTGCATGTAAATTTCTGTGATGTTCATACTTAACTAATAATTTCGTGAATTCATGTTTTGAGGGTAAAACGATCTGATGAATTCGAAAGTAAGATAACTGCACAAATTAGTCGAATTTTGATTTCTCCTAAATAGTTTCGAGATTTTGCATAAACACAAGCTCCGTACGCTGCCACTGATGCGTCACAGAATCCATGAATTTCTATGATTTTACTATTTGTTAGTATAATTTGTCTAAGAATTCTTATATGGGATAATAATGGTAATACTATTATATATTGCTCAAATTTGTGTTGCAAATCAGACGGTACTTCCTCATCCCAGTCTGAGTTCAACTTGCAATATTATCTTCGCTGTTATTATAGCTGGGCCTATTAAACCTAGCGGATCAAATATCTTAGCTACTGTAGATAGTACCTGACCTGATAGTACCTTTAGTTATTCTGTTGAAATCGTGATTTAATTGAACTGTGTAGAAAAATACATCATCTTTTGCATCCCAAGTTATATCCAATGCATTTCCCTGCTTGGTGTCTGTTATTACAAAATGGTCTACGTCTGAGGTTTGCGCTAAATTTTTCAATATTTGCCAGGAATTCGAGATCCACTGACGTAGTTCGAAACCTGCACTCTTTAATATAACTTGCAAATGAATTATTAACCTTTCTGCTTCCTGAACATTACTAGCTCCCGTCATCAAATTATCTACATAGAAGTCTTTAAGAATGGTTTGACTTTCAAGTGGAAAATATTCGCGATTACCGAAGGTTATTTGTTATAAGCATCGTATGGATAGAAAACTAGCTGATGCCGTGCCGTATGTGACAGTATTCAATTCGAAATGATTTAAATCCTCACCCGGCTCATTGCGCCAGACAATTTTGTGTAAACTTCGTTGTGGTGGGTGTACATTTATTTGTCTATAGGTACATTTTTGTTATATCCGATCATCATGTATCATTATATTATGTTTTACAGATCGTGTAACTATTGAGAATAAATCCTCCTGAATGTTAGGACCTACCTTTAAGACATCATTCAGAGAGATACCCGCAGATGTTTTGCAAGATCCATTAAACACAACTCTACATTTTGTTGTAGTACTCGTTTGCTTCATGACGCCGTAATGTGGTAAATAATAAGTTAAACTTGAGGTTTGTAACTGGTTAACCTCGGACGTGTGTCCTAATATTTGATATTCGCGCATAAAATTCCTATATTGTTCGTATAGTGACGGATTTTCCACTAATTTCCTTTCTATACCATCCTTCTTCTTTAAACCAAGGTTTAGTGATTGAACATTCTTCGATATTCCAGAACCTTTCAAGTTGCTGTTGTAGTTCCGCATTTGACAAGAAAAAACAAGACTGTTGGATGTGAGGTTTTATGTTTAAGCAACCTGCAAGAATCCAACCTAGGTTTGTATTTTGCAATGTTGGTTTGTTTTTCCCTAAGTCGATTTGTCCCGTGCTGAGCAAATCTAAGAACATTCCTGCACCAAGTAGTCCTGAGAGTCTGATATGAGTCGGAATTTTGAGGAATGATGTGTCAAATGTAAATTGTGGAACACTATCGGTTATCTTCTCGATTACTAAAAATGATAAATTAACTTCGTAGTTACTGTGTAATGATCGTATGCTCGTGTTTGTTTTGTATGAAATGTTGGTAATTTTATCATTGATACCTGTAACGGGAACATTTACTCTTCGCCCTGTGAATTTAAATTTTTCAAGCATAGATATAGTCATAAAATTTGACATACTGCCACTATCGATCAAAACCTTACATTGATGTGGATTTCCATCGATATCAAAAATGTCTACTACAGCTGTTGATAACAAAACTATAGTGCTGTTTTCCCTACCATGAGCAACAGTTGAGTTCGCTACTGTGGCGATTTGTCTATCGTTATATTCATTTTGAGGATTGCTTGTAACATTTTGAGTTTGGTCGATATTTATTGAATTATTTGTTGTCTCATATCATTACTTTTTAACTTATAATTTGTCGACTCAATATACAATAACGTGTTGTGACGGCCACTGCATATTTTGCAGCCCGATGAACGACAATTAACTTTTAAATGTCCCGATCGCAAGCAATTTATGCATATTTTTAACTTTTTGCTTTCAATTATTCTATGATGATTTGATAATTCCAAGAACTTTGGACAACTGTAAATATAATGACAGTCCCTACAAAACGGGCAATTGCTGCCCTGTGTTGCTATGTGTGATAATGATTTATTTTGAGAGTATGTTTTGGGAACGCCAAATTGATTATTCGCTTGGTTTTTACATATGTTATGTGACTTAATATTCATAGATTCCAATATTTGGCATCTATTTTTGAAAAACTCAGTGTATTGCTCGATTGTTGGATCATCTATTGTTCTAGAATGGACTTCCCATTCCTTCTTAGTGATGTAAGTTTATTAATTAAAAGATATATAATCAATGAATTCCAGTACTCGACAGGTTGTCCGATGTTTTTCAAGGCACGAAAATGTTTTAAAAAGTTATCAAGAAAGTTTCTGAGATCCTGATACGATTCTTTGGAAATAATAGGCAACTCAAAAATTTGCCTGATATGATTTTGTATAATAATTTTTATTTTCATATCTATCACGTAGTAACTGCCATGCTATTACGTAGTTTGCATCACATATTTCTATAGATTCAATTACCTTTGCCGCATCACCCCTCAATGCTGGTGATAAATAATGAAATTTTTGTGTGTTGTTCAAGGCATTGCTATTGTGAATAAGAGAATTGAACATGTCATCAAAATGAGTAAAGTCATTGTAATTACCTGTGAAAGTTGGTAAGTTTATTTGGGGTAGATTTCCTTGACCTTGAGTGCTATTGTTTGTTTTTGTATTGTATTCTGTTTGTATGATATTTTCTGGTATTAGCAAGGTTTTTCTTGTGTTATTATTTCGTAAAATTTGTTCTCAAACGTTTCTCTTTCGTCTAATTGCATTTCTCCTTCGTGGATCATTTCAATAGCTGTTTGTATTTCGTCAAATTTATTGAAAATTATTTTTATTTGTTCACTTCTTGTGTCTAATTCTCCTAGCTTTGTTTGATATGTGCCTAAATTATTAACGAATGTTGTGAAATTCGTTAATTGGCGTTTTAGTGTACCGCGTTGCTTCGTCAAATTTTTTATATCGGCCATTTTGTTTGATGCGTGATGTACAATAGAATGAATGAAATGTGAAACACACAAATTGAATCTATGCTTTGTTTGGGTAGTAGAATATTTGGAAGGATAGGGCCTACCTGTTGTACTATAGTACTGTTTGCGTTTACTTCCTGCTGGAACGTGGAATGCAATGTTTATGGCGTCTTCCTCCTTGTTGGAATGTGGAAGGCGATGTTTTTGGTGTCTTTCTCATTGTTGGAATGTGGAATGCGATGTTTACCGTGTCTTGCTCCTTGTTGTGGACTAGTGTAGTGGACAAACTCAGTGAATAACTGTTCAAATATAGGACTGAGCTTTTCACCCATAAATGTTTTGATTTATTGCAACCAGTGTTACCAAAAACAATAATTAAGGGTTGCGTTTCCACTTACGCTAAAGCTGGCATTGTGAAATTCAGACTCTCGATCTATCGCGAGATTACAGGATAGCAATTTTTTTAAATTCTATTTAGGACTTCTATTTTTGAACCCTGATGACGAATTAAATGTCTTTACTCATTATATAATGGCTGTACTTTCTGATAGTCAGCAAGTTACTGAATTTCGTGATTTCGTGTTGGAAACATATATCGGAAGACGCAACGTTTCCTCTGCAAGTGTAGGCTGAATTTTCTTCTTCTACTAACAGAACAACTAGCGCTTGCGAATCGTCTCATGCTTGACTTAACAGACTGTTTAACAGTCTACACCCTAATATTTTTAGATTTATTGAGGTCCTAAACGCAATACAATGTGGGACATTCAGCTTAGAAGTAAGTCGAGCAAGAAATCCAGTAGTATCATTGAAAACGAGATCTGCTTGCGAGAAGCAATGACTAGTTTACGTAACAAACAAATTAACTTATATCCGTTTGTGTAAAAGGATCATTTTATATCTTCCAATTTATTTCGTAATTTAGTAATAGGTATGTGCTATAATATTTCAATACACATGTTTCCACAACAACCCCTACTCTCTACTATGTTTGTATATAACGTGATCAAGTGAAAAGTCTGAAGTTGGTAGTAAAAATCCCTAGATTTGTTCTTAACTAGTTCGTTTTTACAATCGTGTATTGGCTACACCTCTGCTGTCATTTGTCGCTACATCATTTGGTGTCATTCTTGCCGTTATTATTTTTGCTTCCTTATTGTATTTTATTTACTTTCTTCGCGTTTATTGCTAAATAAAATTTGTCTCTTCAGGCACACCATGCCATTTACAATGCAACAAGACACGTTTATCGTGATGCCTCACTTTCGTAGCGGCACGTTGAATATTGATGGGACTTGGGTAGATTCCGTACCTTCCGTGCCTTCAACAATTTGTTGCTGAGTATCCAGATGTGGAAATTGCCATAAACACATTGCAACGGCATCGAGATAGGTTGGTTCAGCAATATATGGAAACTGGTAGTGTTACCAAGGGAAAATGTGAAGGAACTCCTAGAGTATTGACAAATGATGTTTTAGAGGACATAAGACAAAGAATGGATGGTAGTCCACATAAATCTATACGGAAATTTTCTGCCTAATCAGGTGAATTTTTTAATTATTTGAAACACTGGGTTTCAATTATTGCTTATTCGTAGGTATTTCCTATGGAAAGTCTCCTACAGCACTGAAAAGGAAAATAAGTATGCATCCCTACAAAGTTTCAAATTGTCAACATCTGCATCTCCAAGATTTTAAGGCAAGAAGGAATTACTGTCAATGGTTTAATGGAAATTTACATGATGAGGACTTTGATTTAACTTTCTATTCAGACGAAGCTTGGTTGCATTTATGTAGTTACCTTAATGCTCAAAATTTTCGTACATGGTCTACAGAAAATCCCCATGTTTTTATTGAAAGTGACCATTATCCTATAAAGGGTGGTATTTGGGTTGCGATGCCAAGAAGACGGATAATAGGACTAATTTTTTCCACGATACTATAAATGCAGAGCGTTATCGGGAACTAATTATAAGACCATTTCTGAATGGCTTGCATTATGATGAAATTAGTCGTGAATATTTTCAACAGGACGGTGCTCTGCTACATACGGCATGGAATACAATCAATTATTGACAACAATTTTACGTCGACAGGTTAATTAGTGTAAATACATGGCCAGCAAATTCACCCGATTTGACGCTCCTGGATTTTTTCCTTTTTGGGTATTTAAAAAGAAAGTATTCCGCAACAGACTTCATAATTTGGACTAATTGTAAGCGGCGATCTCTGAAGAAATAAATAATATACCACATGAAATACTGCAAAATGTATTTGAAAATATGAGAAGACGGGCAAACCTATGTCTCAAAAATAATGGTGGACATTTCGAGCATCTATTATATAATTTTTATTATTACTAAACTGCATTGAATATATTGTAGTGTGGTTTTAATAAATAATATTGCAATTATGTTTATTTTTATTACCATAGATGGTGCAATTAAAAAATTAAAAAATTAATATATGGCTAATTTATACATCTGAGATAACTTTTCTGTTGGACCTACGTGTAAACATTAAACATAACCAATACAACCAGAAATTCAAGTCAGCCAATTGCACAGTGATGCCAACATAAACTTTGTATAGCCAACCTCAGACACTTTCAGTTGATCACCCAGTATATATATATATATATATATATATATAGAACCTTTATTGGCATGCTTTATTTCCACATCTTTCGCTCTCACCTCTACGTAATTAGCAAGCATCCTTCCTTCACTCCTTCACCCCACTTCCATGCTAGACATGTCCACACTCGTACATTCTTTTTCTACATTCTTAGTGGATTGCCTGCCATCCATTCCCTCACACTCCCTTTACACTTTGCATCACCTCTTTCACTATCTTTCCCATACAATTCCATCCAACCTTACAGTCGAATTTCGTAATTTTTTCCAAGCACTCACTTTTAATTTGTACTTGTTGCTTTCATGCAGTACTATATAATTAGACGTGGATTTCTCTACACCTTACGCTTTCGTAATATACTTCACCTGCATTTTCTCTACTTCCTCACTTTTTTCACATCCCATACAACAAAATATTCTTAACACATGCTTCCCAAATAATCATCTTCACTTTAAAACTCTCTTTGAACCATTCATTCCATTTTCTCCCCAGTCTGTCATTTGCAATTGACGCCTCTTTACACACATACCTCACATGCTCCTTATGAGAATTATTACAGCTAAAGACAAAACCTAAATATTTAAACATTTTCACCCTTTCTATCACTCCCTTCCACTCGCACCTGACCTATTCCTTTATCCACCCACCCTTGCTAAACAGCATGTATTTGGTGTTGTCTACATTCACTTCCAAGGCTCTCCTGTCAACAAATCTTTCCAATCTCGCAACCATTTCATTCATATTTTTTGCAAAAATTAGCATATCATCCGCATACGACCAGGACCAAACTTTCTCTCTACCAATCACTATCCCACTGCTTTGCCCCACTTTCAGAACATTCTTCAGCCTTGCCACATACAGGTTAAATAACGTTGGACTCATGGGCACCCCTGTCGTAACCCTCTCAACGTTCTAAAACTGACACTTACCTCGTTTCCTACTCTTACACAACATCTCGTATCTTCATACATTTTCCTAATTATATGGCACATTTGCTCGGACATCTCGTACTTTCCCATCAACTCAAACAAGATCTCACGATCCACTGAATCATACGCCGCCGTCAGATCCACAAATAATGCATACAGTTTCCCACCCTTGCCCTGCGGCTGTTGATCACCCAGTATATGTTGTACAGTATTAATCTGAAAATAAACTACCTTACACTTTTAAATATTTTTGAAGTGAACACTTCCTTAGCACCGTTTAGCACAGTGATTTAAAACTCGATGAAAAAAAAAAAAAAAAGGAAACAAACATACATCTATAGGATTTATCCTGCGAGAGAATGCGGTAGAATAGCCTCCTCACTCTTGTTCCAAGCGTTGTATACATATATATATGTGTGGGCTTGTGTGCGTCTGCGTATAGCCGAGCCCAACAGAGAGAAAAGGCGTCGTATAGAGATAAGGGGACCATCAGACCTGCTAATCACGGATTTCGATGGGTCTCACACGGCGAATGTCAAGGTTGTGAATAACTGATTTTGATGGGTCTCGAATATGTTACAGAGGGACCTTTCTCGAGTACGTTGCTACCACCTTTTGTAGCCATTCGCCCTAGTTCTCGAGAAAATTGCAAAAGTCTTCTTTACGTACTTTATATACCGTTAATGTTAATAATTTTCTAAAGAAGTGAATAAAGTGCAGTGGGTAAGTGCTAGGCCTACTACGCTGGCGATTCGTGTTCAAATCCTCCTGCTCTTCTAATTTTTTTGTCAATCATATTACATACAACACGAAATCTTACGTCAAAAAAGAGAACAACGCTGTGATCTTACTACGCTACATTGCGACACTGCTGTCACCGACGACGCATATGATCGAACATTACAATAAATATGATTGGCGTCGCCACGATGGACCAAATAGTGACGCGATACACCACGCAGAGGCGCACTCAAAGGTGGTCTCTTGCCTTTTTCAACATTATTGATGTCGCTGCTCTTGCAGCATACATTATTTATTATGAGAATAATAGTATGCTTAAGAAAAGAACGAATGAGTGGCGTACTTTCTTGCGCTAATTGAGCGATGAACTTGCGAAACCGCTGATTGAGGATAGTTCTTTGAACATTCAAATCACGCGACATCACTCGGTAAGACTCGCGATCGAAAGCATGATAAGATCCTTAATCTTTGCTTCTACTTCTGCCATAGACGAACTGAAACTCGCGATAGTTCTGGGCGAAGAGCAGTTACCGACTCATATCGTATGTGTAATAAGTTAACCATTAAAAGGCGCAGGAAAACTCAGTGATTCAAATTGCATGTACAGATTGCGAAAAATGAATAAATTTTTATTGTATTCATGTCATAAATTATTGTATTTGTTTATTTATAAACCTATATGACCCCATAAAACATTTATTAACATTAACTTTGATTTACAGATCAATATATCGAATGTTTCTCTAGTGGGTACCCGGGTACCCTGGCTGCACACTGGGACTACCTGTACTTCGAGGTCATTTTCCTGAAGCAAAAAAATTTTTTTCGGAAATATACCGATGTCAATGTCTTCGTAAAGATTCAAAAATGTGACGAGAGAGTACCCAGTCGCATAAATAAAGGTTAAACAAATAACATTTATTTAAAATAACGATTTCCTCCATCACAACTTGCTTTGTTCAAAGCGTTTTATGTGTATGTTTGTACCTGTGTTAGTACGTGTGTCGTGTGTGTGCGCCTGCGTATTACGAAGCTTTGGTACCAATATTATAATAAATATACCCTACAATTATCCTATTCCTGATACTGCATTCATCTCATTCTCTCGCAGTGTACTTTTCTGAAGGTTTCACTTTTACTGCGTGTGAACTGCACACATAATTTTTTTTGTTACTATCAAAACGGAGGCTTCTACTACACAACCTTATAGAGTCCCTTTATAATACACACCATCTATTTTGTGTATATAAGTTAATCGGACTCAAATTTACGCACCTTATTTCGGATTCCGGGACTCAACTGACATTCACCTCATCAATCGGGACTCAATTTACGTTTTCCGTTTTAGAATTACATATGCGTGTTGGGGTATCAAAAGTAGTGCGCAGGTTATAAGACTAACAAATCTCGAAATTTGGGAGTACTAAAATCAACAATTTTTTTAGCAAGTAAATTAACTGAAAATGTGTTAATTGTAATTCACCATTTTCGTATTCTGCACTATTATATCACAGCAAGAGAAAGAGTTTTATATAAAAGGGAACTATAGGCTGAGATCGCGATATGTCTTCGAAAACAAACGTTATATCTTTAGCTTCTTACTATTATTATTATAATCTTTTATTCAAGCAGCTTTTCCAATAGAGCGTTGATTGACGATTGTCGAGCTAATAACATACTATGATACCATTATATATTTTTAAGAATCACTTTATTGCGAATTAGTGTTAAATAATATAAGCATAAGAATATAATTACTATATACATACTTATTACATAAATATGAAATCTCCAAAAGTACGTATTATAAGTACATTGACTCGCGTTTCAGAAGGATACCACATAATTCCATTAAGCAATATGTGTCTTCCTTAGACCTGTGTTTATGGATTGTTTATTATAGATAGCATAGATAACGCTGGTTGAATTTTCGTTGTTGAGAAATTCCATTTAAAAGTTTAAATATCAAATGCCGTACTAAGATACGTAAATGTCAAATACAGATATCGCTTACATGCTTAGAGTTAGTGTTATATAATTACCAATTACGCATTTATACATATTATGGATTTTAAAAAGTTAGGAATTCTTAATGATAATGATTGCAAAGACTGTGGTTTATTTGCTGACACTACATCACATCGGTAAACTCCTCATCACTTTGGTGTTACGGTTTTGATAATGCTGCCTCGTGCTATCGAAACACGTGTCATCGACGTTTATTATTAAATAAGTGTGTGGTGAGGAGTTTACTCAATTGATATAGTGTAAGAATTCTTAGATAAAATTGTAAATTTAAACAGCCGAATGTTGTATATTATGACAAAATCCACATTCATGGGTAAATACGGTGACGTGAGAATGACATTTTTTATACAAAGTGTCAAACGTAACTTAAACAGTTGCGCAGTTTGATTTAAATGTAAATGTCGTTTCCAATATTATTAATAACTTCGATCTAGATGCACGGTATAACAGCTTTATTAGAATACGCCTCTATTTAATGATCTACAGTGCGTCAAATATAAGAACGCCTCCAAGGTCAGATGCAAATGTAAGTTTCCACAGCCCACCCAATTCACCTAGGGGTTGTGGTCGTGTGAACCTCTGGGTAAATAAGGTGGGCCGTGGACACTTACATTTGCATCTGACTTTGGAGGCGTTCCTATATTTGACGACTGTACATAGGTACGTAGTTTGACTCGCTTAGAGAAACGTTACTCCAAAGACATGATTTATGGCACCCAAATAGTAGCGCAAACAATGTGTCAGGTGACTTTGGAGTCATAAGATGGTCCTAGGAGATTTCCATGGATTTTGTTTGCTATGCAAAATGTTTAATGTACATATGTCATCTGTCTTTTTCAGAATGTAATACTATATTACAGAGGACAAAGGACAGATGACTCATCATATCGCATATTTGTCCAGTTTATAATTTTGTAATATAACTACAACAACGTCGGCTTCAACGACCACAATCAATAGTAAAACAATCTCCTGGATTGGATTCTGTCATGTTTATTTTGTTTTATAATGCAATTATTTAATCTAGTTAATGCAAGCACTTCGATCTTTATCCAACGATTATTATCATTACTTTAGCTTTTTGTAACAATATCGTGACTCAATGTATATATTTTTGTCCAACACTTTTACTTTCTTTGCAGAATTTGTGGCGGGGTGAATTAGTCCACGCATATTTGAATGTCAATATGAAACAGTCGCTACTAAATATTTATAATGGTTATACCTAATTTGGTGGATTCCATTAAAATTTTCTAAACCCAAGATACCAATATTGGAAAGACAGCAACTGTATTTCTTTTAAGATTGACAAAAATGTCTATAATTATAGCGGTTTGCTTAAGCATGTAACACTATCTTCTGTTTATCCACTATAAAATATACAGGACTTTTAAAAATGTTTTCTTGAAAAAATACGCAGCTACATTAGCAAGCTCTATACAGAGTTTCTACACATCTAAAGCAAGAATTATCTTCCAACTGACTACAATACTCCATACGTATTTATACCATCCTGTGATAACTATAAGTTATTGCTTACAGTAACTATAGCAGTAGTAGAGAATCAATTTTAATTCGGATAGTTCTTTCATTACTATTACTAGCTTACCCGTCGCGTATTGGTGCGACATCAGCAGAAAAGATATTAAAACAAACTCGTTATGATAACATTCAATTTACATTGTGTCATTTTTATTGAAACTTATTGTTAGTCGTTATTTACATTAAATTGAATTTGTTTGTATACACGCACGCCACCTATCGTGGGATACATGTACTATGCCAAAAACTTTCAACGCACGCGCACCACCTATCATCAGTATTAGACGTATGGATATTCATGGAGTTTCTTTTCTGGAAAACGTTGATTAAATAAATTGATTTGGAATTTGTTAATGCCAGTATGCCAGTAATCTTCGCGGAAGTTACTCAATAACTTCTGAAAATTTCATGGCGATCGCATGAATGGTCTAGTAATGCATAAACGGCGCATAGACATACATTCGTTTATATATATATATATATATATATATATATATATATAGATAATATGTAGACAGTTATTCTACCACTACTAGGTCACATGAACGGCAATAATTGAATTAATAGTTATATTTTAATTAACATTTGATAGTTATATTTTTTTTTCCAGGGGAAATGCTTAATGCACACCAGTACCTAGATCTATGGTCTGGTAGTGTGGGACTCTCAAGTGCAAACTGCCTACCCACTAAAACCCCTCGTTTGCCCTTAATGATAGTCGGGACCATTAATTAAAACATTTCATCGACTACCATCGGCTACACACCCATTATTTATTCATGGCAAAGTTGCTCTGGCTAATTTGCTTTGTCTGTCTAGTTCATCTTTTCCTTTCTCTCCATTATGGATCTAATCATATTATCGATGGTTTTCCAGTTATATGCTGTAGCTAGCATCAGCGGTACTATGGTATCAGGTGTAATCATCAGTCCTATATTAGTGTGCGCCATGCTCCTTATCTGATGCCACCTGTCGCATTGGAACAATGTGTGTTCCACCGTATCAGTATCTCCGCAGTATATACATTTGTCATTATCATCCTTCCCGAAACGTTTGGCATACGCGCGGAAAGTGCCATGACCCGTCAGCGCCTGTGTCAGATGGTAGTGCAGACCACGATGTTTACAGTTAACCCATGTGTTTACGTTTTTATGAGTCGCTTAGTCCACTGTGCCTTTTCCTTCTCAGTCTCCCATCTCTGCTGCCAAGTGCGTTCTGTATTTGCCCTGGCTTGGCATGCCACAGTCTTCCTTTCCTCTAGCCTATGCTCATATGCATACGTTCTCTCTTGCACTATGAGGTCTATTGGTGTTATCCCTGCTAAAACCTGCAGTGCTACCAGGGACACAGTTCTGTAAGACGAAGCCACTCGAAGGAGTACTTTTCTCTGTGATCTTTCTATAACTTGTCGGCACTTCTTCATTTTTAATGCATGATGCCAAATGGGGGCGCCATAAAGCAAAGTATTGTGTATGGCACCGCTTATTACTGCCTTCTTGCCACTATTTGGCCCTTTAATGTTTGGCATAATTCTGCCCAGTAGAGCCGTTTGAACGTCTGCTTTCTCAGCCACGCTCATCACATGCGGTCCAAATGATCCTCGTTCGTCCAACGTGACACCAAGATATTTGATCGTCTTAGTTGGTGTTATTGCAGTTCCGCTCAGCGTGAAGGTTACGTGCCTCCTCTTTCTTTTAGCTCTCATTAGCAAGGCCTCTGTTTTCCCCGGAGCCAGCTCCAATCCATGCTCTTGCATCCACTGGTTTATCTGTTCCAGGCATCTGTTAGTATTCTCCATTAGTACATGTTCATTTTCACCTCCCACTAGTAATGCTAGATCGTCGGCAAATGCCACACACATCGCATCCTCGGTCATGTCCAAACTCAGCACGCCGTCGTATAGGACGTTCCAGAGAGTGGGTCCCAGTACAGATCCGTGCGGTACACCAGCTTCCGTTTCGCCCAGCTCACCCGCACCGAGGCTAATCCTCCTACCCTTGAGATAACTTGTTATGAACGCAATGAGATATCTTGATATGTGTCTGTTATGCAATTCTTGGATTATATGCCTATGACTAGCTGTGTTGAAAGCATTTCTTACATCGATGGTTATTAGCACACACTATTTGCCTCTATATTCCTTAGCAGCCTGTACTATAGTGTCGATGGCCTGAATAGTAGACCTACTTTTCCTAAACCCAAATTGCCGCTCATGCAGGCCATCCTTTTCATCTAGTTCTTTTTCTAGTCTATTTCTGATTAGCGTCTCTAACAGCTTGCTAGCAGCAGTGAGCAAGCAAAACGGGCGATAGGAGCTAGACGCCCCCAAAGGTTTTCCGCTTTTTAGGAGTAGTACAACTTTAGCCACCTTCCATGCGTCAGGACATACCTGGTCCTGCAGCAAACTGTTCATCATGGCAGTCACCAATCCCGGCACGCAGTCGACCGCCATTTTGATGGCTTCCGAGGGGATGTTATCTAACCCAGGGGCCCTATGGGCTTTAAGGCTCCATGCCGCATCCACAACCTCCGCTCCACTGAACGGCTCCACGTTTGCAACCCTCCCCTCACACCTCAGGACAGCATCTTCCGGTGGAAAGAGATCAGCAACGATTTTCCTCCTTGTATCAACACCAACCTCGTAGGGGGTTAAGCACCCCGCTCCTTTTTGGGACGATTTTATATGCAGTACCCCATACGTAGTTCTCCAGGTCCATGCATAGTTCCTCCCAATACTTTCTCTTCGTTTGCTTTATAAGCTGGGCTAAGCTTTTTCTGCAACTCCAGTACGCTTCTCTGGTGCCATTATAGGATTCAGATTTGGCATCCCTTTACCGAAGTCTCGTTAACTTTCTTTTGATTTTCAGGCATTCAGCTTTTCTCCTGCATATGTCCTCCGTCCACCAGTATGGATTCTTTCGGCTTCTACGGTCGTGCTTCAGGCTGTTTTTGTAAGCCTGTGCTATCAGTCTGGACCCCACCTCGTGGTCCACTCCTGCTGCATTATTTCCCGTTAACGAGATAGTGAGCCTGTAGGCATCCCAATCCACACTAGGTCTGGTGGTGGTAGCCCTTCTCCTTGCACCCATGCTATCCAGTTCAAAATATATGTACTGGTGCTCAGTCAATGTTTCTAGTTCTAGGACTTCCCATTTTGTTACCTTAGAGACCATATTGTTGGTGGAGATGGTCACGTCAATATAAGATCTTGTATTGCCTCTTATGAAGGTCGGTCTCAAACCTGTGTTGTGTACCACCATATCTCCACTTGCAATCCAGTCTGTCCAGTACTCTCCTTTTTCATCCGTTACCGGTGAGCCCCGCTGTGGAGATTTCGCATTAAAGTCGCCAAGAACGACCGTTGGAGTGCCGTTGTCAAATGAGTTAAAAATCATATCCACTTCCATCTTATATTTTTGCATGGGAATGTTGGGGGATATGTAGCAGCATATCATGCACATTTCCTTAAATTTCAATATAATGTACCCATCTCCAGTACTATGCTCGCTAACGCCTATGTTTCTTGTCAGTATTACGGCCGCTACGTCCACTCTCGTGTCCTTGATCCATTTGCTGCCATTAACACGCTTTCTGTTAGGCTCGCACACCACCAATAAGTCGATGTGTTTTCTCATCGCAATAGCATAGGCCATGTCATGCGCGGCGTACGCACGACCAACATTAATTTGCAGTACCTTAATGGGCACAGCTATCACGGTCCCCCACCAAATCACTAACTCTCTTTTTTCCATACTGCTTGGATCCTTCACGTATAAGCCTCCTGAAGTTTGGACATTTACTTTGGTCCGCCCTATGGCCTCGTGCTTTACACGTGAAGCAGAAGGTTTCCCCAGTACAATCCTTTGCTCTATGGCCCTTCTTACCACATCGCAAGCATACCTCCTTATTGTCTTGGCCTTGACACTCGCGCTTGTAGTGGCCAAACTCCAAGCATCTGAAACACCTAATGATGTTCACGCGCTGTCTCACAAAACACATTGTCCAGCCTATTTTAATTTTTCCTCTTTTTAACAGTTCTTTAGCTGCCCTTGCTTTCGCAACCACTGTAGCGTTCTGGTTGCCATATTGGTTTGGCCGAATCGAAACTACTCTTATATCACCTTCGTTGGCACCCCCCAGACATCTTTTAATGGCATATTCAATCTCTTGGCGGTCCACGTCTCCATCAATACCTGTTACATATACTTTTTGGTCCTTGCTTCTGATTTCAACTCGAGTTCCCTCGCTTTTATTTAGTATCCCGCGTTTCAGGGTTTCAGCCTTGTCGATGCCCCCATGAACCTCCAGCATCACGCCGCCCTTTGTTGTTTTCTTAATAGTTTTTATCTTTATGCCCGCTTCGTCAATATTTATACTATCTTTGATAGTTCGGAGGATATCCGCATATTGTTTTTCTTCTGACTTGATAACCATCTTCTCCACTGGTTCTCCTTCTTTTACCACTGATCTTTCTCTTGCTCGTAACAATTTCAATCATTCGCGTGGTATCCCTGAATACATACTCCACACACTTTCTCATGTACTCAGCGTCGAGATCGCCCAGTGCAACAAGCTTAACTCGCTCCGTGCCTTGTTCTACCATCGCCTCATCCAAGCGTACCATAATATCGTAGAGTTTACGGAAATCATTTACTCCCTCATTATCAATTTCATGTGGCAACATGTATAATATCCTGTTAGTTTCTCCCTTTCTGCCCTTGCTTAATACAGTTTCAATTTCGCCTTCAATCACGCTTTCTTCCAGTTTTTCTTCCATAAGGGAGATTATTTCAGGGAAGTTGGTTTTGATTTCCTCGACCATTTGCCCTCCGGTAGTGTTATTGGGGCTTATAACTACAGCTGTATTCCCTTTAGATTCTCGGAGGCTTTTTAGCTGTATATTAACCGTATTTTTGTAACATCTGTGTGGCCAGTTATAGTCTACTATTTTGGCTAGGCTATTCCAACCTGTTTTCTCTTTTAGTGCCCTTTCAATTTGATTTGCTGCTTGGTCGTTGTGCCATTTTACTTCTTGCGTAATCTCGCTTTCCACCGCTTGGACTCCCACACTACTCCGTCCTGTCGACGCTAATCTTTCACGTTCGTGCGTGTTGCTCCTTGTTGGCCTCTCGCTTGCCTCGACGTTGTCCATCAATGAAGCATGATGTGATTTGAGAATATCTACTTTTCTACTAAGGGTTAGTACTATGTTCGCCAGCTCTCTTGTAGCAGCCTTGATTTCCATTTTCGTTTTCGTGCTTTCCTTAACGAGTTGTTTCAATTCATCAGTTTTTTTATTTAGCTTGGTCATGAACGTTTCTACTTCCATCCACTCCCTAGTTTGACCACGCTCCTTTGGGATTGTAGCAGTTTGGTCACCCCTCTTTCTCTTTTTCTTGACCGGACTATCTACCTGGCCGGTCCCGTCGTTTTCTTGCCTTTCATACATCTTGTAGATGGGACTGGTCGTCATCTCCTCGTCTCGCCAGACGCTATCCTCCTCCTCGGATAGGATTATGCCCTCTAAATTTGTTTGTGACATTTTTTTCCCTGCTACTTAGCATATTAAGTTATTCCCTTTTCTGGATTTCAGGTATAGAAGCACTTCTATCGTGTATATCCTTCCACTCAGATCTCCTATACATCGACCTACCCTCAGCTGTGCTGCTTATTTACAGCTGAGCACTCATTACCATGGCTGGTGGTATTCTACTAATACTGTCTCTGCTCAGAAAACGGTCTACATTGGCTTCACCCACGCCATCACTCTTTTCCAGACCTTCCCACTTGTACGCCCCTCTCTGTTCATTGACGGGGGTTAATTCCTCTTCATCCTTTTTTATGTCTTTTTTATCTTTTTTCCCTTTATCAGCATTTGCATTTACGTTTATGTTTTCTTGACTTTCCATAACTATTCCCACGAGCAGCAAGGGAAAAACGGTCAACCGCCACAGAGCCCCGCATGTGTCGGCAAGGCTATATACTACAGGAGGTCATCCGGTGTCTTGGAGGCTCCGTTCACGACCAACTAACGTGTGGCCATCCACCCATCGGCACGGGTCACTTGACACCTTGGGTTCCGGTCGTTCCCTGACAGGGGTCCTAACAGGGTGCTATCACCCGGGCCAGGTGAACCCTGGTTTTTTAACGAGGTTGCTACTCCTCCCCTCACCCTTTTTCAACCTGGCTTGGGACAGGCTTCGGCGGGTTATATTATCACAATAAAAATACTTTAAATTTAAAACTGGGTCCCTGCGGTAGCATGTCTTCAATTATAATTTATTTCCATCTAAAAGAAATGTTCTGTTCGGTGGAAAGATCCTCTAGAGAAATGATTATATGTGGTTCATGTCGTTCCATTCCAACATTTCCTTTTCCTTTGATTTGAAACAGTCATCTTATTACCAAAATGCTATAGGTTAATAAGTGGATTAGAGATGGGTCGTTATTTAACTATCCCTTATTTTATAACGGTTACGGATTCGGTAACGGTTGCAACTGCTATCCCGCTAGAATAGCAGTTGCAAGTTGTGATACAACTGTCTGGTCGAGGACTCTGTTTATCATAGATAACCGTTACAACTCGACTAGAAAAATAACGTATTACGTACCGTATTAGGCTAGGTGCATACGCATCGATTTTCGATCGTACGACAAAATATCGTACGTTATTTTATCGTACGAATAAAAATCGTGGAGTGTGCAAGCGTTCGTTGGATCATATACGCCACTGTATTCACGGCAAGTCGATCGTAATGGCAATGCACGGCATCAACACGGAGATCGTGCCGTATCGTGCTCAGTTCGAAGCTTGTGCACGCTCGTATGCTCTTCTTTGTTCCACTAAAAGAATTTGATCGTACGATATTTTTCCGTACGATCGAAATCGATGCGTGTGGCCTTACGTACATACATATTCTGTCGGACGGTAATAACGGTGGTAGTTAAAATTGAGTCGGCCCTTTATTGCGGAAATATTTTCTAAATAATTGTATGCACTGAAATTGTCAAATGTAAAATAAAAGAACGATTTTATATAAAAACATATTTATGACCACTACAAATTAAACCGTTACATTACATGGAACAAAATAACAATTATAAGTAAATAATAAATAAATAAAAATAAAACTCATGCTATAATGTGAATTAATCTTCAGAAAGGACAATGTTGTTATCGCGTAGAACTGTTGACTACGAAATAAAGATAACCTGTAATGTTGCCGTAACGGTTGAAACTGCTATTTTAAGATAACGGTTTTTCCCATCACTAAAGTGGATAGTATTGGTTTGATGTAATTAATTAATTTGTGTGAAATTAAATAGTCAAGATGAGAAATTCATAGCATTCAAGTAAATTTCTATTTAAAATTTTGCAACATTATATCATTATTACTAAATTCGTAGCTTATAAGAGATAATCCTTTAACCGGCAAGCCCGTAAAAATGTACGGATGGAGCCAATATTTTTTCAAGTACTTTTAGCACTTGATTGTTCACAGATGACAAACGACTTGTCAGAATGTTTTGGAGAGTAAAACAAATGTTGGAAAGTGTTGTATGCAGACATTTTTCACTATTTGAAAGCGAACAAAATTATTATGCAGCAGTTGAGCCCAGAAATCGAAGGCCGACTGAAGACGGTCTTGCCGGTTAGAGGGTTAGCCCTTTCCATTGACGAAGCTGGATGCAATTCGGCAGCATTGGGCCGAGCCCAATTACATTTGCTAGTCTCATACGGCGTCATGTTGTGGCGACACGAGAATTTCAAGCATCTTATTGATCACAGACAAAAATGAATTTTGGGATTTAGAAGATGACAAGATAATCACAAAGAAATGAACTGTGGAATGAATTTCCGCGCAAATATGTGTTTAACGGTAAAGTTGAAAAGTCACATGCTGGAGGAGAACTAGGAAGGCAATCAATCATCGCATACTTCGTAGGACCCAGCTGCCTTCCTTTTCCATTTCCATAATTCTGTTCATTGATTGCTTTTCGTTCTTATTATATATTTATAGGATTTGAGTTTCTCCGCGTTAATTTTCTCATGTAGAATATTGCTTAAGTGAAGCTTCCATATTATATAATCTGTCAAGGTGTGTCTTTCGCTCTATTTTTCTATATCGTTTCATTTCAGCCACTGCTCACGCATTTTCGAGTTCTCGTTTGTGTCACCCACGATTTACATCAATATAGTAATATATAGTAGGACTGTAGTGTTGAATATCTGGAGTCAATTTTGTCTATCTCTTTTTTGTAAATATGATGTTGTGTAGTGCATAGTATATATTAGCTTCTTTTTTGGTGCTATTTGAAATTTATAAATCTATGATTTGTGGATGTTATTCGTAAGTATGCTGTGACTTACAGCTGTTCTTTTTTGTAAATTAATTTGGTTGCATTTGCTATTCCTGTTTCCCGTCAATTTATTATCGTGTTTATTATTTCTTATATGCATTTCCATTTTAAATGTTTCAATCTTCGTATTTTTGATTTATTGTCTGCTATATCAGCACAGTATCATTAACAGTACATCGATTTTAACTAGAACTCTATTTTTATATGGTATCGCCCTTTTCTTTCCTTGATGTTTTTTAAGTGTTGTTCAGCACGGAGATCTTCGATGCGCATCTTCCCTTTCTAAAAAGTCGAAGCTTGTTTGGTCTACCAATTTGTGGTGTATTGATTTTCTAATTTTAAGCTATATTGTTGTTTTACATGCTTTGAAGTCAACCTTGGCCAGACATACTGGCTTGTAGTTCTCGCAGTCTGAAGTTCCACCCTTCTTATATACGGGAGCAATTACATTTATTTTCGATTCCTTCGGAATCTCATTGTTATACCATACCTCTTGGTACACTTTTAGCGGCCACTCTTTGGTAATAATTTTAGTTGTATCTAAGACTGTCAATGAGAAACACTATAATGAAATGATCGACTTAAAATAAAGTTCCTTTGAGGCTTTGGCTATCATTAGTAAAATAGGTTCAGCGGTCAATGTGTTAAACCAAATAAGTATAAGAAAAATGGTCTCACATTTCACATTTTTCTTCTCTTTGTTAACATTAAGCCGTGTTTGAGCATTTGTGATATTGAAATTGGCTTTTCTAAGCTAGTATTTTCTGATTTCCTTAAACCTAAATTAATTCAATTTTTGGCCCATATATCAACTAGCTGGATGTGTTGATCTAGATTTTACATCTACGTGTACTAAGTCAACTTTCGTAATAGTAGATATTTCCAATTTACTTTATAAAAATTTGCTTAAATTTAGACTTTACAATGGAACATTTATATATTGTTTAAAAATATTTAAATATTTCTATAACCCATAAAATGAAAGAAATCAAGGATGGTCATCCATTTACCAGGAAATACTTAAAAACATATCATGCGGTGTTTGCTAGAATTCTTAAGATCCTTGATTGAAACCGTTGGATTTTAAGGAAACACTAGATTTGAAAGCCATTTAAAAATATTTTACTTGTATTTCAACGAATTTATGAAATAGGACAACAGACAAGCACTATAGTGATAACAACGGCATTTATTCTAGAAAATAAACGCGCATGATAGCTTAAGCACGTTCCATCATGTTTGACTCGTACATGTGCGTTTGATAGTTATACGCGCTATCGAACCGCGGATAGGAAGTCAGCGGATACGAGGTATTACTGTATGAGGTAAAAGTAGGTCGAAATGCAAAATAAGGGAATCATTAAATTAAAAATTGGGCAAATAAAATGCTGGTATTAGGAGTACTGACTTGTCGCAACAGATATTCGAAATTCTTCCTGACAATGTCGACATATACAATATGATTTGCCGCTCGCATGATTGATGATAATTCAAACCAGGCGAACGTAATTAAACTAGCACGATCCAGTTGATCTTGCTAAACATATGGGCCGTACTTTATTAGCGTTTACATTGCTTCGTCTACATTCTACCTCACAACATATTCTTAGAAGTTCTCGATATGTTGCTTGCATAACTTAAAAAATATTTCTGCTTTCCTGTGATAATATGAAAATATCCTTCTATCCGATATACATAAGAGATTTGTCTCCTTTAGTAATACAATTTTAATTTTCATGGGTAGTGCCAATTCATCCCAACAAATATACTTTACTGAGCTTTTCGAAGAAGTCGTTGTCCAGCATCCAGAAGTATTGTACATATAGGATCTTTGATGGAATAGATTTAGTATTTTAACTTATTACTACCAGAGCTTCTTTATCTTCAAATTCTTTTCGAATTTAGTTTCCATGTTTATAATAAAGAAAGAAATAGATAAAGGTAACATTTCCGAATGTCTCTGGGTGTGCTCGAAATCCAGGTTCAGAATTTAGATTTTTCTGCCAGAAAACTCAATATGGCGGCTTTCGAATGAAAGAATTAACG
Source organism: Chrysina gloriosa (assembly GCA_038088585.1). Classification (NCBI taxonomy): domain Eukaryota; kingdom Metazoa; phylum Arthropoda; class Insecta; order Coleoptera; family Scarabaeidae; genus Chrysina; species Chrysina gloriosa. Next base: position 37,673,828 of record CM076090.1, on the reverse strand, counting down.
TTTTCAATTTTCATGATCTTTTACATTGAAATTGTGTAAAAATAGGAAATATCGTTCAACTATCAGTACACAAAATTGCTTTAGCAGGATATTTTTAAATATTCATGTTAATGACATTTCTATTCTATTATTTATTATTATTCTTTACCATTCTATTATCGGTATAACTTAGAAACGTTGGACTACGTAGAATTTCATGACCTTTGAAATTATATATCTTTGGTGCATGCTTTACAGTCTATTTTTCTCTTGAACCTTATGTTCTAACATCTTTTATTAAAATTTAATAACTTATTGTAATCACAAATGTAGTAGTATCTATGCTATGTTTAGTCAATAAACGAATAACTAATACAAATAGTCACATTTTGGAATTGAAACGTTATTAGGATGAATATGAAAAACATGTCCAACTAAACTTCAATAATTTTGTTCACCGATCGAAAATGTACAACGTTCTTCTCATTTTTCCATTTAAAATCGGAAACATTACTTTTATTCGTCTATTTCTTTATTGTAAACATGAAAATGCAGTTTGAAAGCAAGTTAAAAGATCAACCATCTTTGACGTTAATGGAGTAATTGACATAAAGATAACATCAGTTGATGAATACTAAAATTCTGAAAGTAATTTAATTAATAATTATATTAAGTCATCCCAAATTTTCCGCGGACGATACTATTAATTAATCAAGGATATGTATTCCGTTGGAAATGAGGATAGAATCGTCAAGCTGTATCTTATCGAATGAAATAATATAATAGTTTCAATAAAGCCAAGGATAATCACAAAATGGCTTCACCTCGTGTTAATACATTTAGCAAACCGAGAGTCGTAAAAGATTATAATTAGGTCGGAATTGATTGATTAATTTAATTTAATTTAATGTTTACTTCCACACCAGCCCGAAATTTCAGCGAATAGATATTTTTTTAGTTTGTGAGTACTTCTGTAAAGTAACACAATGCTATTCGTGGATTGTAATTGTGTCATTACACAAAAGCTTTTTCAAAGTTTACCTTCATATGTAATTTGAAAGAGTTCTCTTCACTCAACCTCAGCGCATAGCAGCGAAAAACTGAATCATTCTGGATTACCGGTGGTGAGAGTTTCGTGATGGAATCTGTGCCGTGTAACTTTCTATTATTCCCATTGTTGTCATTATACCGACGAGAAAAGTGCTTCCCGGCCGAGTTGCCGCATTGTTTGTAATGGTCCACTATTTCTCGGACGCTTTCGTTTATTGTTGTCGTCGTTATTGTTCATTCCGTTTGGATTTATGCGCCCTAAAACGCTACTACTATTTTTACTTCTACCCACTCGCTATTGTTCAATCGTATCACAGGCAAATAAAAATATCGTACGGATTGCCATGCAAAAACGTACAACCCGAGCGCATAATAATGAGGTCTCTAATGAAGGAAAGTTGATGTGTTCGGTCAGATTGTGATGCTCCATTTTGATTTTTTTGTCAAATACGGTTTCTGATTGTAATTTAGAGCAATGCTGTTTCGCGACTAAATGAACAACCACAACATTTTAATACGGTAAGCTTTAAAATGGCCTCCGTATTAATAATTTGATTTACATATACCAGTTATGTACATATTATCTACTTACGGCATATTCACATGTCAGAAATGTCTATTGAATATATTTCCAATTAACATTTATGTTTGGAGAATTAACGCGTGCAACATAAAATCGGTATACAATTTTAAATATATTGCTTAGGTTTCTTCTGGTTTGAAGATCTCTCACCTTGAGTTGGATTCCTTTATTGGACATCTTTTTATTTCGGCTTTGAAGTTGGTTGGAGAATTCTTTACTCCATCTTTTCAAAAAGAGTGTATTTCCAGCCAGCAGGTTTAGAAATTGCATTTGGTACGTCTTCAATTGGAAAGTGCAAAGGTGGATTTGGATCGTTAGACATGGGTGTGATTTGATGGGAATTAAGAACACCTTGTATGTGCACTATAAAGCGTGCGTGTCCTCATAATTTAAAGATGTGTTGGCAATTACACGAGTTGAATAAAATTTTGTAGATTTGAGAGCTACGCGAAATGCCATCTAACCCGTTCTTGCTTTAAGGTGTTATGAATATTTCGTCTGGAAGGTTGAAAGAAAAATGATGAATTAGATGCTTTATTCCTTTGTTCGCACTAACAAATTGAGTTCCATTATCGGAATATATATTGGACATTACTCGAAGTATATTGCTTTTATATAAAAGCACAGAAGTATTGCACCATTAACTTTTATATGCCTGCTATTTTTCTTTTACCTTCCGTTACAGGTAAAACCTCAAAAAATAACTTACCCAACATTCTGGAACGGTCGCGAAGCCGTTGCTTGCATTAGTACGAAGACCGCCCATTAGATGTTCAATAGTAAGCGGTTTCGCTTTGAAACATGTTATAGTTCGTTTCAACTTATTTTAATCTGACTAAATTAAGTGTGAGCAGATTTATAGCACTTTCTGTGATGAGGGCTTTATGAAGGGCCTGCTTATCACACAGGGTGAACATAAAAATAATTAGCTGCTCATTACTCAGATTAAAATAAGTTGGAACGAGCTATACACACTATGGCAGATTTTATCGTATTTATTATTGAAATATTGGATACTAAATGTTTGGATGACAATGAAATTTTATATTATTGTTCATATGATAAAGTAGCATTTCTTAGCCGCCCACCTACTTGCAGAAGATGGCTATTATCAACAAAAGATTTGGAGATAATTACTAGCTAGTGACTCCTAGAATTAGTTTACCGTGTTTTGAGGTATAAAATATCGCCTTCAAATGCATATATTTGAATGTCATGTGAGTTTGAAGGCTTTCAATTCTAAGTATTTAAAGACCCCGTACTTATCTTGGATCTATCCTCGTGTATACGGGTAAAAATGTTACGTATATAGTTGAAGAATATGTTGAAGTCATGTGTATACTAGACACATAACTTCAACATATTCTTCAATTTACTAATGAGTTGTGCTAGTAACACAGCACCGCAAAGTTTGTTTTTCAGCAAAGTACATTAAATGACGGATAGACCAAGTGGATGTTATGCAATACGCAGATTTGTTGCTTAACCCTTTGTGTCCTAGCAGCACGTAGACGTCCGCTATTTTCCGAGCTCCATATATTTCAGACTGAATAATTTTGAGCGGTTTAGTAGCAACAGAACTTTAAAGTATTGATTAGTGTAGGTATAGATTATCTTGCGCATGTCAGAAGTGGCGCACACAATATGCAATTGCATTCTATTCTCCTCTGCTTTTGTGAAGTTACGTGTGGCAGTAAGAGGTGATTTATTATATTTGTATTGTACTTAGTAAACTTTGTTTTGATGTATTCAGTTACTTTGTGAAAAATTAACATATACTGTTTTATGAAACTTTATAACAATCGAGAGTTATCAAAATATTTGGTTACATTTTCTAACGTTGTATTTATTGGACTGGGAAGTCCCGTTAGAACTAAAATTGATAATTGCTACGGTAATTGTTGGTAAGTAAATTGGCTATTATTCTTGTCGCTTTTGTAAAAATTTTTTCTTCGTAGTAACCTAGCGAGAATAACTGTGCGGCAACGAAAATACGTAACTGACGATGAAACATTGGCTACAGCAGAACAAGCAGCTATTGAACTGGAGGAGATTCCTCTAGACAATAATATAACTACTGAAGAGAATGACAGCGGAGCTAGTGATAATAACATTGATAAGCAACCGGATTTGCCTGTTACTAAATTTCCCAAAGGAAGTCAAGACAATAATATAAATACAGTGGAAGAAACAGCGTATCAAAAATCCGGGAGAAATTCAAAGTTGAACAAAGATTAGCATGTGGTACAGTTTGTGCAAATAGAGAAGGATTACCTAAGGATATGAAGAAACATAAAGATATGACATTGGGAGATATAGATTATAGAGTTTCTGATATGAATATTACCTTTTAGAAATGGTACGACAATAGAGACGTTCATCTATCAAATTTTCACGGTATTGAATTAACCAGTTTCTCGTCGTAAAAAATATGGTACTGTAAAACTAATAAAATGCCCTCAAATAATTCCTGATTATAATCGTTTCATGGGTGGCGTCGATCAAGCCGACAGATCACGTCAAGCTTATTGTGTGAACAAACGCCAAAAAAATGGTGGCATAGACTTCTTTTTGGCCTGTTAGATATGACTTTTGTAAACAGTCATGTAATTTATAAGACCATGAATCCTGACGAGAACATAACACCCTTAGATTTTCGCCAAGGAGTTAGTACAGGTTTTATGTCAGCAGCGTTTAGCACAACTAAGGTACGAGTAAGTAACGTTTTGTGTGAATGTAAAAGTAGTCTAACTTTTGCTTCTCGAGATAATATTACGCTAGCCTTACCTAAACGAAGAAAGTACAATTATAGCGTGTGCGATGATATTCGCTTGAGAAATGTAGGTTACCATTGGCCAATATTTACTAGTTTGAAGCGAAGATGTGAATGTTCACCAATGGGAGTAGAATCTCCACCAAAAAGTAAATGTTCAACATGTGTTTATTTATGTTACAATGAAAACAAAAACTATTTCTCACGTTATCATAACATTTCTAGCTAAAATATTTGTTATTGTAACTTTCTGTTCATTATAAAGCAAACCCACGTTATGCATTTTTTATTGCTTTAGTCTTGACGGGACTTAAAAGTCGCGATGCTCCCTTACCTACATGAAGTTATCAAAATATTTAAAAACTGTGTATGCATCCATTAGAAGATTTAAACAGAATCTTTGATATTGCGACATTTGTGTTGTCGCATGATAAATTCAAAATATTGATCATCTTTGCAGTAATTAACACTGACCGTGATTCGCTATCTAAGAATGAATGACACGAATGACCGTGCCTTTCGATTCTAGTAGAACTATGTAAACTATGACCGAAATAATTGTTCCCACGTTAGTGACTTGACATATACTAGCTATGTAGCTATTTAGCTAATTTAAGTAATTTCTTTGCTTTAGTTTGTTCGATTAGTTTATCGATCGACATACATATGTATTTAAAATTTATTTAAAATAATATATCAGATGACTTGTAAATTAAACGCAAACTTCTATTTGTGACTGTACGATGATGAGCTGGGTTTTCACTTCTTGAAGTTGGTTGAATGAAACACAATTTGCAGTTCGCCACGTTTTTTATTTTTAACTAATTATTACATACAAAAAGAAAGAAAACGAACACGTAGGAGACATTGATAACTTTGAAACGGCATGAAAACTTTACAATATTAAACATTACAATTTAAAATAACATAACCATAACGCGTCCGAATACGTTGTAAACCACTTACCGTTATGGCATGGTAAAAACTGCTCTCAAAATTAAATTTACAAGCTTTTATAACTTAAACTTTCTAACATTCATAATGCTTGTGGGTTCCAGTTTCTCGGAAGGTCGCAACTCGAGAGATAGAGAAAGTTAGAATATTGACAATAAATAACATTTCTAGATACTTAGGATGTGACGAATAAAGCCTAATTGTTCGGAGAATCCTAACATGCCGCCCCCTTGGAAGGTAAAGACCTTTCCAAAATAACCTATCACTAATCCAAAAACTTCTAGTTGTTTTGTTGATCATTTCTAGGCACGGGTAATGCGCACACTGATTTTACGCCACGTTTCACTATTGTATCTGCCGTTCTAATTGTCACTACGCGAACGATTCCGTCGTCCCCTGGGTGTGTTGCGACTATTCGGCCCATTCTCCAATGTAGCGGTGGCTGGTTGTCCTCTCGAAGTGCAAGTAAAGTACCCTCAGCTAAATTTTGGTGGCCCATCTGGTTCCATTTGGTTCTCATTTGCAGTTCACTGACGTACTCCTTGTTCCAGCGTTTCCAAAAGTGCTGGTTTAATTTCTGCACATATTGGAATCTGTCGAGACGATTCGTTTTGAGATCCAGAAGGTTGTACTCGGGTGCCGCAGTCACTGGTCTTCCGATTAGGAAGTGCCCGGGAGTTGAAGGAGTCAAATCATTAGGATCGTTGGAAAGTGGTGAAATTGGTCTGGAATTAAGGACAGCCTCTATTTGTGTTAAAACCGTGCAAAATTCCTCCAAACATAGGGACGCATTACCAATGACTCGTTTTAAATGTGATTTTGCAGACTTGACACCAGCTTCCCATAACCCGCCAAGATGTGGAGAGTAAGGCGGATTAAAATTCCACGTAATTTCGTCCCTAGCTAAAGTGTCGCAGATTTTCGTTGTTGTTTGAGTTGCGGCAATAAACTGAGTAAACTCATCTAATTTTCGCTTTGCTCCGACAAAATTAGTTCCGTTATCAGAATAGATAGTGTGTGGTTTGCCGCGTCTTGCGATGAAGCGACGTAGGGTAGATAAAAATGCGTCAGCAGATAATTCACTTACTAATTCAAGATGTACTGCTTTCGTTGAAAAACAAATGAATAAACAGATGTAACCTTTTATAAACTTTGTGTTGCGATATTTTTTCTCCTTAATCAGAAATGGACCCGCGTAATCGACCCCACATATTTGAAAAACGTTTCCAGCTAGTAATCGGTGATTAGGTTAATCACCCATTAAATACTTACTTTGCTTTGGGTTGACTTTACAACATATAACCCATTTGCGAATTACCTTCTTAATCGATTCTCTTCCCGATATTGGCCAAAAACGCTCTCGCATAGAATATAGAACAGATTGTGCACCGCCATGCAAGCAGTCTGATATGTTCGTGTCTTATTATTAATTCGGTTAGTATATGATCTTTCGGTAGTATGATGGGATGTGTTTTGTCGAAAGAATAATTAGCTGACTTTATTCGCCCACCAACTCTAAGAATACCATTTGTGTCAATAAATGGGTTAAGAGCTATAAGCTATCCCTTATTTCGGCAAGAATTTTTGGTTAAGTTTAGTAGATCCAATGAAAAACAATTACCTTGAGCAATTTTTATTAACGACATTAAGGCCCCGTTTAATTCATCGACAGTAAGAGAGTTGGTATTTTTACCATTTTCCGAATTTTTGCAATTTGAATAGAATCTAAAACACCAAGCCGTTATTCTCTGTAATTTTGTGAGTGAGGAGAAGCGCGTAAAAATATCGCAAGGAGTTTCCTGGACCGACAATCAGACGGACTTCTTCATTTCCGGTATTCCTTGATTATGTGAAATCGTAAGAACCGTTGGCTGTGCTGGCCATTTTGAAGTGTCAGCCAACAACCAACCAGGACCGTGCCACCAAATAGAGCGCGATAATAAATCTGCCGGGTTGTCGCCTGACTTGACTGATACCAGTCATTTATATCAGAAAGTGCCTGAATTTCCGATACTCTATTTGAAACAAAAGTCTGCCATCTAGCTGATTCAGAATTAATCCAATGTAAAGTGATGGTTGAATCAGACCAATAGTAGAATGAACTAAAGCTAGTATTGAGAGATTCTTTAACTTTAGACACTAATCTTGCAAGCAATACGGCAGCGCATAATTCTAGGCGAGGTAATGTTATTTTTCGAATGGGTGCCACGCGCGATTTTGAACAAAGTAGCGAAGTACTAATATGTCCACATGTATCAATTGTAATACATGCACCATATGCCCTGTCGGATGAATCTGCGAATCCATGACATTGAATAGTTCCGATATTTTTTGTTGAAACATATCGCGGAATTATGATTGGGGCCATAACGGAAAGTTCATCCAGAAATTTGGTCCATTTATAGTGAAGATCATGTGAAATTGATTCGTCCCATGAGACCTTAACGCTCCACAACTCTTGAATAATTAATTTAGCTATTAAAACGATTGGCCCGAGTAGTCGTAGTGGATCAAATATTTTGCCAGTAGTGGATAACAAAACACGTTTTGTAAAACAACCCGTAGTGACTAGGTTATTCCCATAATATTTTAAAACATCTGTAACTGGATCCCAGTAAATGCCTAATAGTTTGGTCTCTATATCGGCTCCCAGTTGATGCTGTTCGTTGATATTGTTAGTATTTCTTAACCGTGCATGACTACATATCCATTTTCGTAAATTAAAACCAGGTGAGTTTAGGATGTGTGTAATTTCGATTTGTAATGTAAGTAGCTCATCGCATGAACTAGCGCCTGTTAACAAATCGTCAAAGTAGAAGTCATTGAGGATAACTGTGCATGTATGCGGATATATGGTATGATACTCATGTGCCAACTGGTTTAAGCAACGTATCGCGAGAAAGGGAGCTGATGCCGTACCGTATGTTACCGTTTGAAGTTCGTAACATTGTAACCGTTTATTAGGATCACATCTCCAAAAGATTCGCTGGTACTTTCGGTCTGATGGTGATACCAAAATCTGGCGATACATTTTTTCTATATCGGCAGTTAGTGCATATGGATGACGTCTAAAACGTAAAAGTATAGTTAATAAATCGTTCCACCGGTCCAACCATTTAGACATCATTAAGAGATAAACCTGTCGTAGTTTTCGCAGAACTATCAAAAACTACGCGAGTTTTAGTAGTCGTACTGGATTCCTTTTTGACAGCATGATGAGGCAGATAGCAGATTTCATTGAAATTAGCTTGCTTTGATTCGTTAATACGTTTCATGTGACCTAATTTTTCGTATTCTTGCATAAATTTTACGTATTCAGACTGCAGAAATTTATCTTGAATAAATCGTTTTTCCGTTGCGTGAAAACGTTTCAAGGCAACGGTTCTAGATTCTCCTAAATGATTTACTTCTGATTTAAAAGGAATAGTTATTACAAATCTACCAGATCCATCGCGTGCAACTGTGCTTGTGAAGTGCCCTTCGCAATTTTCGACCAACAATCTAGTACTAGAATTACATTCCTCTAATGTCCAGAAATTTTCTATTCGTTTTTCCAAATCAATACTTAAATTACAAAAAGGATCTGACTGTAAATTTACCCTCGATATTAAAAGTAGGATCAGCTAATCTTATATTGTCATTAATATTTAGTGATGATGCGTCGAATGTTACATTCGGTAAAGTTTCAGTTATTTTAGGTATGATTAAGCAATTGATCGTTACTTCGAAGTTGTTGTGGATCGCGCGAAGAGAAATCTCTGTTTGATGAGTTAAATTTATGCCTGCTTGATTTATACCTAAGACGGTAGATTGAATGGCTCTACGAGGTGTGTTAAGTCGTTTGTGAAACTCTGTTGTGACGAAATTAGATTGAGAGCCGTTACCTAATAGTACACGACATTTTTGCCAGTTTTGTCTGTGGTCTTTAACTAATACACAAGCAGTTGACAAAAGCACTTGAGATTTGTTACTATTAACACTCGCATGATTAGTTAATACCGCACTTGAAGTGGACGGTGTGGGTTCAGTAGATTCCCTTTTAATAGTTTCAATGTGAAGCAGCGTGTGATGTCTTTTGTTACAGGTTTTGCAACACGATTTTGATGAACAAGATACTACGTTATGACCTTTACGAAGGCAGTTCAAACACAATTTTTTATTCTTAACTTGCATTATACGTTCATTCACAGATAGTTTAGTAAGTGAATCGCATTGAGTAACAAAATGTGGTAGATCGCAAAAGGTGCAATGAGCTTTATTTAACGCGAGGAGGTTATTTGCTTTGATAACTATACCCTTAGGTGAATTATTTTCTGATGTTGATCGCAAAGTTTCTAAGAGGTTACATTTGTTTGTCAAGAAAGTTTTAAAATCACTAAGTTTAGGCATTTCCTGGATTTTATCGGCTATAAACGTTTCCCAATCTCGTCGCGTTGAGTTATCTAATTTTGAATATATCAAATATATGATTAATGTATGCCATGAGTTGACATTTTCACCTAAAGTTTCTAACGCTCTGAGGTTTTATCATATCGTCTAATAATTCTCGTAAAGAAATGTGAGATTCTCGACCGATCGGTTTTAAATTAAATAAAGAATGGACGTGGTTGTAAATTATAAGACGTTTGTTTTCATAACGTTCATTGAGCAATTCCCAGGCCAGTTCGTAATTGTTTTCTGTTATTTCCAAGGATTGAATAACATGTGCTGCTTCGTTTTCAGTGAAGTACGTAAATAGTGAAACTTTTGTATACGACTTATTGAATCGTTGTTATGGATAAGACTTTTGAATAAATCTCTAAAACTAAACCAAGTATCATATGAACCATCAAAATTCGGTAAATTAATTGGGGTAATGTAACATTTTTTTGCGAATAATTTTGATTGCTAGTAGGGGCAAGTTTATTGTTTGTCCATTGTTTTAAGATTCTGCGCCCTAAACCTAATGTGGCGAAATATTCTTTTCAAACATTTCACGCTCGTGTACTTGATTACTTGGATCGTCTTCGAAAGATTCTATGTCGTCCTGAATATCGCAAAATGTGGGTAACAATTTTGTTATGGTTTCTAGGTGCGTTTCTAACTCGGAAATATCGTCAATATTTAGTGTTTCTGGTGTCAATTCTGATAAATAATTCGAGGATCGAGTTAGCTGATCTTTGACACTAGCCCGTTTGCGTACTAATATTTCACACGTTGTCATGGTTGTAACACAAATAGAGATCAAATGCAGGAAAAAGAAAAAAAGAAGACAAGAAAAAGGAGTTGAGTGTAATTGAGTGTTGGAATACAGTACCTCGATGTGGCTTGATCTCCTGTTCTTACTTCATCCTGCTCGAAGGACCATGTACGATGATGAGCTGGGTTTTCACTTCTTGAAGTTGGTAGAAGGAAACACAATTTGCAGTTCGCCACGTTTTTTATTTTTAACTAATTGTTACATACAAAAAGAAAGAAAACGACCACGTAGAAGACATTGATAACTTTGAAACGGCATGAAAACTTTACAATATTAAACATTACAATTTAAAATAACATATAACAATAACGCGCCCGAATACGTTGTAAACCTCTTAGCGTTATGGCATGGTAAAAATTGCTCTCAAAATTAAATTTACAAGCTTTTTATAGCTTAAAGTCTCTAACATTTATAATGCTTGTGGGTTCCAGTTTCTTGGAAGGTCACAACTCGAGAGATAATAGAGAAAGTTAGAATATTGACAATAAATAAAATTTCTAGGTACTTAGGATGTGACGAATAAAGCCTAATTGTTCGGAGAATCCTAACAGTGACTATGTTGAGAAAGTTTGTGAAAGAGCCTCCAGAGTTTGACATTTGCGAGTAAAAAATCTGTAATTTGTTATTGATCTCTTGTTTTTGTTGTCCCGAGTCTTGTATAGGAACTTCCAAGTATTTATATTATTTGACTTGCTCTATTTCATTGTTGTAATCTGAACAAATTATATGTATTAAAAATGGAAGAATTCACAGTAGTCCAAGTGTGTCGTAAAGTTACGGTGTGCACATAGATGTAGAAACGGCTAAGAAGTCTGATGGTCCCTCCACCTATGCATATTCTAGAAGGCTGGACAATTAGACCTATTGGAAGCTTTATTATAAAGAACAATCTTAAGAATATTATGACAAGAAGTACCAATCAATTAATTTAACTGAATGTAGCACATTTACCAATGTACAGAACGAGCGAACGACGAGAAAGGAACGAGTTTTTAAGAATGGCTAACAAAATACAGGTTTGATTATTAGTAGAGAGAGATGGCCGGTTCTGGCACAGCCGCCCAGCCGCTCAACCGCTTAGTCACAACCCCGAGCGTGTATACTGGAAGGTAGTCACAACCCCGAGCGCGCGTGTGTGGCAATGGGGGCCACAACCCCGGTTGGAGGGTTAAAAATGGGCAACAACCCCCTCCCCGGAAAATTCAAAACTCCCGCCCCTCTGGTCGGTAAGGTAGATAACTGGACAGTGCCGGTAATACAGGTGACTGTATGTAGTGCCGCTTTTGACCGGTAGGTGTCGCTGTTTGGTAGGACGCCTGTAATGCCAGTAGTACAGGGGCTGTATGTAGTATCGCTTTCGACCGGTAGGTGTCGCTGTTCGATAGGGCGCCTATGTAGTACAGGTGGCTGTATGTAGTGTTGCTTTCGACCGGAAGGTGTCGCTGCTACTCGGAGTACAGGGAGCTGTAGGTGGTAACAGGCCTAATTAGGAAATTAGGCATTTCACCAGAAGATGGAGGATCAGGAGACGTTGACCGGAAGGTTTATAAAGTTGAAAGATTACGTAATACCATGACGTCACAAACACGTTTCGACGGGAATTTGGCAGGCTAATGAAAAGTAATCCTAACAATTGGCGACTAAAACATATACATATCACCATCGAGGTACTGACCGCGCTCGGCGCTGTTTGACTTTGGTGAAAGAAGGAGAACGGTTATTGCCAACGTGTTATAACTGTTGCATTTTTAAATAGACAGACGGTACACCATCCAAGTACTGACCCGCGCATTACCGTTTGACTTTGGTGAAAGGACGAGAACGGCTATTGCCAACGTGCTATGACTGTTGCATTTTTAAATACACATATGGTACACCATCCAAGTACTGACCCGCGCCTCACTGTTTGATCTAGGTGATCGCATGAGAGCCGCTATTACCAACGTGCCGATTGTTGCGGATCATTCCTATATATTACGTAATATTACGCAATACCATTACGTCACGAACAGGTTTAGGCGATAATTTTGGATGCAAGGAATATGTTAGAACTTCGCTCTTAGTCAGAAGATGTTGATAAAACAGATAATTATGTATAGATCCCTAATAAGATATTACGTAATACCATCATGGCATAAACAGGGTGAATGTTAGATGGGAAGAGCGTTCTCATTCATGATATCATGAAAATGCAGCGCTCTGATTGGTCGTATCCTATACAATGCCACGCTCTGATTGGTTACCAACTCGAAATTCAAAATTCCCCGATATGTATAGGAAGGTAGTTCACCCAACAACATCCTTAACATTGATTAAGGTGTTTAACGTCAGACAGTAAGTAATAAAGTCACTGGACATGCGCAAGTTAGCCCTGGTGAACATTACATACTATTGATCGGTCATTAGTAAGGTCAAGAACCGGTTTATATGTTTAAATGTAAACTACACCAAACTGAGGAATCGGGAGATGACCCGAATTTCATACGATTGATCGACCACCAATCGCAGTACGATACATCGTTAGACATCACAAACAGGTTTCAACGTTATATTTTAATATGAACAGGATGAATGTTATGCTATGTATAGGAAGGTAGTTCCCCAACAACTTCCTTAAGACTGATCAGGGTGTTTAACGTCAGACAGTAAGTGATGACGTCACTGCGCATGCACAAGTTGGTCCTGCTGAACACTGTATACTTTCGATCGCTCATCGGTAACGTGAAGAATCGGTTTATATGTTTGAACGTAAAATACACCAAACTGAGGAATCGGGAGATGACTCGAGCTTCATACGATTGACCGACCGCTAATCACAGTACGCTACATCATTAGACATCACAAATAGGTTTAGATATTATACTGTAATACAATATTATAAGGAAATGGAACGTAAGTCAATTAGTTAGTAAATTATTAAAACGTATCACATAGGCTTATGTTTAACTGGAACACTTATACCAACAATAATCGATTGTAGATCAACAAAGTCAAACATATCAGGCTCGGTCAGGTCGTAGGCGGATAGAAATCAATATCTTTCAGTAACATATGTGGATTTTCTATAACGATCCTATACAGTCGGCATCTAATAAAATTACGTAATACAGGGCTCCTCTGTCTATTGATACGAGCATGTAACGTCACAAACAGGATTCAACGACAGTTCTGTGTTAAATGTGTAAGTTAATATAAAATCAGATTTAATGAAACCCAGTCCATTATTTATTAATATATTAAGATACATGTAGAAAAACGCTTACAAAGTTTAATTGATCGCATCATATGAAATATCGCATTCTGATTGAATATCGATAAATCATATAAAAGCTAGTTCATTTACCGACAGCTTTCTAACAGCTAGGTCGTGAAATTCAACATCTTTACCTCCAGTATATAGTTTTAGTGTTTATAGTTAGGCGTTGATTTCCTACTGGTTTAGCGTTTCATTATCACTTAGTATTCATCGTGGTTGGACAGGCATATTTTAGGTAAGTTATTTAAATTTCACCGCATACTTTCTCTAATAGACTGCAATATTATAGTTTAAGATGGAGTGTGAGATATGCCACAAAACGTTTGCAAGAAAAGATGGATTGAACAGACATCCCTGCTTAAATCATAAATCTTACACATGCACCATATGTGAGGAAATCCTTACGAGATCGGATAGCCTGCCTCGACATAAGAAAACGCATAATATCGATTCCATAACCAAGAAACGAGATGTTTCAGAAGAGAAGCAGCCACCAAGTAAAACGAACCATCCGGCGAATAGCATGTCGGAACAGGATTTTCGATGCCGCGACCAAACCTTACCGACGGCTACATTACACAATGGACACCTTTGTTTCCATGCGCATCTGAACAACAATTCTCTTAAACTTGAAGAGGATATGTTCATCATAAAAATCACCCGGAACAATAATGTAAAAATAATGATAAGGCAGGCACCCCATGATGTAATACAACCTACAACATGAAAATTTGCATAAATATAGGATATTCCAACAGTATTATCCGACGTGAAGGTAATATCGATGGATCCACGCTTTCCAAGAAACAGTGCAGCGAGTGAAATATAATAACGGAGTAAAATAATTTTATACGTATTATACTGAATAAAAGATATCATCATAAACTTTACGAATTTTATTTCAAGGATGGAACAATATTTATAATAAGTATGCAGTAATAGAATAATGCAATCTTACTAATAAGTAAGTATAGCAAAACAGCGTAAGAATGTTTATCCAACTGCTGTGGAAGTTATAAAATCCAACTGATTCGATCTCATTTTCTAGGTAAAACTCCTTCGAGGGAGTATACGTTCTCATATTTGAATTTCTGCTATTTCTGTTTATAGGAACACCCCAGAATCGGTTTCTCGTTTACATCTTCAATTAAATATGCGTTGGGATTACCCACCTTACTTAAGCACGTAAGAATACGGGATTTAACCTGAATGGATCGATGTTTCGTATGATTGTATTCATCGATTATTTTAGACAAAATATCCATCTACCTATACAAATCTCTCAAACGAAATAAATGTACAATGTGAAGCTACCAGCATTATTCCACAGTCCTAACCTCGCAAGGAACCGGTTGCGGGTGAAGTTAAAATGTATTGGTCACATCAAATACATCTCTATACAAACGTATACAGACTTGACTTCAATACAGAAACAAAAACTCACGAAGTTGTATGAACCGTGTATTTAATAAGGGGTGGAAAAGGATACATATGTATATCTATATACTGTTGGCATAATAATATAATATAAAATAAATATAATAATAATCATTCTAACACGATAACGGAAGTATCTTGTTCGATGTCGATATCATGAACATATCAAAGGTGAATGTAATGGGAGGTTTAACGTGATGTCTACGATGGAAGATGAAGGAAAAACAAGATGATACCGGAAAATATAAAATTTGCAAGCCATGAAAGAAAATAGTCATATATCGATCTAACCAGTTAAATAAAGAACAGGCTGTGCATCTAATGATGCATTACAATCTTTCTTTATCTTGCACTTGAACTCACGTAAATATAGGATGATACGTTACCAGTACTATTCGACAATCCTAAACTTGCAAGGAGTCGAATTCCTGACGCGCGAAGTTGTATGAATCGTGTATTTGACAAGGGCGAAACAGAACATACATATCAATCCGCTATTAGTGGAAGAGGGGTAAAACATCACTATGTTCTGATAACGGAACTATCTCATCCGATGTTGACATCATAGATATATCGAAGGCGAATATAAATATTCCAAATGATGAATAAGCGTGTATCCCATGGTGAATTACTGCAGTCTTTCGTCCAGCATGAAAAAATATATATAGGACGACCAATTATCCGCACTGACACGCCTAATCTTGAAAGGAGTTAAGTTTATGGTGAAATTAAAGGTATTGGTCACATCGACACCCAAAACAACCTATCAATATGTAAATGTATACGGACTTGACTTCATCATAAAGACGAAAATGTAGGAAGTTGTATCGACCATGTATTTAACAAGGGGGAAAAGTATACACATATCGATCTATTATTAATGGAAGACGATCAATACATCATTATGTTCTGATATCAGGTTGTTTCGATCGGTATAACATCATAGACATATCAAAGGTGAATGTAATAGAATGTTAACCGTATTGACGATAACCGAGACGAAGAAGAAAGCAAGGTTGTTGGGGTGATATAAAATTTGTAAATCACGAACGAAAAACGGTGTTACGTATTATGGTGTACATCGACTTTGCGTGTAAACGGATAGAATCATACTAGTCCGAGTCTCAAACAGCAAATTCAAGTGGAATGCGTATTATGCATAAGCATAACAGCGTATACTGGACCGGACTGAATCAACGTTTTCGTGCAACGATTGACGGAAATACATCAAATAACTATACAACCGTCACATGGAATTCCCCAAACACATGAACCACCTCACCGCCAGCGGGCGCAGAGCATAACACTGAAGCCGAAAAATGACATATATGCGAAAAGGCATTAAACGAACATAAAGTAACAGAGCATCTCCATTTGACTTAACCATTCTGGGGTTTAGCGCATTCCAGTTGTAACCTCAACTGCAAAATACCTACACTCGTTCCGATTTTCTTCTATAATTTAAGTGGATATGACAGTCATCTTCAAATACGCCAGCTGGACGACGATAGCGAAGATATCGACGTTATCCCACTTAATAAAGAAAAATATATCAGCTTCATCAAGATGTTTAAATCGGATCAGTATGTCGATAAGGTAGATGTATTTCGAAAAATAAATATTAAAATGTGATTTATGGACTCGTTCAGATTTATGGCGGTATCTATTGAGAAACAGGATGAATTTTTCTCAAAATCAATGTTAATATGTGCAGACGTACGACTAGCAGTTGAAGTTCATAACAAACGCACATCCCCGTACTAATATCAACAAGTACGAAAATTAAATGAATCGACTCTACTGCCCAAGAACAGCTTCCACGATACATTGACAAATAAAGGCGTTAGCGATCAAGACTACGAATACACTATAGTAGTCTAGAACACGATCACTCGTTCCAACTTACTGTAATATTGGAATATTTACCTTAAAACAGACCTACCGCTGTCCGCAGACGTATTTGGAAATTTTTAATTTTTATAAGTATATCACGATTCACAAACGATTTGAACCCAGCCCACTACAACAACAACTGATAATTTCAAGAATATGAGTATTCAGTGTGGTTTATCCCAAGTTAGTTTTCACCATGCAAGAGTCAAAAATAAATACCTAACGGTTTATAACAGTAGTGCCCCATCAACCTACCTAGTAGTCTGAGGTGCAAATAATTTATGTGGGTAAGTTATGTCTCAATCGCTGTCCTACAACAAATTGGAGTGGATGAACCCCGATGAAGTTGATCACCTCGACGTTAGTAGCATAGCGGACAACGATGAAACGCTATTGAACGATGTCCGAAACGACCATCAGCTCCTTCTCGAGAACATAATTCATACAAAATCTATAACAAACAGCATTGCACTATACATCATCGCAACCTTAAGCAGACCATATTCAACGGTCTAGAACTCACCCATCGAGTACTACGATTCAACCAGTTTACATGTCTGAAATATTACATTCATTAGAACACCTTCCTGAGGAACCATCCCTACGACGACTTCTAGATGAATTTTTAAATTAATGAATAATTCCGTTTACAGAAAAATGAAGGAGAACATCGATAAACAAGTATATGTTTAACTGCTAACGTATTGAAAGGATTTGAGGTGAAAACGAGACGCTGGACCTCTGATTGCAAAACAGAAGTTTAAAAACATCAATATATTTAGCGATAATTTTACAGTAATTCAAATGAGGATACTTAAAGTCGTCTACAATAAATCCGCATATATCGGTTTCATCGTCTTGAAATTGTCGAAACTGCTGATATATGACTTTCACTACAACTACCTGAAACGGTTGTACTAGAATAAAATACCATTATGCTATATGAATACCTACAGATAGCTTCATACTATACATTGAAACTGAGAACGTGTATGCCGATATTAATCGAAATTCGCATACATTTAACACAACTGATTATGAATACGATATAATTCATACGAAATAAGCTCGTGCAGGGAATGTTTACATCGAAGAATTTGTCGATTTTCGATCAAAGATGGTCGGACTTCAAGTAGATAACTGACAAATAAAACGTGTGAGGGGATCCGACCAACGACAATTTGCTGTATAAAACACAGCATCTATTCAGGACGGCTCTGCACGATATCTATCTAATATGGAAAGCAGGAAATTGGCACTACCATGCTTGAACGATAAGAGGTGCATCCATACTAATAGGCTAATGATATACATACACACGCCTAGGGTACAACAAGGCAATCAAGACTGAAAAATAGCGGTTTAAGGTAAAAATACAATTACCATCCAGAAGCAAACCGAAACCTGTTGTTCCACGAATTTCTTCACAAACAGATTTATCATCATCAGCTTAAACAACGCGGACAACGTAAATATCTACAGCTACATAGGATATCTCTCGTACTGAAGCAAGGTGGGATTTTAAGACATCTGTATTTTTATGAAAATATTAATGTTTGTATGTTATTATTGTATGTGAACGCCAGTTTATCTGACGGTCAATATATTTTTAATAAAATGCAATGTCTGAGTATTTTTAACCGACTCGAACGAGCCACGGACAGCAGCGTGTTTGTCATGCGAAACATTGGTAACATGTACTACTTGTAGAAGCTGATTAACCAAAGAATATCCCTACTAAACACTGACTTGGATATAAGCGTTAAAATAGATGACGACGAGCAAATAAGACGGTATAGGAGCTGTGACGTCAGCACTTACTATCCAACGTCAAACGTCAAGACGTTTTTGAGGGGCATACTTGCCAATATGCAGTCGGAGAGGGGTAAAGGGGTCACTCTTTCAGATGGCGGGAATGTTGAATTTCCGGGGAGGTTGGCGCGAATTTTGAATTTCCAGGGATGTTGACGCGAATTTTAAATTTCAAGGGAGGTTGCCGCGAATTTTGAATTTTCGAGGTTGTTGAACCGAATTTTAAATTGCAAGAGGGTTGTATACCTTCCAGACACGCAGGCATGCGTGTTGTCCACATCATCGACTCCGAAGGTGGACAACACGCATGCCTGCGTGTCTGGAAGGTATACAACCCCTCTTGCAATTTAAATTCGGTTCAACCTCGAAAATTCGACAGGCGAATTTGATTCGCGTCATCTGGAAATTCAAATTCGCCAGCCCCGGAAATTCAGCATTCCCGCCATCTGAAGGTGACCCTCGGCTACTGCATATTGGCAGTATGCCCCTCAAACGTCTTGACGTTGATGTTGGATGATATGCTGACGTCGCAGCTCTACCTGTCTTATTGCTCGTCGTCATACAACGCTTATATCAAGTCGGTGTTTAATGGGGATATTCGGTTGTCAGCTTCTACAGCAGCACATGTTACCAATGTTTCATGACAAACACGCTGCTGTCCGTGGCTCGTTCAGTCGGTTAAAAAATACTCGAACATTGCATTTTATTAAAAATATATTGACCGTCAGATAAACTGGCGTTCACATACAATAATAACATACAAACATTAATATTTTCATAAAATACAGATGTCTTAAAATCCACCTTGCAGATACGAGAGATATCTATGTAACTGTAGATATTACGTTGTCCGTTGTTTAAGCTGATGATGTAAATCTGTTTGTGAAAATTCGTGGAACAACGGGTTTCGGTTTGCTTTACTGAATGTGTATTACCTTAAACCGCTATTTCGGTCTTGACTGCCGTTGTACCCCAGGCAATGTGTATGTATATCATTGGCCTATTGTATGGATGCACCTCTTATCGTTCGAAGCATGTAAGTAGTGCCAATTTCCTGCTATATTAGATAGATATCGTGCAGAGCCGTCCTGAGCATAGATGCTGTTGTGTTTATACAACAGATTGTCGTTGGTCAGATCCCCTCACAGTTTTATTTGTCGGTTATCTGCCCGAAGTCCGACCATCTTTGATCGAAAATCGACAAATTCTTCGATGCTAAATGCATTCCTGCGCAGCTTATTTCGTATGAATTATATCGTATTCATAATCAGTTGTGCAATATTAAATGTATGCGAATTTCGGTAATATCGGCATACACGTTCTCGGTTTCAATGTATGAGTATGAAACTATCTGTAGGTATTTCATATAACAGCATAATGTATTTTATTCTGGTACAACCGTTTCAGGCTAGTTGTAGTGAAAGTCATATATCCGGCAGTTTCATTAATTTCAAGACGATGATTCGATATATGCTGGATTTATTAGCCAGACGACTTTAAGTATCTTCATTTGAATTGCTGTAAAATTATCGCTAAATCCATATTGATGTTTTTAAACTTCTGTTTTTGCAATCGAGAAGGTCAGCGTCTCGTTTTTCGCCTCAAATCCTTTCGATACGTTAACTGATTAAGAGCATAACTCTTTGTTTATCGATGTTCTCCTTTCATTTTCTGTAAACGGAATTGTTCATTAATTTAAAAAATTCGTCTGGAAAAGTCGTCATGAGACTGGTTCACTCAGGAAGGTATCATTCCTAATCAGAATGTATTATTTCGGGCATGTAAACTGGTTGAATATCGTAGTACTCGATGGGTGATATTCTACAGACCGTTGAATATGGTGCCGCTAAGGGCTTGCGATGATAGCAACAGTGCAATGCTATTTTGTTATAGATTTTTGTATGAAT